>ONZH01002628.1:0-36427 GCA_900303285.1 Rhinella marina | reverse complement strand
GAGGTTCTGCAGCAGCTGAGGTGTATTAGGAGGTTCTGCCAGCTGAGGTATTTAGGAGGTTTCTGCTGCAGCAGGTCTTGAGGTGAGGTGTATTAGGAGGTTCTGCAGCAGCTGAGGGTGTATTAGGAGGTTCTGCAGCGGCTGAGGTGTGAGGTGCATTAGGAGGTTCTGCAGCTGCAGCAGCTGAGGTGTGTATTAGGAGGTTCTGCAGCAGCTGAGGTTGTATTAGGAGTTCTGCAGCAGCTGAGGTGTGTAGGTTCTGCAGCTGAGGTGCGTTCTGCAGCAGTGAGGTGTATTAGGAGGTTCTGCAGCAGCTGAGTGTGTATTAGGAGGTTCTCTGCAGCAGCTGAGGTGTATTAGGAGGTTCTGCAGCAGCTGAGGAGGTTCTGCAGCAGCTGAGGTGTGTATTAGGAGGTTCTGCAGCAGCTGAGTGTATTAGGAGGTTCTGCAGCAGCTGAGGTGTGTATTAGGAGGTTCTGCAGCAGCTGAGGTGTATTATGAGGTTCTGCAGCAGCTGAGGTGTGTATTAGGAGGTTCTGCAGCAGCTGAGGTGGTGTATTAGGAGGTTCTGCAGCAGCTGAGGTGTATTAGGAGGTTCTGCAGCAGCTGAGGTGTGTATTAGGAGGTTCTGCAGCAGCTGAGGTGTATTAGGAGGTTCTGCAGCAGCTGAGGTGTGTATTAGGAGGTTCTGCAGCAGCTGAGGTGTGTATTAGGAGGTTCTGCAGCAGCTGAGGTGTATTAGGAGGTTCTGCAGCAGCTGAGGTGTATTAGGAGGTTCTGCAGCAGCTGAGGTGTATTAGGAGGTTCTGCAGCAGCTGAGGTGTGTATTAGGAGGTTTCTGCAGCAGCTGAGGTGTGTATTAGGAGGTTCTGCAGCAGCTGAGGTGTGTATTAGGAGGTTCTGCAGCAGCTGAGGTGTATTAGGAGGTTCTGCAGCAGCTGAGGTGTGTATTAGGAAGGTTCTGCAGCAGCTGAGGTGTGTATTAGGAGGTTCTGCAGCAGCTGAGTGTGTATTAGGAGGTTCTGCAGCAGCTGAGTGTGTATTAGGAGGTTTCTGCAGCAGCTGAGTGTGTATTAGGAGGTTCTGCAGCAGCTGAGGTGTGTATTAGGAGGGTTCTGCAGCAGCTGAGGTGTGTATTAGGAGGTTCTGCAGCAGCTGAGGTGTATTAGGAGGTTCTGCAGCAGCTGAGGTGTGTATTAGGAGGTTCTGCAGCAGCTGAGGTGTATTTAGGAGGTTCTGCAGCAGCTGAGGTGTATTAGGAGGTTCTGCAGCAGCTGAGTGTGTATTAGGAGGTTCTGCAGCAGCTGAGGTGTGTATTAGGAGGTTCTGCAGCAGCTGAGGTGTATTAGGAGGTTCTGCAGCAGCTGAGGTGTATTAGGAGGTTCTGCA
Source organism: Rhinella marina (assembly GCA_900303285.1). NCBI lineage: Eukaryota > Metazoa > Chordata > Amphibia > Anura > Bufonidae > Rhinella > Rhinella marina. The sequence goes on along the minus strand of ONZH01002628.1, from coordinate 35,038 downwards.
GCGGCTGAGGTGTATTAGGAGGTTCTGCAGCGGCTGAGGTGTATTAGGAGGTTCTGCAGCAGCTGAGGTGTATTAGGAGGTTCGCAGCGGCTGAGGTGTAGATAGAGGAGGATCTACATTCGGTCAGCCAGTGGTTTACACAGGAGAGCTTCTTATTAATCTGATCTATGACGTCTTGTTCAGGAAGAGATAAGCGGCGCCCCCTGTTTCTCCACTCATCTCTGGGAATCCTTTAGGTTCAGACTCTCACAGTCTCAGGTGTGACCTTCTCTCCATCCTGGTGTGACATTATGTAGGGAGGTTCCTGTCACATTTTCTATTATGTAATCTGTATACAACAGACAGGTAGGTAGGTAGGTAAGAAGTACTTACCAACACGTAGAGACGACAGCAGCGAGGCGCCGGGGGAGGTAAGGCTCAGGAGCAGCAGGAGGAGCGGAGCTCCCAGCTCAGGTTGCAGCATCTTCTTCTACTCCTCATGGAGACGGATCGAGGCGCAGCCAGGCTGACACCACCTGTGGAGACAAGGATCGGGGACGTTATCTGCGGGCGACCACCAGCTGTACTGTAGGTAAACAGTGCGACCACCAGCTCTACTGTAGGTACCCAGTACGACCACCAGCTCTACTGTAGTACACGGCGGCAGCCACCAGCTCTACTGTAGGTACACGGCGGCAGCCACCAGCTCTACTGTAGTACACGGTGGCAGCCACCAGATCTACTGTAGTCACACGGCATCGACCACCAGATCTACTGTAGGTACACGGCATCGACCCCAGCTCTACTGTAGGTACACGGCATCGACCACCAGCTCTACTGTAGGTACACGGCGGCAGCCACCAGCTCTACTGTAGGTACACGGCGGCAGCCACCAGCTCTACTGTAGGTACACAGCGCGGCCACCAACTCTACTGTAGGTACACGGCATCGACCACCAGCTCTACTGTAGGTACACGGCACGGCAGCAACCAGCTCTACTGTAGGTACACGGCGGCAGCCACCAGCTCTACTGTAGGTTACACAGCGCGGCCACCAACTCTACTGTAGGTACACGGCACAGCCACCAGCTCTACTGTAGGTACACGGCGGCAGCAACCAGCTCTACTGTAGGTACACGGCATCGACCACCAGCTCTACTGTAGGTACACAGCGGCAGCCACCCCCCCACAATCACCTGTATGAGGAAGCGGTGCCCGCAGTGTGCAGGTGCCATCTCCGGTCTCTCTTCCCGTCCGCTGCTGCTGTCTTTGGTCTTTGCCAGGTCTGACACAACCTATGTGACAATGTGAGTGTGAGACGACAAAGGGCCACGTGACGCTCCCTGCAGTCTATATGGAGAGGCGCCAGCGGGACAATGGCTCCTCTCCAGGACGCACCATGATGTGACATGAATGTGGACTCTACCGCCCTGATACTATCTGTACAGGGAGAGACATGGCAGTACGTCAGGTAACGCAGGCTGACGGCGGTGTACTACAACCCCAACAGTGATATGCAAAATATACAGTAAGCCACAAACAGGAAAGACGGGTGAACAGAGTCCTGGAGGCTGCCTTGGACTATGAACATCTGCCCCTCTTCCTACTATGACTCGACTCCCCACTTTATCGCACTGTGATTTATTCTGGTGCACGCTCTTAAACTTTCATATTGTTATTACACTATGGCCGCACTGTGGAAAGCATCAAACACGGCCAGCTAATGCTGAAGACTTTGGGACTTTCTATCTATGCACAGAGAAGGCTTTGAAGGTAAAAAAAACACAAGTCTATGACAGACTGAGATTGCAACATGGTCTCTGTTCAGGCTGTGATTCTCCACCGCTCCCACTTGAAGGTTCTAGTTCGGTTAGAAATTGTATATAAGGAGATATTACACAGGACTGCATCATGGGAAGAAGATTGGATGGAGCAATGCTGGGACTTGCTTTACGTTCTGGAGAACCTGCAGCGGCTGTGTGTCTTGTACGGTAGAAGAGGTGAAGCTGCGGCGGCTGTGCATCATGTATGGTGGCCAAGGAGAAGCTGCGGATGCGCGTTTTGTATAGTGGCCAAGGAGAAGCTTCAGAGGCTGCGCCTCTTGTACGACAGCAAAAGAGAAGCTGCGGCTGCGCGTCATGTACAGCAGCAGAAGAGAATCTGCGGAGGCTGTGCGTCAACTACAGCGGCAGAAGAGAATCTGCGGAGGCTGTGCATCTAGTACAGAGGCAGAAGGGAAGCTGCGGAGGCTGTGCATCTAGTACAGAGGCAGAAGAGAAGCTGCGGAGGCTGTGCGTCAACTACAGCGCCAGAAGAGAATGGCTGGCAAGGAAGAGAATCTGCGGGGCTGTGCATTCTAGTACGGCAGGCAGAAGAGAAGCTGCGGAGGCTGTGGCATCTAGTACAGAGGCAAGAAGGGAAGCTGCGGAGGCTGTGCATCTAGTACAGAGGCAGGAAGGGAAGCTGGCGGAGGCTGTGCATCTAGTACAGAGGCAGAGAGAAGCTGCGGAGGCTGTGCATCTAGTACAGAGGCAGAAGAGAAGCTGTGGAGGCTGTGCATCTAGTACAGAGGCAGAAGAGAAGCTGCGGAGGCTTGTGCATCTAGTACAGAGGCAGAAGAGAAGCTGCGGAGGCTGTTGCATCTAGTACAGAGGCAGAAGGGAAGCTGCGGAGGCTGTGCATCTAGTACGGCGGCAGAAGAGAAGCTGCGGAGGCTGTGCATCTAGTACAGAGGCAGAAGAGAAGCTGCGGAAGGCTGCTGTGCATCTAGTACCGCGGCAGAAGAGAATCTGCGGAGGCTGTGCATCTAGTACAGGGCAGAAGAGAAGCTGCGAGAGGCTGTGCATCTAGTACAGGGCAGAAGAGAATCTGCGGAGGCTGTGCATCTAGTACAGAGGCAGAAGAGAAGCTGCGGAGGCTGTGCATCTAGTACAGAGGCAGAAGAGAATCTGCGGAGGCTGTGCATCTAGTACAGAGGCAGAAGAGAATCTGCGGAGGCTGTGCATCTAGTACAGAGGCAGAAGAGAAGCTTGCGTGAGGCTGTGCATCTAGTAAGAGGCAGAAGAGAAGCTGCGGAGGCTGTGCATCTAGTACAGAGGCAGAAGGGAAGCTGCGGAGGCTGTGCATCTAGTACAGAGGCAGAAGAGAAGCTGCGGAGGCTGTGCATCTAGTACGGCGGCAGAAGAGAATCTGCAGCGGCTGCGCGTCTTGTGGCTGATATTAAATAATACAAAACAGAAGAAATCAAGAAACAAGTAAAGCAATTATTGTCTGAAACTACGGGCGCCCATTAAAAAGCAAAATGGGACGAGAGGGAGAAAAGCGCGCCAGTATGAGGAGAGAACGCGCTGCCAGAATCACACGGGTGGAACACAAGGGTCGTCCATCAGACTCATGGAGGGAACATTACACGTCTGCGTCTCCCGGAGAGCAGTTATAATGCGTCAGATATATCAGAGGAGGAGAGGAAATCTAACCGTGCCGCCATCCCAGCGCCTCGCCGCTACGTACCGCTGAGGTGGGAGGAGATGAGCTGACGGCAATGACCTGAGATCCGAAGAGATAATCCCAGCAGAGCACCCCAGTGCACGCACACAGCACCCCAGTGTACACACAGAGCACCCCAGTGTACACACAGAGCACCCCAGTGTATGCACGGAGCACCCCCAGTGTATGCACGGGAGCACCCCAGTGTACACACAGAGCACCCCAGTGTACACACAGAGCACCCCAGTGTACACACAGAGCACCCCAGTGTACGCACAGAGCACCCCAGTGTATGCCGGAGCACCCCAGTGTACGCACAGAGCACCCCAGTGTATGCCGGAGCACCCAGTGTATGCACAGAGCACCCCAGTGTATGCACAGAGCACCCCAGTGCACGCACACAGCACCCCCAGTGTAGCACGGAGCACCCAGTGTATGCACGGAGCACCCCAGTGTACGCACAAGAGCACCCCAGTGTACACGCACAGAGCACCCACAGTGTATGCACGGAGCCCACAGTGTATGCCGGAGCACCACAGTGTACGCACAGAGCACCCCAGTGTATGCCGGAGCACCACAGTGTACGCAAGGAGCACCCCAGTGTACGCACAGAGCACCCTAGTGTACGCACTGAGCACCCCAGTGTACGCAAGGGAGCACCCCAGTGTACGCACAGAGCACCCCAGTGTACGCACAGGAGCACCCCAGTGTACGCAAGGAGCACCCCAGTGTACGCACGGAGCACCCAGTGTATGCACAGAGCACCCCAGTGTACGCACAGAGCACCCCAGTGTACGCACACAGCACCCCACTGTATGCACACAGCACCCCAGTGTACGCACGGAGCACCCCAGTGTACGCACAGAGCACCCCAGTGTACGCAAGGAGCACCCCAGTGTACGCACGGAGCACCCCAGTGTACGCACAGAGCACCCAGTGTACGCACGGAGCACCCCAGTGTATGCACAGAGCACCCCAGTGTACGCACACAGCACCCCATTGTATGCACACAGGCACCCCAGTGTAACGCAAGGAGCACACCCAGTGTACGCACGGAGCACCCCAGTGTACGCACAGAGCACCCCAGTGTACGCACAGAGCACCCCCAGTGTATGCCGGAGACCACAGTGTTACGCACAGAGCACCCAGCTGTACGCAGAGAGCACCCCAGTGTACGCACAGAGCCACCCCAGTGTACGCACGGAGCACCCCAGTGTATGCACAGAGCACCCCAGTGTACGCACAGAGCACCCCCAGTGTACGCACACAGCACCCCACTGTATGCACACAGCACCCCAGTGTACGCACGGAGCACCCCAGTGTACGCACAGAGCACCCCAGTGTACGCAAGGGCACCCCAGTGTACGCACAGAGACCCCAGTGTACGCCACAGAGCACCCCAGTGTAGACGGAGCACCCCTTGCACAGAGCACCCCAGTGTACGCACACAGCACCCCATTGTATCACACAGCACCCAGTGTACGCAAGGAGCACACCCAGTGTACGCACGGAGCACCCCAGTGTACGCACAGAGCACCCCAGTGTACGCACAGAGCACCCCAGTGTACGCACAGAGCACCCCAGTGTACGCACAGGAGCACCCCAGTGTATGCCGGAGCACCCACAGTGTACGCACAGAGCACCCCAGTGTACGCAAGAGAGCACCCCAGTGTACGCACAGAGCACCCCAGTGTACGCACGGAAGCACCCCAGTGTACGCACAGAGCACCCCAGTGTACGCACGGCAAGCACCCCAGTGTACGCACAGAGCACCCCAGTGTACGCATGGAGCACCCCAGTGTACGCAGAGAGCACCCCAGTGTACGCAGAGAGCACCCCAGTGTACTCACAGAGCACCCAGTGTACGCACAGAGCACCCCAGTGCACCCCACCCCCACAACAGAGCACCCCAGTGTAGACATACAGCACCCCAGTGTAGACATACAGCACCCCAGTGTAGACATACAGCACCCCCACAATAGAGCAGTACAGTAAGGTGCGGTGCGTTGTGTAGGTTGTAAACAAGACGCCCATCCCCCCGTCCTCCTCCTGCAGCTTTTGAATCATTTCTTGCATGTAATTAACAAAATCTATTTCCTAAAACGCCGCTCTCCAGACTGAGGCTCAGGCTTTAATGGCGACTGTGGAGCGAGCTGTGCACAGTGCAGGGGCCACAGAGAGGCCAGTGCTGTATGGATGTGGCCCCTGATTCAAGCCGACTCCAGGGACATGTTACCGGGCATACAGGGGCAGTTATTCTGGGGAATGAGAACCACTGACTTATACAGACACTGCAGATAATGCAGAGATCACGTCTGGGCCCCAATGATGGCGTCGCGGGGAGACACTGGTGTTGGTTTGGCACATGATTGGTGAGGTGTGGCACAGTAGAGTGCCCCCTTACACTGGGTGGCACTGCAATGGAGTCTTCCCACCAGGGGTGGATTTTATCACCAGACCCAATCAAATTTTTTATGCCTCCAAGATCAGGGCGCCCTGCTGGCCATAAGCGGACATCTTTGCATCTGGTTCAGTTACACTGTGGCCCTCAGTGCAGAAGACCTGGCAGTAAAGAGATGTCTATTGCTGCACTTATAGGGACCTCGTCACTCCCGGCACTGCCCCCTCCACAGACACCCGCAGACATCTCTCCACGGACATCTGTGCATCTGGGTCTGTAACTTGCACAGCCCATCAGTATATGTGACCCTCCATTGTAGGACCACGTCTATCCCCGGGGCTCAGACCCCGCCACGGTACTTGCACTGCTGTGCTCATCACCCATCACAAGGCCACCTGTAAAGTATGTGAACCTTCTGTTGTAGGGACCACGTCTATCGCCCCGGGGTGCTCTCAGACCCCGCCACGGACTTGCACATGCTGTGCTCATCACCCATCACAAGGCCACCTGTAAAGTATGTGAACCCTTCCATTGTAGGGACCACGTCTAACGCCCCGGGGTGATCTCAGACCCCGCCACGGACTTGCACATGCTGTGCTCATCACCCATCACAAGGCCACCTGTAAAGTATGTGAACCCTTCTGTTGTAGGGACCACGTCTATCGCCCCGGGGTGATCTCAGACCCCGCCACGTACTTGCACATGCTGTGCTCATCACCCGTCACAAGGCCACCTGTAAAGTATGTGAACCCTTCAGTGGTAGGGGCCACGTCTATCGCCCCGGGGTGATCTCAGACCCCGCCACGTACTTGCACATGCTGTGCTCATCACCCATCACAAGGCCACACTTCAGGAAAGATGAAATCCAGCAGACACATCGTCCTCCCGCCATGGCCGCCCGCTCCATACATTATCCACAGCCTCCTCTGCCCCTCCGCCGTCCCTCTTTGTCACACTCGCCCCGCGCCCCGTAATGTCTGATCATTTCATTTAAAACCCTGACGCCATGAAAAATGAATCTCGGAAAAGTATTTTCCATCATTAATGCTGGCGTTCTGAAATTGGGCATTACCGCGAGTGCGATAATGGGAAGTACAATAGATGGGCGACCTCGGCGGCATGAAATAATAGAGAGATGTATCACAAGTAACAAATGGCAACACTTTAACCGGCCGGGAGATACATTGTATCACGGTGACAGGTGTGGTTACGTGGATCAGGCAACGCAGAGTTAATCTTTTTTAAAAGCAAAATGCAATGAAAAAAAAATACAGAATTTCCGATCTTATAAGAGCGTCGCCCCCAGACGTCGTCGCAGGTAAGTGCTGCATTTTCCAGGCAGTGGGGTCGGACTACAAGAGCTGACCATGGAGGCTCCTCACATTCTTGAAGGGGTTGTTCAGGATTTTGGTATGGATGCCTATCTTCAGGAAAGGTAATCAATATCAGATCGGCGGGGGTCCGACTCCCAGGGGCTGCAGCATTCATCACTTCATAGTATACCAGGTACAGCGCCAAACATTGTATAGTGGCCATGCCTGGTATTGCAGCTCAGTCCCATTCACTTGAAAAGGAATGAGCTGCAGAAGGCCATATGACCGGGGGACATGACATCACAGGCCATGGAATCAGCTGATCGGTGAGGGTGTCAGGAGTCAGACCCCACAGATTTGATATTGATGACTGTATTGAAAGGGTGTTTTTAAGTACTGATTGGTTCTGTCCCCTTTAATTCTGTCCTTGTTTAATACTCTGTGTAATAAAGTTTTCCTTGTACTGTAGTGGGTTACATGCGTGCTGCACGCTGGAGGAGGGGCTAGAAGGTTTAAACTCTGTGACACATACATTCGGGGGACTCCACCTAGAACTTCATCCTAGGTAGGATGTAAGTACTGCCCTATCCCTTGGACACCCTGAGGTGTCGGTCATGTGTTATAACGGAGTAGATAGCATGTGTTATAGCCTGATCGACGGAGTCTCCACCCTATTTAGGCTAGTGATGTGTGGATTTTTTATTATTCAGTATGAGAATTGTTTGTGTTATCTTATATTTAATCACACTTAGTAAATATATTTATTCACTTAGCCTGCATAAGCCTATTCATTCTCAAATCTTTTGAATTCACGTTACATAATAATTACCTATCCTGATATTCGGTCTCCATCATGGTCATTGGTCAAAGAAGTGCCAACAACATTTACATTCAATGTGTGCAAGGACAGATGGCGGACAAAGAGGGGGAGAGTTTGATCATGACGGACACATTTTTGCTCATCACTATGGTCAGGCAGTTACATAAAGTTACAGTGAAGCCCCCAGATTATACAGAGATCTGACAGGAGCTGTGGTTACTGAGCTCGTCTGGGGGACAGGTTCCCTTTAAGACGGTGAAGGCGCAGTTCTCGTCACACTTCAAGTCAGTTTCTGTTAATTATAGATAGGTCTGGTGCACTGCACTTCTTCAGATTTTCCCACTCATCTCGGTTCAGATAGAGCGCAGATTTGTAGAAGCGACTTTCAAATGTAGAGACTTTGAGCGTTGTCTCGGGACATGGCGGATTCTTTACAGAGAACCTGCTCCCCGCCTGCGAGAGGCGCCAATCCTTTGTGCATACAGTATGGCGGTTCAGAGCTGGGACACGGGGCTCATCTGCAGTGTTTGTTATTCCCTCCATGTATAATGAGCGGGTTGTGAGCCGCATAACAATCGCCTCCTGCTGCATATTTACCCGGAGATAAGAAGATGGGGAGACCTGAAACCCACCTGACTGAATCTGAGGGTCCTCCGGAAACTAGACAGACCAAGCACCAGAAACTTTGTGCTAACTTTCCCATATTTTTTTCACGTTACATCCACAAACTTAAACGTATTTTATTGGGATTTTATGTGATCGACCAACACAAAGTACAAGTCTGTGTGAGGTGAGAAGAAGATGAGACGAGGTCTTCATAATGTTTAATAAAAATCTGGACAGTGCAGTGTGCATTAGTATTCACCCCCCTGAATCAGTACTTTGTAGGACCACTTTTCATTGCAGTTACACCTGCCAGTCTTTTGGGGATGTCTCTACCAGCTTTCTCGATAGAGAGGATGACATCTTTGCCCATTCTTCTGTGCAGAAGAGCTCGCGCTCAGTCAGATTGTATGGAGAGCTTCTGTGAACAGCAATTTTCAGGTCTTGTCACAGATTCTCATGGGATTTAGGTCTGGACGGTGACTGGACCGTTCTAACACATGAAGATGCTTTGATCTCAACCCTTCCAGTGCAGCTCTGGCTGGATGTTGAGGGTCGTAGTCCTACTGGAAGGTGAACCTCTGCCCCAGTCTCAAGTCTTTTGCAGCCTCTACAAAGTTTTCCTACATGATTGTCCTGTATTTAGCTCCATCCATCTTCCCATCACCTCTGACCAGCTTCCCTGTCCCTGCTGAAGGCCTTCCCCATAATGGTGCTGCCACCGCCATGTTTCATGGTGGGGATGGTGGGTTCAGGGTGATGTGCAGAGGTAGTTTTCTCCATACATAGTGTTTTGCATTTATGCAAAAAAGCTCAACTTTGGTCTCCTCTGACCCGAGCAGCTTCTTCCACATGTTTGCTGTGTCCTCTACATGGTTTGTGGCAAACTGCAGACAGGACTTCTTATGGCTCCTTTCAGAAATGTCTTCTTCTTGTCACTCTTCCATAAAGGCCAGATTTGTAGAGTACACGACTAATAGTTGTCCTGAGGACAGATTCTCCGACCTGAGCTGTGGATCTCTGCAGCTCCTCCTCAGTGACCATGGGCCTCTTGGCTGCTTCTCTAATTAGAGCTCTCCTTGCCTGGTCTGTCAGTTTAGGTGGACGGCCATGTCTTGGTACGTAGGTTTGCAGTGCCATACTCCTTCCATTTTTGGATGATGGATTGAACAGTGCTCTGTGATTTTCAGAGATTGGGATATTTTTAGTGATAAGCGAGCATGCTCAGCCGAATTCAATATTCGGCCAAGCATGGCGGGGCTCGGGACCATGCGGTGTTCGGCCAAACACCGCGTGTGCTTGAGCGCCATGCTCGAGTCCTCTCCCCGCACGCTAATTAGCCAATTAACGTGCGGGGAGGTGCTGGCATTACACTGATTAGCTGGCCGGGAATGCATCATCGGGTGCTATATAGCACCCGGTGACATGTGACCCGCTCAGACCGAGTCAGGGAGAGCTGCTGCAAGGAGGGACAGATAGTATAGGGATAGAAAATCGCTAGGCAGGACTAGTTTTTCTGTTTCAAAGACCCAAAAGCCCTTTTAAGGGCTAATATATCTGGCTGCAATATATTTTTTTTGAGGGGGGTGACAAAAATTGCGCAAGTTTGCCTGACCTAAGCACCACCTGTGCAGCGTGTGCATTATAACGTGTCTGTATCCTATATACCTGACATCCGTTGCTACTTTTTCTGCCGTTAATCAAGGCGACATTACCTGCACTGCATCTGCTGTACAACGTTTGCACAAGGAGGGACAGATAGTGTAGGGATAGGATTTGGCTAGGCAGGGCTAGTTGTTCATTACAGGGCTAGTTGTACATTACTAATGTAGCATTGATTAGCAGCAGAAAAAAATGCAATGGATGTCAGGTATTCAGGATAAATAAACATTGTACTGCACACACTGCGCAGCTGGTGTTAAGATTAGGCAAACCTGCGCTAATTTTGAACCCCCAAGAATAATAATATTGCAGCCAGATATAACAATAGTCCTTAAAAGTTTTGGGTCTTTTAAACAGAACAACTAGCCCTGCCTACCCAATTTCTAGCCCTACACTATCTGTACCTCCTTGCACAAACACTATACTGCACACACAGCACAGGTATGTGACATTAACTGTGCTGCGTCTGCTGCATAACGCTTGCGCAATCTAAATATTTCTGCCATTTGGTGAAATTTTTCTGCTCATACACTTAAAAAAAAATCTGCGCAACTGTACTTTTGACAAACTTGCATATATACCATTTAATATGCGCAAGGCGAGCAGTAAGGTACAGGAAAATGGGCGTGCTGCTGATGGTGCACGCAGAGGCCATGGCTCTGGGCGCGGTGACATAGTGTCTGCTGGCAGAGCCCAAGAAACAAAGTCATCCAAAACTCCTAGCTTCATGTCACAGTTTGGAGGGCGGCGCAAGACAGGTTCTTGTTAGGCCAACATGTCAGGAGGAGGACCAGAGTGAGGTTAATTTTTTAGGTTAAAAAATTAGGGGTGAGGGCCTGCTGGTGAACCTCTTAAATATTTAAAGGTGAGAGCAGCCTAATAAGCCTAAGCAGCCTAATAATTTTATATGATGGAGGAAGAGGAGGAGAAGAGGAAGGGGTACATGATAATACAGTGTATTCAATACACCCTAAAAGCCAGATTTAAAGTTCCTTTATGTTCAGCCGCTTTCCTCTGGTGGAGTAGAGAAGTCAGGGGCAATCCTTGTTCATTTTGATAAGCGTCAATCTGTCAGCATTGTCAGTTGACAGGCGGATGCGCTTAGCAGTAATTATGCCCCCAGCGGAACTAAATAACCGCTCCGACAAAACGCTGGCAGCAGGGCAGGCCAGCACCTCCAAGGCGTAGAGCGCCAGTTCGTGCCACGTGTCCAGCTTAGACACCCAATAATTATAAGGCACAGAGGGATCGGTGAGGACGTTGACACGGTCACCTAGGTACTCCTTTACCATCTTCCAAAACTTTTCCCTCCTAGTTGTGACACTAGGCCGCTCATCAGAACCTTTTCCACATGCAGCACTGACTGTCTTTATTGTGAGCAGGTGGAGTTCCAGCGCGTGCTCAGGTCGCACAGCAGTCAGTGAGCTGGCAAGTGTAAGTGCTGCTGCAGCGTTGCCAGACCGGCGGAAGCTGTAGGTGACTTTCGGAAATGGGCACCTTCACCAGCAGCTCAGGCAAATTGGTGTAGGTTTTGAGAAATCGCTGAAGTTGAAGCAGTTGTTTGGCCTGAGGGAGACTCCTGTTCGTCCTTCCTGTTGGAGGAACAGGTAGACTCATTCCTGTCATTAGTTCCAGGGTCCTATAGGGTCAGTTTGGTTTAGGTTCCTGTGTACGAACTCGCCTACCTTTGAGGCCTGTTCATACTGGTAGTCAGTCAGGATTAGAGTCAGGGTTTCCTTTAGGAGGTGTCCATCTTCCTTCCTTAGTTTCCAGGCCTAATCTTCTTTCCCTCCTACGCTCTGTGTGGTTTTCCTCCCACACCTGAGCGTGACAGTATGTGTGTGAGATTGCCGAGCTCTAAAGCCGCCACCAAGTTGTGGCCGTTATCAGACACAACCACGCCTGGCTGTAGGTTGAGTGGCGAGAGCCACAGCTCAGCCCGGTCCCTTATACCCTGCCACAGCATTGGCAGTGTGTTTGTCACCTAAGCAAATAAGTTTCAGCACAGCCTGTTGCCGCTTCCCCACCGCTGTGCTACACTCTTCCAGCTACTGACCGATGGCTGACTGGTGCTGCAAGATGAGAATTCTGAGGTGGAAGTGGAGGAGGAGAAGGAGGGGTTGCAGCCGCTAATGTAGGTGGTGGAATCCTGATGGAAGTAGGGCCTGCAATCCTTTGTGCTGGTAGCACCTGTGCCATCCCAGGGTACGACTCACTCCCAACCTCCACAACGTTCACCCAGTGTGCTGTCAGGGAAATGTAGCGACCCTGGCCACAAGCGCTTGTCCATGTGTCAGTCGTTAACTGGACCTTCCCAGTAACTGCGTTGGTCAGGGCACGGGTTATGTTACGGGACACATGCTGGTGTAAGGAGGTGAGAGCACGCCGGGAAAAATAGTGGTGGCTAGGTACTGAGTAACGAGGGACAGCCGCTGCCATCAGACTGCGAAAAGCCTCAGTGTCCACAAGCGTAAACGGCAACATTTCCAGCGCCAGCAATTTGCAAAGGTGCGCATTTAGTGCTATGGCCTGTGGGTGGGTGGCAGGGTATTTGCGCTTTCGTTCAGAGGCCTGGGGTATGGACATCTGTACGCTGCGCTGGGACACAGAAGTGGATGTGCTCGCTGATGGTGCTTGCGAGGGTCCAGGTGCAGGGGGGAGGCATCTGGGCCTGCGTCTTGGCTAGCACGTAGCAGAGGGGAAGAGGAGGCAGTGGTTTAACCCGCAGACAACGATCGTTTGGCCCACCTATTAGGGTGCTTTGCTGCCATGTGGCAGATCATGCTGGTGGTGGTCAGGTTGCTAGTATTCATGCCCCTGCTCATTTTGGTACGGCATAGGTTACAATTACAATTCGATTATTGTCCACACTTGTTGCTGTGGCCTGCCTTCTCCATTTTGCCACCCCACCGCCTCTTCCAGCCTGTTGCGGTGCTGCGGATCCCTCCCCCTCTGTACTGCTGTCCTCGTTTGGCTTGCCTCCTTCCCATGTTGGGCCAGTGATTTCATCGTCCACCACCTCCTCTTCCACTTCTTCACTCTGGTCCTCCTCCTGACAAGTTGACCTTCAGTGCTGCTGACACTCAAAAACATTAGGGGTGAGGGCCTGCTGCTGACACTCAAAAACATTTGGGGTGAGGGTCTGCTGCTGATCTGACTGTCTAAAACATTTGGGGTGAGGGTCTGCTGCTGATCTGACCGTGTAAAACATTACGGGTGAGGGCCTGCTGCTGATCTGACCGTGTAAAACATTAGGGATGAGGGCGTGCTGCTACTTGCACTTTATATACAAGTAAATATATGTTTCCTAACAATATTTCATCTAAAATCAATGTTATCTTCGGTTTTGGGGGTATTCTTGTCATTCCGTAAAAGTGGCGTAATACTCGGACAACATCGTTAATAGCAGTGACTTTGGAGTCCAAGATGCATCCAGACATCCTCCCCATGCTGTTCCCAAACCATTTCAGTGGTGTTTCCACCATTTTCTCACCTTTCCCTAAGAACCAGACATCCTCCCCTCTTCAGAGCAGGGGGTGCCTGGTTTAGTGCTCGGGTTCTCCCATTGACTTCCATTATACTCGGGTGCTCGGCCCAACACTCGAGCACCACCTAGTGTTCGGCCAGAGCACCCGAGCATTACGGTGCTCGATCAACACTAATATTTTTTATCACCTAACCCTGCTTTACACTTCCCCACAACTTTATCCCTAACCTGTCTGGCGTGTTCCTTGGTTTTCATGATGCTGTGTGAGCACTAATGTTCTGACCTTTGAGGCCTTCACAGAAGAGCTGGAGTTATACTGAGAAGACATTACACACAGGTAGACTCGATTTACTAATGGGTGACTGCTGAAGACAATTGGTCACACTGGATTTTATTTAGGGGATCAGAGTACAGGGGGGATGAATACAAATGCTCACCACACTTTCCAGATTTCTATTTATTAAAAATTTTGAAAACCTTGTATCATTTTCTCTTTACTTCACACAGACTTTTACTTTATGTTGGTCGATCACATAAAATCCCAATAAAATACATTTAAGTTTGAGAGTGTAACATAAAAAAATGTGGAAAAGGTCAAGGGGTGTGAATACTTTTTCAAGGCATTGTATATTAATATATGAGGATTCAGAGGCTGCACAAAATACGACCCCAAAGGCACTGCAGGACATGGGAGACACCTGCAAACACAGTGAAGGAAAGCAGAGAAAGAGCCGGTGAGGAGGCAGTTGTCAGGCTGAGTGATGGCCTCCATTAGCGTCCCCAGGTCATTATATGGAGATGGCGCTCTCCTGTGATAAATGGGACAATGCTCAAGAGGTTCTCACATATCAGTGCCCCTCCCCCACCCAGTGTTTACATATATGTGTAAGCGTGCTCTTCAGAGAACGTATATGTGAGCCCGTGGATTTAATATGCGCAGCCTACGTGACCGTCAGAGCAGGTACACCCTCCAAACCAAGCAGCGCCTTACAGGGTAGAAGCCACAGGAGGTGATATATTATTTATGGAGCCGTGCAAACAGAAAAACACAGGGATTTTCTTTTAAGCATTTTCTCTGATGTGACCTACTGTACTATCCTGAGCTTACTACATACACCCTGTGGGCCTCAGGTGGTCATGCCCAATCTCCAGGAGAAGCAAAAACTCACAATGAAGTGGAGAATTCTTCAACGTACAACATGTCTGACCATGGCTCGAACGGACCTGAAGCGCATCAAAGAGATTGTGATCTACGCTTAAATAAAACACTCTAGAATTTATAGCGACTGTGTGCATGACATGTCGTTTTGCTTACACTTCTGCACTAACAGGGGAGAAGCTCAGGGGTTAACTAGAGGG
The DNA here is from genome assembly GCA_900303285.1 of Rhinella marina. Lineage (NCBI taxonomy): Eukaryota > Metazoa > Chordata > Amphibia > Anura > Bufonidae > Rhinella > Rhinella marina. The sequence continues at coordinate 19,929 of ONZH01002628.1, read as the reverse complement.
GCTTTGGCACCATTTCGATTGAGCAACACATTGAGAGGGTGACTGGCTGCAGCGGGAGGCAAATAACTGATTATACGAGTCAGTGCCAGAAGCAGTGGCGTTGACTGGCAGGGTGAGAGGTGCCAAACTGCCAGGCAGGTTGGGATCTGCTGGAAAAGTCCAGGACAGGGTGCAAGATGTCAGATACAGAGATGTTTGAGAGTGCATTGTGCTCTGCTGCATATAAGGTTGACAGCTACATCATGGATCGAACACAGGTTAAACCGATCATTCCCAAGTCAGAGAGCAGAGAAATAATGCCCATGTTTGTTACTCTAAGCTTGTATATTGTATTTGTAATGATAAAGTGTAACCATCAAGATCTGTACTGTACTGCAACCACCAAGATCTGTACTGTACTGCAACCACCAAAATCTGTACTGGACTGCAACCACCAAGATCTGTACTCTACTGCAACCACCAAGATCTGTACTGTACTGCAACCACCAAAATCTGTACTGTACTGCAACCATAAGATCTGTACTGTACTGCAACCAAAAGATCTGTACTGTACTGCAACCACCGAGATCTGTACTGTACTGCAACAACCAAGATCTGTACTGTACTGCAACAACCAAGATCTGTACTGTACTGCAACCACCAAGATCTGTACTGTACTGCAACCACCGAGATCTGTACTGTAGTGCAACCACCAAGATCTGTACTGTACTGCAACCACCAAGATCTGCACTGTACTGCTACCACAAGATCTGTACTGTACTGCAACCATAAGATCTGTACTGTACTGCTACCACAAGATCTGTACTGTACTGCAACAAAAAAGATCTGTATTGTACTGCAACCACCAAGATCTGTACTGTACTGCAACCATAAGATCTGTACTGTACTGCAACCACAAGATCTGTACTGTACTGCAACAAAAAAGATCTGTATTGTACTGCAACCACCAAGATCTGTACTGTACTGCAACCACCAAAATCTGTACTGTACTGCAGCCACCGAGATCTGTACTGTACTGCAACCACCGAGATCTGTACTGTACTGCAACCACCGAGATCTGTACTGTACTGCAGCCACCAAGATCTGTACTGTACTGCACCACAAATCTGTACTGTACTGCAACCACGAGATCTGTACTGTACTGCAACCACCGAGATCTGTACTGTACTGCAACCACAAGATCTGTACTGTACTGCAACCACCAAGATCTGTACTGTACTGCAGCCACCAAGATCTGTACTGTACTGTAACCACCAAGATCTGTACTGTACTGCAACACCAAGATCTGTACTGTACTGCAACCACCGAGATCTGTACTGTACTGCAACCACCAAGATCTGTAGTGGACTGCAACCACCAAGATCTGTACTGTACTGGCAACCATCAAGATCTGTACTGTACTGCAACCACCAAGATCTGTACTGTACTGCAACCATCAAGATCTGTACTGTACTGCAGCCACCAAGATCTGTACTGTACTGCAGCCACCAAGATCTGTACTGCAGCCACCAAAATCTGTACTGTACTGCAACCATCAAGATCTGTACTGTACTGCAGCCACCAAAATCTGTAACTGTACTGCAACCACCAAGATCTGTACTGTACTGCAACCACCAAGATCTGTACTGTACTGCAGCCACCAAATCTGTACTGTACTGCAACCACCAAGATCTGTACTGTACTGCAACCCCTGTACTGTACTGCAGCCACCAAATCTGTACTGTACTGCAACCACCAAGATCTGTACTGTACTGCAACCACCAAGATCTGTACTGTACTGCAACCACCAAAATCTGTACTGTTACTGCAACCACCAAGATCTGTACTGTACTGCAACCATCAAAGATCTGTACTGTACTGCAGCCACCAAATCTGTACTGTACTGCAACCACCAAGATCTGTACTGTACTGCAACCACCAAAATCTGTACTGTACTGCAACCAAGATCTGTACTGTACTGCAACACCAAGATCTGTACTGTACTGCAGCCACCAAAATCTGTACTGTACTGCAACCACCAAGATCTGTACTGTACTGCAACCACCAAAGATCTGTACTGTACTGCAACCACAAAGATTTGTACTGTACTGCAACCAACCAAGATCTGTACTGTACTGCAGCCACCAAAATCAGTACTGTACTGCAACCATCAAGATCTGCACTGTACTGCAACGCAACCAAAGATCTGTACTGTACTGCAACCACCAAGATCTGTACTGTACTGCAACCACCAAAATCTGTACTGTACTGCAACCACCAAGATTGTACTGTGCTGCAACCACCAGATCTGTCTGTACTGCAACCACCAAGATCTGTACTGTACTGCAACCACCAAGATCTGTACTTTACTGCAACCAAGATCAGTACTGTCCTTCAACCACCAAGATCTGTACTGTACTGCAACCAAGATCAGTACTGTCCTTCAACCACCAAGATCTGTACTGGACTGCAACCACCAAGATCTGTACTGTACTGCAACCAAGATCAGTAACTGTACAGCAACCACCAAGATCTGTACTGGACTGCAACCACCAAGATCTGTACTGTACTGCAACCAAGATCAGTACTGTACAGCAACCACCAAGATCTGTACTGTACTGCAACCAAGATCAGTACTGTACAGCAAACCACCAAGATCTGTACTATACTGCAACCACCAAGATCTGTACTGTACTGCAACCATCAAGATCTGTACTTTACTGCAACCAAGATCAGTACTGTCCTGCAACCACCAAGATCTGTACTGTCCTGCAACCACCAAGATCTGTACTGTACTGCAACCACCAAGATCTGTACTGTACTGCAACCACCAAGATCTGTACTTTACTGCAACCAAGATCAGTACTGTACTGCAACCACCAAGATCTGTAGTGGACTGCAACCACCAAGATCTGTACTGTACTGCAACCACCAAGATCTGTACTGTACTGCAACCACCGAGATCTGTACTGTACTGCAGCCACCAAGATCTGTACTGTACTGCAACCACCAAGATCTGTACTGTACTGCAACCACGAGATCTGTACTGTACTGCAACCACCAAGATCTGTACTGTACTGCAACCACCAAGATCTGTACTGTACTGCAACCACGAAATCTGTACTGTACTTCAACCACCAAGATCTGTACTGTACTGCAACCTCAGAGATCTGTACTGTACTGCAACACCAAGATCTGTACTGGACTGCAACCACCAAGATCTGTATTTTACTGCAACCACCAAGATCTGTACTGTACTGCAACCATCAAGATCTGTACTGTACAGCAACCACAGAGATCTGTACTGTACTACAACCACAGAGATCTGTACTGTACTGCAACCATCAAGATCAGTACTTTACTGCAACCAAGATCAGTACTGTACTGCAACCACCAAGATCTGTATTTTACTGCAACCACCATGATACTGCACTTTCCTGAAATCACCAAGATTTGTACTAATACTTTACTGAATCCAACAAGATCTGTATTTTACTTCAAACAGCAAGATCTGTACTGTACTGCAACCACCGAGATCTGTACTGTACTGCAACCACCAAGATCTGTACTGTACTGCAGCCACCAAAATCTGTACTGTACTGCAACCACCAAGATCTGTACTGTACTGCAACCACCAAGATCTGTACTGTACTGCAACCACCAAAATCTGTACTGTACTGCAACCAAGATCTGTACTGTACTGCAACCACCAAGATCTGTACTGTACTGCAGCCACCAAAATCTGTACTGTACTGCAACCACCAAGATCTGTACTGTACTGCAACCACCAAGATCTGTACTGTACTGCAACCACAAAGATTTGTACTGTACTGCAACCAAGATCTGTACTGTACTGCAGCCACCAAAATCAGTACTGTACTGCAACCATCAAGATCTGCACTGTACTGCAACCACCAAAATCAGTACTGTACTGCAACCATCAAGATCTGCACTGTACTGCAACCACCAAGATCTGTACTGTACTGCAACCACCAAGATCTGTACTGTACTGCAACCACCAAAATCTGTACTGTACTGCAACCACCAAGATCTGTACTGTGCTGCAACCACCAAGATCTGTACTGTACTGCAACCATCAAGATCTGCACTGTACTGCAACCACCAAGATCTGTACTGTACTGCAACCACCAAGATCTGTACTGTACTGCAACCACCAAAATCTGTACTGTACTGCAACCACCAAGATCTGTACTGTGCTGCAACCACCAAGATCTGTACTGTACTGCAGCCACCAAGATCTGTACTGTCCTGCAACCACCAAGATCTGTACTGTACTGCAACCACCAAGATCTGTACTGTACTGCAACCACCAAGATCTGTACTTTACTGCAACCAAGATCAGTACTGTCCTTCAACCACCAAGATCTGTACTGTACTGCAACCAAGATCAGTACTGTCCTTCAACCACCAAGATCTGTACTGGACTGCAACCACCAAGATCTGTACTGTACTGCAACCAAGATCAGTACTGTACAGCAACCACCAAGATCTGTACTGGACTGCAACCACCAAGATCTGTACTGTACTGCAACCAAGATCAGTACTGTACAGCAACCACCAAGATCTGTACTATACTGCAACCACCAAGATCTGTACTGTACTGCAACCATCAAGATCTGTACTTTACTGCAACCAAGACTCCCACCAAGATTACTGTCCTGCAACCACCAAGATCTGTACTGTCCTGCAACCACCAATCTGTACTTACCAACCCAAGATCTGTACTGTACTGCAACCACCAAGATCTGTACTTTACTGCAACCAAGATCAGTACTGTACTGCAACCACCAAGATCTGTAGTGGACTGCAACCACCAAGATCTGTACTGTACTGCAACCACCAAGATCTGTACTGTACTGCAACCACCAAGATCTGTACTGTACTGCAGCCACCAAGATCTGTACTGTACTGCAACCACCAAGATCTGTACTGTACTGCAACCACCGAGATCTGTACTGTACTGCAACCACCAAGATCTGTACTGTACTGCAACCACCAAGATCTGTACTGTACTGCAACCACCGAAATCTGTACTGTACTGCAACCACCAAGATCTGTACTGGACTGCAACCACCAAGATCTGTATTTTACTGCAACCACCAAGATCTGTACTGTACTGCAACCACAGAGATCTGTACTGTACTGCAACCACCAAGATCTGTACTGGACTGCAACCACCAAGATCTGTATTTTACTGCAACCACCAAGATCTGTACTGTACTGCAACCATCAAGATCTGTACTGTACAGCAACCACAGAGATCTGTACTGTACTACAACCACAGAGATCTGTACTGTACTGCAACCATCAAGATCAGTACTTTACTGCAACCAAGATCAGTACTGTACTGCAACCACCAAGATCTGTATTTTACTGCAACCACCATGATACTGCACTTTCCTGAAATCACCAAGATTTGTACTAATACTTTACTGAATCCAACAAGATCTGTATTTTACTTCAAACAGCAAGATCTGTACTGTACTGCAACCACCGAGATCTGTACTGTACTGCAACCACCAAGATCTGTACTGTACTGCAAGATCTGAACTGTACTGCAACCACCGAGATCTGAACTGTACTGCAACCACCGAGATCTGTACTGTACTGCAAGATCTGAACTGTACTGCAACCACCAAGATCTGAACTGTACTGCAACCACCAAGATCTGTACTGTACTGCAACCACTAAGATCTGTACTGTACTGCAACCACCGAAATCTGTACTGTACTGCAACCACCGAAATCTATACTGTACTGCAACCATCGAAATCTGTACTGTACTGCAACCACCAAGATCTGAACTGTACTGCAACCACCAAGATCTGTACTGTACTGCAACCACAAGATCTGTACTGTACTGCAACCACCAAGATCTGTACTGTACTGCAACCACCGAAATCTGTACTGTACTGCAACCACCTAGATCTGTACTGGACTGCAACCAACCAGATCTGTACTGGACTGCAACCACAAGATCTGTATTTTACTGCACCACAGAGATCTGTACTGTACTGCAACCACCAAGATCTGTACTGGACTGCAACCACCAAGATCTGTATTTTACTGCAACCACCAAGATCTGTACTGTACTGCAACCATCAAGATCTGTACTGTACTGCAACCACCGAGATCTGTACTGTACTGCAACCACAGAGATCAGTACTGTACTGCAACCACCAAGATCTGTACTGTACTGCAACCACCAAGATCTGTACTGTGCACCACCAAACTGATCAAGATCTGTACTGTACTGCAACCACCAAGATCTGTACTGTACTGCAACCAAGAATCTGTACAAGATCTGTACTGTACTGCAACCACCACAAGATCTGTACTGTGTACTGCAACCACCAAGAATCTGTACTGTACTGCAAACACACTGAGAGATCTGTACTGTACTGCAAACAGTACACCAAGATCAGTACTGTACTGCAACCACCAAGATCTGTATTTTACTGCAACCACCATGATACTGCACTTTCCTGAAATCACCAAGATTTGTACTAATACTTTACTGAATCCAACAAGGTCTGTATTTTACTTCAAACAGCAAGATCTGTACTGTACTGCAACCACCGAGATCTGTACTGTACTGCAACCACCAAGATCTGTACTGTACTGCAACCACCAAGATCTGAACTGTACTGCAACCACCGAGATCTGTACTGTACTGCAACCACCGAGATCTGTACTGTACTGCAACCACCAAGATCTGCACTTTACTGAAACCACCAAGACCTATACTTCACTGAAACCAACAAAAATCTTTACTTTACTGCAACCAGCAAGACATATTGTCCTGAAACCAACAAGATCTGTAATTTACTTAAAGTGGTTCTCCGGGAAATAACAAAATGAAAATACTTAAATATTACTTTATTATAAATATATTCCCAAATACCTTTCATTAGTTATAATGGCTCGTTTTTTCTGAGGAGGAATAATCAGGGGAAACAAAATGGCCGCCGTCCCATTAGTTCACACAAATCCTGTCCTAATCACATATGAGGACAAGTTACTTTACAACACTGAGGTAAAGAGCTGCCTCATCCTTCTCTCCTACTTGTCAGGGATTATGATCCTAAATACAGATGATAAGATCTTTAGCTGAATTTCTGGGGAATTTAGTTCATGAGGAGACATGAAGTACAGAGAGGACGGACAGGACAGACTGTGGTAATGGAGACTAAACAAGTGCTGCTGCTCATTAGCCACATCCTCACCCTCCTTTCATGTCTCCTCATCTTCTCCATTCCCACAAGGATTCACCTGTATTCAGGATCATGATTCCTGAGAAGAAGAACAGAGAGGAGGAGGCAGCACTATGGCTCATTGTTGTGAAGTAACTTGTCCTCCTGTGTGATTAGGACAGGTTTTGAGTGGACTGATAGGACGGCGGCCATTTTATTTCTCCTGATGAATGCTCCCTAGACAAAACGAGCCATTATAACTAATGAAAGGTGTTTGTGAATATAATTATTATAAGATAATATTTAAGTATTTTCATTTTTCTAATTCCTGGAGAACCCCTTTAAACCACTAATATGTACTTTAGTGCAACCATCAATATATGTACTGTGGCAGAGTGTCTGGAGAAGTGGTGGACGGGTGTATATTTGTCCAATGTTCCTCACTTTGATGTTTTACGAAAAGCAACCAGGGTATGTGAATGGCAGAGATCTGTGCAGTTGTCTCTGTATTAGGGTTTGTTGAAAACCCACTTTCAGGGCCTGCGTTGGTGGAGTGGGGAGAGAAGGGCGGACCCCCAATCCATCCGGACAGTCCGTATTAAGAGGGCCACAGGCATGCTGGCGTTATTTAGGGTCAGGAGCCCAGTCACACCTCGCTCTCAGCCTGGGAACAGGTCATCTGCTTGGGCTCTGAGAGAGCACATCCAAAGTTTGGTGCCTGGTATTAGGCCGACACTGGGTCAGTGAGGTTTCCGTATAGTTACAGCCGGACGGGCAGAGGATTTCTGTTTGTTTTATTTTATGTCCTGTAGCACAAACTGACAATAAAACTGGCTGAGGTCAGGTGAATGAAATTCCCACTGTTTGGACTGAAATTTCTATGGTGTGCCTTCTAAACTGTGCCTGTCCACCCAGGAGACGACAACCCCAGTACCTAACCCCATATCGTACTTTACTGCAACCAATAAGACTTATACTTAACTGACCTCAACAAGATCTGTATTTTACTGCAACCTCCAAGATCTGTACTTTATTTCAACCATTAAGAATTTGTGCTGTACATATTGTAACCACCAAGGTCTGTAATTAACTGCAATCACTGAGATCTTTACTTTCTTGTCATCTTTAAGAATCTGTACTTTACTGCAGCTACCAAGATCTGTACTTTACTGCAACCACCAGGTTTGTGTCTCATCATATCTGTGTCAACGTACTGCACAGAGCATCCATAAATCAGTGACCCCAATGATCACTGTGATCCCACAGATCTCCGCATGCTATACATCCATGCAATACACCTTTCTTGTGGGCCATGAAAACAATGTAATCATGCATCTCACTGGGTGCATCAGTAAATCCAGTATTCCGCAATTTCCTCTAATCTGGCATTTTACTGTGCATATTGGCGCTGGAAATATAGAGAGAATACAAATGCCTTCTGCCCTGCAGCCTGGCGCCATATCTCTCCCTTCTTTGCATATCTCCTCATTCCCCCATACGCCTCGTCTTTCATCCTTCCTTGCTCTTGCCCTCTTTGTTTGATGTCTCCGCAGGCTGTCAGTATGCACAGTGCCAGGGAGGTGGTGAGAGACACTGGGCAAGGCAGCGAGTGCCAGCAAGAAATGATCCAAGACGTCTTCTTTTCTTGTTGAGGATTGTAGAAGATGATGTCAAGGGAGGAGAGAATGTTCTTGTATAGAGAAAGAGAGACATGGACAGAGACGAGCCTGACACGAGAGTAGATACAGAGCCGCCATCGACAAAAAGCTCCACTAATGAGATGATGACATCCCAGAAAGATGAGAGATGCTGCAGCGTAGATGAGGCAACCCTATCATTTATAAGGAACACTCTACTAGTGAGGAGAACCTGTCATTATACAGAGGACCATTGCCTGAACCGAAACATCAGCACAGCTGCGAGAGCGGGGCCCCTGGTGACTGAGACACTGGCCCCTGTAAGGAGATCACACAGTCAGGGGGCTGAATGTCGAGGACTGAGCGTTGCAGTCTCTCCTCTATGTGCTCTGTCACTTGGCCGCGCTGCTTGCTCTGTAATTTGGGTTTCATCCAGTTAAGGTTAATTAAAGTTAATTTTCACGCACCAGAGAGCCTGCAATTACAGCGGAGCGGGGACAGTGGCCGCGAGCGAGAGCGCTGCCCACCATGACATTCACCCTGCCGGCTGGATGCCTGCCGCCCTCTCTTCTCCTTCTCTTCACTTGAACGCCTCAATGTGTCACTGTCACACACAAAAAGAATGACGTATAAGAGCTGTAGAATGCTCCCCATATACAGGAGAGGCTGAAGAGTGCTCCCCATATACAGGAGAGGCTGAAGAGTGCTCCCCATATACAGGAGAGGCTGTAGAATGCTCCCCATATACAGGAGAGGCTGAAGAGTGCTCCCTGTATACAGGAGAGGCTGAAGAGTGCTCCCCATATACTTAAGGTGCTGTAGAATGCTCCCCGTATACAGGAGAGGCTGAAGAGTGCTCCCTGTATACAGCAGAGGCTGAGGAGTGCTCCCCATATACAGGAGAGGCTGTAGAATGCTCCCCGTATACAAGAGAATCTGCAGAATTCTCCCTGTATACAGAAGAGGCTCCCCATATATGGGAAAGGCTGAGGAGTGCTCCCCGTATACAGTAGAGGATGTAGAATGCTCCCCATATACAGGAGAGGCTGCAGAGTGCTCCCCATATACAGGAGAGGCTGAAGAGTGCTCCCCATATACAGGAGAGGCTGAGGAGTGCTCCCTGTACACATGAGAGGCTGTAGAATGCTCCCTGTATACAGGAGAGGCTGCAGAGTTCTCCCAATATACAGGAGAGGCTGAAGAGTGCTCCCCATATACAAGAGAGGCTCTAGAATGCTTATCGTATACAGGAGAGGCTGAGGAGTGCTCCCCATATACAGGAGAGGCAGTAGAATGCTCCCTGTATACAGGAGAGGCTGCAGAGTCTTCCCGTATACAGGAAAGGCTGAAGAGTGCTCCCCATATACAGGAGAGGCTGAGGAGTGCTCCCCATATACAGGAGTGGCTGAAGAGTGCTCCCCATATACAGGAGAGGCTGAAGAGTGCTCCCCATATACAAGAGAGGCTCTAGAATGCTTATCGTATACAGGAGAGGCTGAGGAGTGCTCCCCATATACAGGAGAGGCAGTAGAATGCTCCCTGTATACAGGAGAGGCTGCAGAGTCTCCCCATATACAGGAGAGGCTGAAGAGTGCTCCCCATATACAGGAGAGGCTGAGGAGTGCTCCCCATATACAGAAGAGGCTGAAGAGTGCTCCACATATACAGGAGAGGCTGAAAGTGCTCCCATATACAGGAGAGGCTGAAGAGTGCTCCCCATATACATAAGAGGCTGTAGAATGCTCCCCGTATACAGGAGAGGCTGGAGAGTGCTCCCCGTATACAGGAGAGGCTGAGGAGTGCTCCCCATATACAGGAGAGGCTGTAGAATGCTCCCTGTATACAGGAGAGGCTGAAAGAGTGCTCCACATATACAGGAGAGGCTGAAGAGTGCTCCCCATATACATAAGAGGCTGTAGAATGCGCCCCGTATACAGGAGAGGCTGAAGAGTGCTCCCTGTATACAGCAGAGGCTGAGGAGTGCTCCCCATATACAGGAGAGGCTGTAGAATGCTCCCTGTATACAAGAGAATCTGCAGAATTCTCCCTGTATACAGAAGAGGCTAAGGAGTGCTCCTCGTATACAGGAGAGGCTGAAGAGTGCTCCCCATATACGGGAAAGGCTGAGGAGTGCTCCCCATATACAGTAGAGGATGTAGAATGCTCCCCATATACAGGAGAGGCTGAAGAGTGCTCCCCATATACAGGAGAGGCTGTAGAATGCTCCCTGTATACAGGAGAGGCTACAGAGTGCTCCCCATATACAGGAGAGGCTGAAGAGTGCTCCCCATATACAAGAGAGGCTGAGGAGTGCTCCCTGTACACATGAGAGGCTGTAGAATGCTCCCTGTATACAGGAGAGGCTGAAGAGTGCTCCCCATATACAAGAGAGGCTCTAGAATGCTTATCGTATACAGGAGAGGCTGAGGAGTGCTCCCCATATACAGGAGAGGCAGTAGAATGCTCCCTGTATACAGGAGAGGCTGTGGAATGCTCCACATATACAGGAGAGGCTGCAGAGTGCTCACAGTATACAGAAGAGGCTGTGGAATGCTCTCCATATCCAAGAGAAGCTGCAGAGTACTCCCCACATACAGGACAGACTGAGGAGTGCTTTCCATTTACAGGAGAGACAGCAGGATGCTCCCCATATACATGAGAGGCTGCAGAGTGCTCCCCATATACAGAAGAGGCTGCAGAGTGCTCCCCATGTACAGTACAGACTGCAGAGTGCTCCCCATATAGAGGACAGGCTAAAGGGTGGTCCCTGTATACAGTAGAGGCTGCAGAGTGCTCTATGTATACAGTAGAGGCAGCAGAGGGCTCTATGTATACAGTAGAGGCTGCAGAGTGGAATGCTCTCCATATACAAGAGAGGCTGAGGAATGCTCCTAGTATACAGTAGAGGCTTCAGAGTGCTCTCCATATACAGGAGAGGCTGCAGAGTGCTCTATGTATACAGGAGAGGCTGAGGGGTGCTCTCCATATACAGTAGCGGCTGCAAAGTGCTCCCTGTACACTGGAGAGGCTGCAGAGTGCTCCCTGTATACAAAAGAGTGCTCCCTGTACACAGGAGAGGCTGTAGAGTGCTCCCTGTATACAAAGGAGTGCTCCCTGTACACAGGAAAGGCTGCAGAGTGCTCCCTGTACACAGGAGATGCTGCAGAGTGCTCCCTGTACACTGGAGAGGCTGCAGAGTGCTCCCTGTATACAAAAGAGTGCTCCCTGTACACAGAAGAGACTGCAGAGTGCTCCCTGTACACAGGAGAGGCTGCAGAGTGCTCCCTGTACACAGGAGAGGCTGCAGAGTGCTCCCTGTACACAGGAGAGGCTGCAGAGTGCTCCCTGTATACAAAGGAGTGCTCCCTGTACACAGAAGAGACTGCAGAGTGCTCCCTGTACACAGGAGAGGCTGCAGAATGCTCCCTGTACACAGGAGAGGCTGCAGAGTGCTCCCTGTACACAGGAGAGGCTGCAGAGTGCTCCCTGTATACAAAAGAGTGCTCCCTGTACAGAGGAGAGGCTGTAGAGTGCTCCCTGTATACAGAAGAAGCGGTAGAGTGCTCCCTGTATACAGAAGAGTGCTCCCTGTACACAGGAGAGGCTGCAGAGTGCTCCCTGTACACAGGAGAGGCTGTAGAGTGCTCCCTGTACACAGGAGAGGCTGTAGAGTGCTCCCTGTATACAAAGGAGTGCTCCCTGTACACAGGAAAGGCTGCAGAGTGCTCCCTGTACACAGGAGAGGCTGTAGAGTGCTCCCTGTACACAGGAGAGGCTGTAGAGTGATCCCTGTATACAAAGGAGTGCTCCCTGTACACAGGAAAGGCTGCAGAGTGCTCCCTGTATACAAGAGAGGCTGTAGAGTGCTCCCTGTATACAAGAGAGGCTGTAGAGTGCTCCCTGTACACAGGAGAGTGTACACTGAGTCTACATAAGCTAAGGTCATCTCAAATCAATCAATGCCACATTCAGGAAAGGGTGACCTAAATTCATGTGGAAGAATATGAGAAACCAGGGGCTCCAGACCGGTGATCGCTCAGTATTTGTGGATCTTATGGCAGCGCTTCTTACATTTATTAGTGATTACAATGGTTGTTATTGTATTGTGAAGGAGGCTTTACTTTAACCCCTTAAGGACCCTGTCATTTTTCACCTTCATGCCCAGGCCATTTTTAGCAAATCTGACATGTCTCACATTATGTGGTGATAACTTTAAAATGCTTTTACTTATCCAGGCCATTCTGAGATTGTTTTCTCGTCACATATTGTACTTCATGACAGTGGTAAATTTGCGTCAAAATATTTCATTTTTATTTATAAAAAAATACCAAATTTACCAAAAATTTAGAACAATTAGCAAATTTCCTCCAAAAATAGTTATTACTTTACAATTACCATATGTCCACTTCAGGTTTGGATCATTTTGAAAATTACATTTTATTTTTTTTGGGACGTTAGAAGGCTTAGAAGTTTAGAACCAAATCTTGAAATTTTTCACAAAATTTCCAAAACCCACTTTTTAAGGACCAGTTCAGGTCTGAAGTCACTTTGTGAGGCTTACATAATAGAAACCACCCAAAAATGACCCCATTTTAGAAACTACACCCCTCAAGGTATTCAAAACTGATTTTACAAACGTTGTTAACCCTTTAGGCGTTCCACAACAATTAAAAGAAAATGTAGACAAAATTTCTGAATTTCACTTTTTTTGGCAGATTTTCCATATAAATCAATTTTTTTCCGGTAATAAAGCAAGGGTTAACTGCCAAACAAAACTCAATATTTATTACTCCGATTCTGTGGTTTACAGAAATGCCCCATTTGTGATCGTAAAGTGCTGTACGGGCACACGGCAGGGCGCAGAAGGAAAGGAACGCCATATGGGTTTTGGAGGGCAGATTTCCATGGAAAAATTTTAAGTTGTCATGTCACATTTAATGCCCCACTAGAGTAGAAACTCCAAAAAAGTGACCCCATTTTGGAAACTACGGGATAAGGTGGCAGTTTTGTTATTACTATTTTAGGGTACATACGATTTTTGGTTGCTCTATATTACACTTTTTGTGAGGCAAGGAAACAAAAAATACCTGTTCTGAAATTGTTTTTATTTTTTGTTATTTACAACGTTCATCTGACAGGTTAGATCATGTGATCTTTTTATAGAGCAGGTTGTTATGAAAGCGGCGATACCTAATATGTATATTCTTTTTTTTTTTACAATTTTATATGTGACTTTTTATGGGAAAAGGGCTTTTTTTATTGAAACTTTATTTTTTTATTGTTAAAAACACTTTTATTTTACTTTTTTTTTACTTTTTACGTATGTCCCACTATGGGACTTCAACATTACAGGGTCAGCTCCCTATTTCAATGCAGCACAATACATCTGTACAGTACACACTGTAATACACTGATATATGAGTCCTGCTACCCCCTGAATCACAGAGAAAGCCTGTGAGTCCTGCTTCCCCTTGAATCACATAGAAAGCCTGTGAGTCCTGCTTCCCCCTGAATCATAGAGAAAGCCTGTGAGTCCTGCTTCCCCCTGAATCACATAGAAAGCCTGTGAGTCCTGCTTCCCCCTGAATCATAGAGAAAGCCTGTGAGTCCTGCTTCCCCCCTCCTACTCATAGAGAAAGCCTGTGAGTCCTGCTTCCCCCTGAATCATAGAGAAAGCCTGTGAGTCCTGCTTCCCCCTGAATCACATAAAAAGCCTGTGAGTCCTGCTTCCCCCTGAATCATAGAGAAAGCCTGTGAGTCCTGCTTCCTCCTCCTACTCATAGAGAAAGCCTGTGAGTCCTGCTTCCCCCTGAATCCCAGAAAAAGCCTGTGAGTCCTGCTTCCCCCTGAATCACATAGAAAGCCTGTGAGTCCTGCTTCCCCTGAATCAGAGAAAGCCTGTGAGTCCTGCTTCCCTGAATCACATAAAAGCCTGTGAGTCTTGCTTCCCCCTGAATCACATAAAAAGCTGTGAGTCCTGCTTCCCCCTGAATCATAGAGAAAGCTTGTGAGTCCTGCTTCCCCCTGAATCATAGAGAAAGCCTGTGAGTCCTGCTTCCCCCTCCTACTCATAGAGAAAGCCTGTGAGTCCTGCTTCCCCCTGAATCCCAGAAAAAGCCTGTGAGTCCTGCTTCCCCCTGAATCACATAGAAAGCCTGTGAGTCCTGCTTCCCCCTGAATCACAGAGAAAGCCTGTGAGTCCTGCTTCCCCCTGAATCACATAAGAAAGCCTGTGAGTCCTGCTTCCCCCTGAATCACAGAGAAAGCCTGTGAGTCCTGCTTCCCCCTGAATCACAGAGAAAGCCTGTGAGTCCTGCTTCCCCCTCCTACTCATAGAGAAAGCCTGTGAGTCCTGCTTCCCCCTGAATCACATAGAAAGCCTGTGAGTCCTGCTTCCCCCTGAATCACAGAGAAAGCCTGTGAGTCCTGCTTCCCCCTGAATCACAGAGAAAGCCTGTGAGTCCTGCTTCCCCCTGAATCACAGAGAAAGCCTGTGGAGTCCTGCTTCCCCCTGAATCACAGAGAAAGCCTGTGAGTCCTGCTTCCCCCTGAATCACAGAGAAAGCCTGTGAGTCCTGCTTCCCCCTGAATCACAGAGAAAGCCTGTGAGTCCTGCTTCCCCCTGAATCACCTGTGCAGGCAGATGTGTCATAGATAGTGATATCTCTGTGTTTCCTATACACAGCATGATTGGGCCATAAGTGCCACATACTGAACATGAATGTCCTGCCCCTCAGGGACATGTAAGAGACGGACGATATCATTGTCAGGCTGGTTATGCCACCTGAGGAAATGATTCCCAGGACCCACATTTCACCTACAGAGAAAAAGACCATTAATGCGGATTATTTATAACATGCCTCAAAAATAATTAGAGGCTCATCTCATCATTATAGGTATCAGAGACCTCTAGATCTATGTTCTTGGTAGCGGAGGGTCATCTCATCATTATATGTATCATGTGACCTCCTGATCTATGTTCTCGGTAGCAATGGGTCATCTCATCGTTATAGGTATCAGACGATCTCCTGATCTATGTTCTTGGTAGCAGAGGGTCATCTCATCGTTATATGTATCAGACGATCTCCTGATCTATGTTCTCGGTAGCAGAGGGTCATCTCATCGTTATATGTATCATGTGACCTCCAGATCTATGTTCTTGGTAGTGGAGGGTCATCCGACCATTAAAAGTATCAGGCGACCTCCTGATCTATGTTCTCGGTAGCAGAGGGTCATCTCATCGTTATATGTATCAGACGACCTCCTGATCTATGTTCTCAGTGGTGGAGGGTCATCCCATCATTAAATGTATCATGTGACTCCTGATCTATGTTCTCGGTAGCAATGGGTCATCTCATCGTTATATGTATCAGACGATCTCCAGATCTATGTTCTTGGTAGTGGAGGGTCATCTCATCGTTATATGTATCATGTGACCTCCTGATCTATGTTCTCGGTAGCAGAGGGTCATCGACCCATTAAAGTATCAGGCAACCTCCTGATCTATGTTCTCGTAGCAGAGGGTCATCTCATCGTTATATGTATCAGACGACCTCGCCTGATCTATGTTCTCAGTGGTGGAGGGTCATCCCATCATTAATGTATCATGTGACCTCCTGATCTATGTTCTCGGTAGCAGAGGGTCATCCATCATTAAATGTATCATGTGACCTCCTGATCTATGTTCTCGTAGCAGAGGGTCATCCCATCATTATATGTATCATGTGACCTCCTGATCTATGTTCTCAGTAGCAGAGGGTCATCCCATCATTATATGTATCATGTGACCTCCTGATCTATGTTCTCGGTAGCAGAGGGTCATCCCATCATTAAATGTATCATGTGACCTCCTGATCTATGTTCTCGGTAGCAGAGGGTCATCCCATCATTATATGTATCATGTGACCTCCTGATCTATGTTCTCAGTGGTGGGGGTCATCCCATCATTAAATGTATCATGTGACCTCCTGATCAGTTTCGTAGCAGAGGGTCATGCCATCATTAAATGTATCATGTGACCTCCTGATCTATGTTCTCGGTAGCAGAGGGTCATCCCATCATTATATGTTATCATGTGACCTCCTGATCTATGTTCTCGTAGCAGAGGGTCATCCATCATTATATGTATCATGTGACCTCCTGATCTATGTTCTCGGTAGCAGAGGGTCATCCCATCATTAATATGTATCATGTGACTCCTGATCTATGATATCGGCTAGCAGAGGGTCATCTCCATCTATGATCATCTCCTGATCTATGGTAGCAGAGGTCATCTCATCGTTATAGGTATCAGCAACCCTCCAGATCTATGTTCTTGGTAGTGGAGGGTCATCCATCATTATATGTATCATGTACCTCTGATCTATGTTCTCAGTAGCAGAGGGTCATCCATCATTAATGTATCATGTGACCTCCTGATCTATGTTCTCGGTAGCAGAGGTCATCCCATCATTAATATGTATCATGTGACCTCCTGATCTATGTTCTCGGTAGCAGAGGGTCATCCCATCATTATATGTATCATGTGACCTCCTGATCTATGTTCTCGGTAGCAGAGGGTCATCCCATCATTATATGTATCATGTGACCTCCTGATCTATGTTCTCAGTGGTGGAGGGTCATCCCATCATTATATGTATCATGTGACCTCCTGATCTATGTTCTCGGTAGCAGAGGGTCATCCCATCATTATATGTATCATGTGACCTCCTGATCTATGTTCTCGGTAGCAGAGGGTCATCCCATCATTATATGTATCATGTGACCTCCTGATCTATGTTCTCGGTAGCAGAGGGTCATCCCATCATTAAATGTATCATGTGATCTCCTGATCTATGTTCTCGGTAGCAGAGGTTCATCTCATCGTTATAGGTATCAGGCAACCCTCAGATCTATGTTCTTGGTAGTGGAGGGTCATCCCATTATTATGTGTATCAGGAGACCCCCTATCTAGGTTGGGTCACCTCACCACTGACTCCAATAGTCTCAAACTTGCATCATCTTTCCATGTCACACATCTTTTGTCAGAATGCTATCACACAGGATATAATGTAAGAACCTGTCACAGGCAGCAATGGCGCCGGGGTGCGGTATAGTCTCTCCTTATCACGCTCAGTAAATATATTTTTAGCACAGCAGTCTGACACCCACCTACTTAGTCTGACAGCTTCATACTTAATCTAATAGATGCAGGTGCACAACCATGAATGTGCATCCTCAGTCTGTACAGGACATATGCAGGAGCCGTGTGCGCAGCATCAGTGTCTCCCGCCATATGCTGAGCTCAGACCCCCGTGTGTATGAGCAGATTCATTACATAAGTATGGTGGAGATAAGAATCACAGAGCAGGAACCCTGTTATCTGCCCCCTGTAAGCACCGTGACCCTGACACCTGAGCCTACACCAAACCTGCACTGCTGAGGAATGAGGTGTCAGTGACAACATCCGAAAAACTGTGACACAGAAGAAATGCGTCTAATCTCGTTATAATAGATGGTGTCTGGGATGAGCTCCAACATGAGCGCTGAGTATTACTGACAGACCTGTGGAAGCGTGGACTATAGCCCGCCATATAGCGCCCAGTCAGCGCCCTGCCCTCTCACCATCTATGAGAGGAGGCCAGAAGATTCAGCACCTGGACCACGATCTGCTGCACACCAGAGACAGTCCAGCAGTGGAGGAGTTAATGCTACACCCTGCTCTGTGTGATTATACCGCCCACATGTCGGCCATCGCTCTACACATCCCCCAGCACCCGCCAAACACTCTCCCCGCTCCATACATTCTGCTCTACTGTTCATACATACTGGGCCCTATATTACCAATGTGACCAGTCAGAGTGTCAGGAGGACCCCGAGTGCTGTCAGAATGTCAGGAGGACCCAGAGTGCTGTCAGAATGTCAGGAGGGCCCCGAGTGCTGTCATGTCAGTGCTGTAGAATGTCAGGAGGCCCAGAGTGCTGTCAGAATGTCAGGGGACCCAGATGCTGTCAGGAGGGCACCAGAGTGCTGTCAGAATGTCAGGAGGCCCCGAGTGCTGTCCTAGTGTCAGGAGGGCCCCGAGTGCTGTCAGAATGTCAGGAGGGCCCAGAGTGCTGTCAGAATGTCAGGAGGACCAGAGTGCTGTCATAGTGTAGGAGGACCCGAGGCTGTCCAGAGTGTTCAGGAGGACCCAGAGTGCTGTCAGTCAGGAGGGCCCGAGTGCTGTCAGAATGTCAGGAGGGCCCCAAGTGCTGTCTAGTGTCAGGAGGCCCCGAGTGCTGTCAGAGTGAGGAGGCCCAGAGTGCTGCTGTCAGAGTGCCCCGAGTGCGTGATGTAGAGTCAGGAGGGCCCGAGTGCTGAGAGTGTCAGAGGTCAGGAGGCCCCGATGTCTGTCAAGTGCTGTCAGGAGGGACCCAGAGTGCTGTCAGAGTTCAGGAGAGGTCCCCAGATGCTGTCAGAGTGTCAGGAGGGCCCCGAGTGCTGTCAGAGTGTCAGGAGGACAGATGTGGTGTCAGAGCTGTCAGTGTCAGAGGCCCGAGTGCTGTCATATGTGTCAGGAGGCCAGAGTGCTGTCAGAGTGTCAGGAGGACCAGAGTGCTGTCATAGTGTCAGGAGGGCCGATGCTTCAGAATGTCAGGAGGGCCCCGAGTGCTGTAAAATGTCAGGAGGGGAGTGCTGTCAACCGAGTGCTGTCAGTCAGGAGAGGACCCAAGAGTGCTGTCAGAGTGTCAGGAGGAGTGCTGTCAGAGTCAGGAGGGCCTGTCAGGAGGCAGATGCTGTCATAGTGTCAGGAGGGCCCCGACTGCTGTAAGAGTCAGGAGGGCCCAGAGTGCTGTCATAGTGTCAGGAGGACCAGAGTGCTGTCAGAATGTCAGGAGGGCCCCAAGTGCGTCATAGTGTCAGGAGGCCAATGCTGTCAGGAGGACCCAGAGTGCTGTCATAGTGTCAGGAGGGCCCTGAGTGATGTAATGTCAGGAGGGCCAAGAGTGCTGTCAGAATGTAGGAGGGCCCAAGTGCTGTCAATGTCAGGAGGGCCCCAAGTGCTGTCAGAATGTCAGAGGCCCCGAGTGCTGTCAGAATGTCAGGAGGGCCCCAGAGTGCTGTCAGAGTGTCAGGAGG
>ONZH01002627.1:0-96387 GCA_900303285.1 Rhinella marina | reverse complement strand
CTGTTACTTTTACTTGGCATTGGCTCTGCAAATATTAATATTTTTAACATGAATTACAATAAAGTTTTGTCTCAAATTGTGACTGTTTGAGGTGTCAGTGATTTGGGTATGCACAGTTATTTATTGGATGGGATTACACTAATCAGTGTAGCCAAAGAGTAATATTAACAAGACCTACCGGTGTGTGGAATCAAAATTGCACCTAAACACACGCCACATATCGCGTGGCATCAGAGCATCCTTAGCCAGAAATGCGCCACGACCACGTGATGGCCAGTATTGTGATCGCGCGCATCCCGGCAACGTAGATGCTCCTAAGCTTCCGGGTTCTGTTGTGGTCACACGACCGCACAGAAACAAAATCACGTTATACTGCGGTACTACAACAGAGTTAAAGTGACCATTCTGGCATGCCTGGGGTCAAGATAATGTAGATGACATCTGTAACTTCAAAGGCTCTGTGTATGTGTTCAAGCTCAACTTCATTATAAAATAAAAATTCTAACTTTTCAAGTAGTTTTGATTAAAAAAAATCCCACCTTTACTGCTCCTATACTGATTTGTGTGACTCCATGGTCACAGACTACAGACATGTTGGTACAGCACCCCCTCTTTTTTCTTTTTGTTTACTAAGGTACATTCAGCAGACAATATAACTGTAAGGGGGAGACGGCAGCATGCTTCCTCCCTGCAGCGCCGACGGCATCCCGCTGTGGAGGAGGAATGAGGAGCCAGCGTCGGATGCGGCCGGCATCGGATGCGGCTGGCGTCCTCGTCTCCATGACAACAAAGGGGCAGGGAGGACCCGGCGGCGCATGCCTCCTCAGCGTGGCTGGCGTGCCCAAAACCCCTAGGCAACGAGCAGGGGAAGAAATGTATTTAAATAGGCAACCTGTTGGCCACAGGTTGCCTGTGATTGGTGTTCCTTGCCTCACTAGCGTTTTCTTGGATGTGGTACTATTGTTTATTGACCTCGGCTTGTACTTGACTTCAACCTTGTTATATCCCTTTGTTCTGATGTGACCTCCTGGCTCTTGACCTCAGCTTCCTCTTGTTCCGGTTTTCGCTTACGTTTGGATTGTTGACTACTCGGTATCTGACCCGGCCTGGTATACAATTAAGCATCTGTGTTGTCTGTCTTAGTCTGTTGTTTTTTCCCATTGTTGGCCCTGCACTTCTTTTTTAACAAAGAATATCTCTAAAGTTACTTAATTTTTATATGTTTTACTGTTAGAACAATGTAAAATACTGGTAGTTGCAAAGGTAAACATACCCTTTAAATATAATTGTAGACAACATTGAGCAGCATATGTAATTATTTATTTTGCCATTACTACTTTAGAGAGAATGCCATTTAGTTGCATTTTTCTTGAAAAATGTTCTGGCATACAGAAGTTTAGTACGCGTATTGTATTAAAGATCATGCTGCAAGACAGAGTGATTTGGCTATATACTAAATTTGAATCAAAGTTTTTATGTGCTTGAGATTTTTTATATTGAAGGGCAAACAAACCTATGCAAAAAATAAACATTAAAATGTATTTCTATGAGTTTTTCCAGTAGTTATATTATATTCTATGTCTACAATGTTCATTTAAGAAAAGAGAGGTGAGACAAATTGGGCTGAACATGAGCCTATTGATAGGTAGAAAGGTAATGAAAAGACATCTGAGATCCTTAGACCTCATGACTAGTGCCACATTATGTACTATGTATCCATGTTGAGCAGATATATAATACAGCACCAACAGACTGCTTTGGACCACACCATACTTGTTGGGATCTGCAGGTAATCTGATGTGTGTAAAAAGGAAGTACTAAACTGGCCATGGTGTATTTTTTTTTACCAGATCCATTTCTCTATCCCCTTTGAAAAAACATCACAAAGTTGGCAGCCCTCTTCAGTCTGCAGTGGGACTGTCATGCATGCTTTATTGAACATTCATATCATGATATACTTATGTTTATGCATATATCTAAGGCTAGTGATACACTTTATGCTTGTTTGGCTAACAGCTATCTCTCCTGAACCCTTCAGTCACTTGACCGATTGGCTAAGTATACCTTGTACATGTGTTCTGGATTGGGAGCCACTGTTAGGCTCTTCTTGAAATCCAACTGCCAGATACATATATATCCCAACATTCGGGAAAAGTTAGGAAGCTCCTGTAATGTGATAAATGCTAGTTACACAACTCACAGCTGTCAGCTACAGTATCTATCATTTATGACCAGCTTTAGTTAACAGAAACTTATAGCTTCAATAACCTTGAGCTGAGGATAGTGACGGTTGGTAACCCCCTAAAGTTATTCAAGAAGCCAAGTGTTACCCTATGGGCTTGGAACGGTGGCCCAAGTAGCTTTAAAAAATAAATATTGGATTAGATATTAATGGTCACTATCTGAATAATCAAACGGCTCATTAACAACCATAAAAAGAAGTATGGAAGAATTACTGCTATGAAACAAATAAAGGCAACCAACCGTTTTATAATCACTATTTCACTGAGATTCAATAATCTCAGAATGAAGACATCATGTGAACATTTATTAGTAGAAGTTCAATTAGATGTAGGCAAACTATATATTGCTCTTCAATTCCAACAAATGAAGGTCTTCAACAAGTGGCAGTATGGAGATGGATAATCTCATAATGATAGATATTTGGACAATAGATGTCAAATATCATGTGAAACTCCCATCCGTCTCACCCCTACCACCAGCTCTGCTGAATGACTTGGAGAATACATTGGCCCCCAGAAAGTTGTGACATGTATGGCATTTTGACATTTAACTTAGAGATGACCCTCTTATATTGCTAGCAGGGAGAGTTCAGATTAGTAAGGCTCGACTGCTTAGATTCAACAGAGCAGCCTGAGGTATGAAAATCGAAGCCTTTGTGTATCTAGTTGTAATAATATAAGCATTAAAATAAAACAGGGAATTTAAATGTTACTTTCAAATGGTTAAGTTTACTGCTCACCTCCGTTCCCCTCCCTTAATCCCGGCTTCTTGCCAGCAGACAGACACCATAAGTACAAAAGGGGTAGAAGCAGCATGTTCTGTGTCTCTTCCAATTAGCAGATTCTTTCATCTCTCTGCAGGATTTTTTTTTCCTTTCCGGCAGAAATCAATGGAGGGTGAGATTTCTTAGGCCGTTGATACTAGCTGTCTCAGAAGTGATTTCAGCAAGATGTGCTTTCTCCATGAGCCATGTATGTATCAATCAGTATAGAAGACACCTTCCTAAATCTCAAAGTTTGACTCTTCGGATTCTTCAGCTGCTCCTGTCTAGTGCTCGCTTCAAACCCTTAAATAGCAATAAAATTTGATTACCCACTGCGTATTGTTGAAGAAAGTGTCTAACAGTCCTCACAGACATAGGCTAATTGTTTGAGCCGTTACATTTCAAAGACATTATTAGCTAAAGATAATTAACTTCTATGCTGCAAATTGAGATATTTGGAGCTAATCCTGAAGTGTCTGCAGTAATGGATTAAAACTACCCATAGGCCCTGAGCAATGTTCAAAGCAAAGCCCCCACTCTACAGATTTATTTGTGCCTGATCATCTAAAACCACAACACACATTACTGTTTAGCACCCCAAATAACAACTATATTGGCGTAAGTCTGACTCCCAACGACTCAGGAAAATAACTGATTTTATCAGGTGAAGCAAGAGATGCCTAATTACAGTAGAGGAAAATAATAAAGATCCTCAGAAGCACACATCTAGGTTTGTTTTTTTTTTTGCCCTGAGTGCCCTAGACTGGTGAGCGGTGGTTTCCAGCAACTGGGGTCAGAGCCATCTATGACCATTATTTGAGGTATGTTATATATGGAGAAACTCTGCGGAATGAATAGCTGGACAAAATTGGACAAACTATTTTGTGAAGCGTGGCACTAAATAATATTCACTAGAGAGACGACTAATGCTGCTTCCTCCCCGTTTCAGAGTCAATCAATGCCCCGATCTATCATGTATTATATCCAATAAAAAAAATTTAGTGTAGGAAAAATATTAGACAGAAGTAAACATTGCAAAGAGTTTTATGAGTTGCCCAGGATTGATAAAAAGGTTTATTTTTAGCCCCGGAAACAGTACCACTCTTATTTCAGAGGCTGCATCTGATATAGCAATGCAATCATGTTCATTTGAATTGTGATACTAGACAAAGGCCGGTGTTGTTTCTAGGAAATAAATCAGACTATTTCTATCATCAATGAACATGTACTTTTGTCATATTATCCTACTGTTTGCTTATATAGCACTTACATATTACTTATTTTGGTTCCAATACCAGGTTATTATCTTAAAAGCAAACTTAAAAATTACAAATGAATCCTTCATTATTGGGGACAATTAAAGACAATTAATCTGGAAGAGCGTTCCATACATGCAGATGGTGTCCACGGCAGATGTTAACCAGATCCCAAGGAGGCAATACTGACAATGTGTCACCATTCCACCATTATACAATATGGCAGGTGCAGCATTTTGTAAAGATGCATCTGCATAACAAAAAAACACTGACCGGGCCTGTTTAGTGACATTTATCTTTAAACTTAATGACATATAGGAATATATTATGCAAAAATACTAAAAACTTGGAGCTGGTGTACTGTCCTACATCAGGAAAGTGTTAACAATGAAATTCTACCATTGGAAGATGATGCAGTCTATTGATTTCATGGGGTAACTGACTGCAGCTGCTTTGCCTTTGGTACAGAACTGACCTATGTCACCCCGGCGTCTAGCACAATACTGAACCAAATTCCAGAGGTTAAGAGGCTAAATAGAATTGACTTTGGCTTTTCAGAAACCACTTTGGAGCTGTACCTAAAGACACAGCAATGTGTTCATGTGTAAATTATCTGCACAAAATACAATTTGCTTTGCTAATGGGTTTCTTTTTTCTTTTGGACATTTTGTACAAGGAAAGTTTTCAGAAATCATTCTAGCCCAGGCGCTCCTATATTTCTCACTTCAGTAATTTGTCAGGAAAGATCGCCTAGTAACTCCATTGGACCGTATCACGAAGCACATTAACCCCCGGCTTACCCACTGCTCTTATATTAATGCACTCCCAGATTTACTTCAGCTAGCTTGTGTTGAATGGATGCGGAAACGGAGTGTGGTGGGAGAAGGTAAAGTAGAGAGTAATAAGGCTCTAAGATTATTAATGCCTGGGGGTGAAATCTGATGGGAAATAAAATAAAATAATGAAGGAGACACGCTCTGATGTATATAGTACTAAGCTGTGTAGGGGTTAAATATTCAACAATGCCTGGAATACATTGAAAAATTAAAAGAGGGATTTCATCTCAGCATTGACTATAAATCTGAAAGGGCTTTGTCAGAATAACCCTATTATTTATTTTCTTACAATGGTGTCTGTAAGATTTACACTGACTGATATGAGCATTGCAGAAGAGACTTGGGTGTCTTACAGCTTTGTTCAGCCTCCAAGTAGTGCAGCAGTCATAGCAATCTAAGGGAACCTTTAAGTATTTTTTTTCCCACTGGAAAAAATATAAAGCGGTTGTCTTATAGAAAATATTCCACATTTTTCAAACCACTTGTTATGTACTTATCTGGCAACAAAGTAGCGTTGTCTCCCTGCCCTGCAGCCACAGCCCCTGTTCATGCAGTGGGGGAATAAGGAGCAGGGCATATGCCAGTTGCACAGTGGAATGTTGCCAATGCAACCAGCCAAGTCTTGGCTGGTCAGCCTATCAGAAAGATGAAACACTGAGCCAATCAGGCCTCTGGCTCGATGTCCAATCAGAAGGCTCTCTTGGTCAGTGCCTTCATATGTGTTCTGCCTCCTTTCTGATCTACTGTTCTAGTTTCATCCCCATTCTTGATTGGTCCCATGTGTACTGACTTTGGTTTTGATCCTGATCAACCAACCCCTTGTCTGCTGATTTAGCTTCTATGGACTACCTTGGCTTTGATCCTACAGTAGCTAGTTAATTACTCTTGTGATGTCCTCCAATAAGGTCTGTAACATGTGAACTTGCACCAGTTTTCTGTCACCTTGCTTGACATACCTTGATGCGGGCTCTATTGAGTACCTATTCTACTGTTTACTTATATAGCACTCATATATTACTTAATTTGGTTCCAAAACCAGGTTACTATTTAAAAAGCAAAAATAAAAATTACAATTAATTCTTCATTAGCGGGAAAAATTAAAACGGGTATCTGGAAGAGTTCAACATGAATACATGTAGAGGTAGCCTTAGATCTACTGATCAGGGTGGTGTTGGAATATTGGCAGCAGTTTTAAGTTTGCTAACTGTGGTTCTGGACAATGACATTCATAGTTCACGTTACACCACCAACTGGATCTGAATAAGTTTGTAATTGCATGTCATTAAAATTTAAGTTAGCCACTAAATATTCAATATAAAAACCTATAAAGAGCACCAACTGCTGTTCTTTCTTTTCTATATTTCTCTGTCCACCTCATGTTCAGTTTCATCTTTCAACTGTCACCAGCTGTAGCTTCAGCTAGAAGCTATGACAATTGTAGAGAGAGCTTCACCAGATAGGACATACCCTTTCAGCTGCCAGCCTGAAATAAATCTAGAAGAGTAAAGCAATGAACCTTGGATTCTTGTGAGGTATATGGCTGTTCTAGGATTGTTAGAAAGAAATTTTCATGTACTATTTGCTGTCTGATTTTTAATTTTTACATTAGCCTCATTGTGACTGCAATAGCCTGGATTGACAAAAGCACCAATGCAGGCCATTTAACCCTAAAGATGTTGCAGTCAATAGCAACTATGGCATCTAAGTGGTTCAGAGGGAGGGGGTTTCCTCTGTCTCCCATTGCCAACCGGCGAATGAGATAGCGGAGTACCAATGTCTTCGCAAGCCAGCCTAAGAACTAATGAAGGCACCTCTCCTGCCAGCAATATATTCTTATCAGGCTGCACCAGAGAGGTCTTGTGTCTGTCAGCATAGTACTGACAGTATAATACACTGTACTACATATGCAATACAGTGTATTACAGAAGTTATCAAAAGATTGCCTATAAAAGTTCCCTTGTAGGACTAGGAGATGGTTGAAATAGTTAATTATTTTTTAAAAAAAAAATTCTAGTTAAAAATACACATTTTTTCCAGTGAAAAAAAACAAGTTTTCAATGGGAAAAAGTAGCAAAAATAAAATTACCTTATCCCGTATGGTGAACATTAGTGTTGAGTGAATCAAAGCCAAACGAATTGACTTTGATCTGAATTTCAGGAAAATTTGATTCGAAACGGAAATGGTAGCAAAAAAAAAACTCATCTCATCCATGTGCTTGCAGAGAGGCTATCGCAGCCATCTTAATTGAAGATACCGCGCAAAATCTCATGTCACTGTGAATGATTTTGTGTGGTGTTTTTAACCAAGATGGGTGCAATGGCCCGGATTAACCCCTGAAAGCCCACAATTGTAGCATCAGATGCTGCAATCAGCAATAAATGTGGGATCTGAGGAGTTCAATGATGGGGGCAGCATGATTGCTATTCCTCATATTGCACCCCTATATACAAAGGAATGCGCTTTGTGATAAAGTAATTCAAATCGAATTTCTTTGTGAAGTTTGCCAAAGCAGCTAAATCAAATTTTTCATAACTTCACTCATCATTATAGAATACCGTACAAAAAAGCCAGAATTTATCATTTTTGCTCACTTGTCACCAAAAAATGGAATAAAAAGCATTCAAAAATTGTTATGTACCCCCAAAATTATATCAATGAAACATTTGTAATACAAAAATCAAGCCGTCATATAGAAGGAAAAAGAAAAATACGTTATGGGTCTTGAGTTTTTATTGTGAAAATGTAATCAAAGGTAAAAAACAAAAAACATATACATCTCTATATTTGGTATAGGGAGAATACTGACCCAGAGAATAAAGGCATAATGCAATTTATGCTGAAAAATGAACATTGCACATTTTATAAAGTAAAAGTTCAATGGAAGTATTGCAGTTTTTTCCACCAGCCACCAAATAAAAGTTAATAAAAGTGTAGCAGTAAGTTATAAGTACCCCAAAATGGTGTAATTAAAAACTGCAAGTTATTCTGAAAAAAAAAAAGGCCCTCATACGACTTCATCAACGTTACGTCACTAAGGCCCAAAACAGGCTGGTCACTAAGGGGGTAATCATGGGATAATCCTTTTAATACTATGTACACCTTTGAGGGCATTTTTATGATTGCATTTTACTCATTTTGGGCTAAAAATATATTTTGTTCAAATTGTCTTTATTAAAAATATTAAGATATCCTGTCACAAAGGGTTAACTTTTTGATCAGTAAGATAAGAATTGAACAATAATGTGTTTAGGAGGTCAGAAATCAGAGATAAGGCAAAAGAGAATCTGAAGGCAATATAAGCGTACAATGCGTGTTTTACAATCCAGAGGGTAGCTTTTTAAATCTCAGTAAAAACACCTAAAATAGTAGTAAAAAATCTAGGACAAGGCATCTCCAGACAGTTTAAGTGTTTATTTGTTTTGCAAAAATAGCAATACAATTGTACAGGGTGTGTTTTACAATACAGAGGGTACCATTTTAAATATTTGAAAACACCTGAAATATTATTCAGAAATCTGGAACAGGGAATATCCAGACAGTTCAAGTGTTTCTGTGGTGTGCAAAAATAGTGATATAAGTGTACAACACGTGTTTTACAATCCAGTGGATACTGTTTTAAACCTCAGTAAAAACACCTAAAATAGTAGTCCAAAGTCTGGGACAGACTTTAGACTGCATTTCCAGAGAGTTCAAGTGTTTTTTTTGTTTGTTTTTTAAATAGCAATACAAGCGCACAATATATGTTTTAGAATCCAAAGGGCAGCGTTTTAAGGCTTTTAGTGAAACTACTTGAAATTGTAGTCTGAATCTTAGACATGGCATCTCCAGACAGTTCATTTATTAGTGTGTTTTGCAACATAGCAATGTAAGTGTACAACATCTGTTTTAAAATCCAGAGCGGCCCCATACAAATGAATGGAGAGCGGCCGCGCAAGAGCGGTGCGCCCTCCTTCACTTTCGGGGCCCCGTTATTGATATAGGTGCGGGTCCCAGCGGTGGGACCTGCATCTATAGGACAATGGGGGCATATCCTAGCGATATGCCCGCCTTGTCCAAGATGGGAATAACCCTTTAAATATGGGACAGGGTATATCCAAAAAGTTCTTTTTTTTTGTGAAAATAGCAATACAATTGTACAACAAGTGTTTTACAATCCAGAGGGCAGAGTGAAAACACCAGAAATAAAAGGCCAAACAATTTACAGGGCATCCTCATATCGTTCAAGTGTTGGTTTGGTTTAGAAATATAAGTGTATAACGTGTGTTTTACAATCCAGAAGGTAACATTCAAATATCATAGTGAAAACTAGGAATGAACGAATCTTCAAAGATTCACTTTGGCGAATATTTGCTGAATTCTTAAAAAGATTTGCTTCGGAAAAGATTTGCATCAGTCCAAGTTACGTTAAAAAATATTCGGTATTCTGGTCGTTTTCTGTGAACATTCCCGCGAATACGTACACATGAGCGTACAAAGTGCATACGAAGCTTTAGCGTATTATTGTCTCACGATTACGTCATACGCATGCACGATGCTAGGCTCGCACAAATAACGAACATACAGTAAAAGTACGCTATTTAACTGAATACGTACGCATTAGCATACAAATTATCAGATGCGTAGCATTGACATATAAATTATCAGATGCATACGTAGAGTTATCGTACAAAGATTTAAGAAGATTCGTACAAAGTGAATCTGAATAGATTTAGATTTGCTTCAGAGTAGGGAATAACGAAGATTCGTAACAAATATACGAAGCGGCGAATAGATTCGCTCATGTCTAGTGAAGACACTGGAAATAGTAGTCTGAAATCTGGGACAGAGCATCTCCAGACAGTTCTATTGTTGGTGTGGTTTACAAAAATAGCAATACAAGTGTACAATTAGAGATGAGCGAATCTATTCGGCGCTTCGTAGATTCGTATCGAATCTTGGGATTTTTCAGCTGCGAAGTGAATCCAAATATTATTCGATTCGCTTTGGCTTTGTACGCATTCGCTACGTAGTTTGTCCTATAAATTATACGCAATTGCGTACGAATTAGTTACTGTATACGCTGTTGCGTAAGAATTCAATTTATTAGCGATCTTTTACTGTTCGTTCGTTTATCGTGCACAAAAGCCCGGGAAGAAAGCGGTCACCTGACCTAGTAGGCTGGGCTTGCTCTGATTGGCTCAGGCTCAGTAAGCCAGCTGCTGCACTGTTGTGAATTTGTGAAGTTCAGAGACACTGTGTTCTTCTAACTGGGGTGTAATTGTAGTGGGAATCTATCATACATATATCAGGGATACTGCAGGGCAAGTGCAGGGCCAGGTCAGGGCTAGTAATAATCAGGCAGGGAGAGAGAGAAAGGGAGAGACAGGGACAAAGACCAGCTGCAGGGCCACAGAGTGAATTAAAAAATCTTTGGCATGGATAAGCAAAAGGGGTCCAGTTCCAGCCAGACTTTGAGCTTTAAAAAAAAGGAGATGGTGGCACAGGGCAGCAGTGCCAAAAGACCTGTAGCCGGAGGATCTGCTAGTAATATTCCCAATACTTGGCCATTGTTCCACCGGGCTAACCCACCAAGGTGCAACATTGTAGTGGAGGAGAAAGCAGATGAGGTAGTGGAGTGGATGGCACGCTCATCTCAGTCTCAGCCGGATGATCTGCTGTCATCTGCTGATACAATGTCCATATGTAGCCAGGGGTCAGACTCATCTTGCTCCACCATTCCACTCAAGCAAACCCCGTCATTTTCTGCCACCTCTCGGGCTTCAGTGTTCCCTCCTAGTGGTGTCCCTTCAGCAATTTCTAGGAAAAAAAGCCACCGAAGCCCAACTTATAATCCGGCGGTTATAGAGGACAGCCTCCCTGAGGATTTCTTAGAGGGCAGTCAGATTTTGGACTGCCCGGAATTGTCAGTTGGTGGGGAACAGCCTAATTTGCAAAAATGTGTTGTGGAGGAGTCTGATGAGGAATCTGATGTGTTAGGCCGGAGGACCTGTGAAGCGCAGGAGGATTTGAGCTCAGAGGAGGAGGGTGGTACTAGTAGTTTCAGCAACAGAGGGCAGAAGTGAGTTAGGCCCAGGGCTAGTGCTTCCCTGGAAACTAGCGAGACCCCAAATATAGTGGGGCCGGTACCAGGAAGTAACGTGCGAGAAGCTTGGCCAGCTATGGAGGGCGCACGTCGGCCACGTGTAATTTCTGTAAGCAGAAATTGAGCCGTGGGAAAGACACAAATGTTGGGACCACTGCTCTGTGGAACCATTTGAAGCGGCATCATGCCGGCAATTTAGAGCAGCCCAATAATAGTAAAGAGCTGGTTACTTCTATGGGGGTCCCTTCTGTCAGGCAGGCCACATCCAGGGTCATAGCTCAGCCCACATCCCCGGGTGTAAGTAGTACATCCACCTCATCGTCGCCCAGTGCGTGCATGTCTCCACCTCCTCTCATTCGGCAGCCGTCCATTGCCGAGTGCGTGGCCAAGAAGCAGTTTTACGCCACAAGTAATCCGACAGTGCGCAAACTGAACGGTCACCTGACAAAGTTGCTGGGGTCTTCTTTTATTAGCATATTGCTTTATCACCACCAGGCCTTCAACCATAATGTTTTCAAGGGTCTGTTCACCACCAGTCCCTCAAAAATAATGTTTTCATGGGTCTGTTCACCACCAGTCCCTCAAAAATAATGTTTTCATGGGTCTGTTCACCACCAGGCCCTCAAAAATAATGTTTTCATGGGTCTGTTCACCACCAGGCCCTCAAAAATAATGTTTTCATGGGTCTGTTCACCACCAGGTCCTCAAAAATAATGTTTTCATGGGTCAGTTCACCAGCAGGCCATCAATCTTAATTTTTCACGGGTGTGTCTGATGCCCTCCTGTATGTGTAATTAAAGGTGTATCGGAGTGCCTGTTCCTTATAATTTTTGGCAGACTTGTCACTTTGTGCATAGGCTTTATGAGTGTATGAGTCCCACAACAAGAACAATTGTTCCACAATGTGAATGAGGCCCTTCTTTATACCCCTTGTATTGGAGTGCCTGTTCCGTGTCATTTTTGGCAGCACTTGTGCGTTATGTACATATATGTTTCCTAACAATATTTCTTCACAGTATGTCAGGAAGGGGTTAAAGGTGTACAAAAACATCAAACCACAGGTTATATACCTAATATTATTAATAATAATAATAATAATATAACTTTTTAAAAACAGAAAAATACAAAAAATAAATAAAATAAAAATTAAAGCGGATGCCGACGTGCCGCCATCATTTGCTGCAGCTCCAGGTGGTCCAGCTGGAGGCTGTGTAGGAGGCGGGTGGCAGCGCGGAGCTTCATGCCAAATCGCCGTATGGCAGCCTCCATCTCGAACTCAGTGGGTATGTCTGTAGGGGTGGAAACAGGAATATAATTAGTATGTAATATCAAGTTAAAGGGGTTGTCCCACGAAAAATATTCTAAACTTTCAAAGCAGCACCTGGATCTGAATACTAGTTGCATGTCATGAAATATTTTGTATATCTACTAGAACTGACTCAGTTATTCAGTGAAATATATTTTTAAATAATGAGCCATTTTTTTTTTCTAAATTTTCTTTGAACTGCTCACTGAGAAGGCCGCACATGCTCAGTTTAAATCGTCAACTGCCTCCTGTCCTGAGCTGTGATAGGGAGAGATGGACACGAGTCCTGACATGCAGCAGAATAGACAGTAGCAGGGTTGGACTGGGTGTCTAGGGCCCACCAGTAAAATTCCCTCTGGGGGCCCACTGTAAAGCTCACTCTGGGGGCCCACATGCATATGCTACCTGCCCACACTATCCATTCTTTTATATGGACATAGGCAATGTACTGCATAGCATCTTAGGCAGCCTACTGTCTACTGTGTCATGTGTCACTTGTGCAGGAGATGGGGGACTAGAGGCCTACCTAGATCAGGGGCCCACCGGGGGATTCACCTGTTCCCCTGTGGGCCAGTCCGAGCCTGGACAGTAGTCACACTAACCTTGAGTAACCAGCTTGATGTAGCAGAGTAATTGGGGCAGATGTCTGGATTTATGTGAGGTGCAGGGCTGTTTCTCGCTTTGTTAAAAAGAGATTGCCAATGTACTATAATATTATGTCATGTATGACACATTTTTGTTAAATATTTTTGGGGTAACACAAGTTTCTACTTCATTCACTACCTTGATTTTAAAATTATTGTGATATGTCGGCTTCACTAACCACTTGGAGAACATAATGTGTACACAGTCTAGTTATCAATAACATGTTGGGTGGCATGATCCTAGTGCTTGAAAATATTACACTTCTGTGAATTAGGGGTTTGTACTTACGGGACACCCATACTGGGTGGTCTTCCATTGGGCCTGGGGAAAACTCAATATCCCCCCATGCAGGGGCATAGCTAGAAATGACTGGGCCCCACAGCAAATTTTTGAATGGGCCCCCCCCCCACACACACACACACATACATTTCTTCCCAACCTCCTCCTCCGTGCAACAACAAATTGGCTCTTTTGTACACAATTTTTATCTTATTTGTATGGCTGGTTAATAAAATATGGGAGGCTACAGTGCATTGTTTTTAAGAAACAACTATAAGTGCTGATCCACACAATTGTGCTGGGTCCGGGAAACACAGTCCATGTGTCAGACGCATCTCCTGGGCCGACCGCAGCTCTCCTGACTGCATCATAATGATTTATGATCCAGTTAGTTCCTATCTGATCGAGGAGGTTTTGTACTGTGCTCACATAGTGATGCAAATACAGTGCAATAGCCCCACGAGCACAGTGGTGTGGATCAGAACTTACAGTTGTTCTTTAGCACAATGCACTGTAGCCTTCCATCTTTTATTAACCAGCCATACAAATAAGCACAGTTGTGGGACCACGAGACGGTATCAATAGATGTCAGCAGGCGCACGTCATGAGCCGGCTTCCTATGGCTTAGTGTGGTTGCTAATGTTTACTTATTCTGCTCAGTCGTCCTGATCTTGTAAATGTGTCTGCTTCTTTTTTGCGACCCTCAATCAGACCTCAGATTCCAATGCTCAGATCAGAGAAAAAAATAATAAAACCACTCACCTCTCCAGCTCTGAACGCTGCCGCTGCTCCTGATACCCAGATCTCCTGGTCTTCATGCTGCGCTGTGCTGTGACCCAACGTCACACAGTGTGAGGTTACAGAGCAAGCCGACGTCCTCACTCTGTGCGCAGGACATACCACAGTGCAGCATGAAGACCAGGAAGTACATAGTATAATACAATATACAGTATGATATATATATATATATATATATATATATATATTATATATACTCTATATATAGTAATTATGACTAAACAAATATATTTATAGAATGCATTTATATAGCACATATACATACATATATACTTAGATATCTACATACATATATATGTATACTTACATATCTACATACATATACATGTATACTTACATATCTAAATACATAGACATGTATACTTACATATCTACATACATGCATGTATACCTACATATCTACATACATAAACATGTACACTTACACATCTACATACATATACATGTACACTTACACATCTACATACATATACATGTATACTTACATATCTACATATATACATGTATACTTGTATATCCACATACATACATAGAAGTACACTTACCTTTCTGATGACATCAGGCTTAGAAGTCCCTGCTCTGATGCTGACTAGGCCTCCCTGTGATGTGTGGGGGAGGGGAACAGAGACTCCGGGACCCAAGGGCTGCTAGGAGAGGAGGTGAGTGGGGGATTGAGGGAAGCACCAGGAAGAAGTGGAGTGGAGGAGTGTGGAGATGAGGAGGGGCCAAAGCAAAACTGGATCAGCAAGAAGTGGAGGAAAAATGGTGGAGGGGATTGCAAGAGAGGGGAGACAGGAAAGAAGCAGAGTTGGGGAGGAAGGAGAGGTTACCTAGAAGGGAGAAGCCATATCAGTTGAGATGAGAACTGGGCTGCTAGCATCAGGGGCGTTGCTAGGGTCTCAAAAGATCCAGGGGCCCATGCCCCAATGAATATGGTCCAATTCTCTATATCGACCCTCCCCCCGCACATTGCATTTTGCTGTACTTGCTATACAGAAGCACATACCTCACATCCAGGGCCTCCAGGTGACGTCTCCTCTGATGTAGTTCTTCTCCATTCGGTCCGGACATCTTCTCTCCGCCGCCTCTTATCTCTGCAGAGTGTAACACATAGACATCTTAGCTTCTATCATCATCACCCAACTTGGACTCCCCGCAGCGTTATCCTGCTGCTCGCTGTGCCCCTAAATACTGTCCTGAAGAAATAATAGTGACTCCATAGTAATAGTGCTCCTCATAGTCCCACCAATAGTAATTCCCTCCTAGAATGTCCTCATCCTCCCACTAATCCCACTTTCTCTAAACAGAATATCCCTTTAACCTTTAACAGTACCGTTAAAATTGGAAAAACCCTCCCAAAAATGTCGCTTTTTTATTGTAGATTTTTTATGTGTCTGCAGTAAATCTTGTTGGCGCACAACTCAGGGGACACAACTGCATTTTAACCCCTTAGTGACATGATTAATTTTAGCATTAAGGATAAATAATATTTTCCCCCTTTGTGTTCTAGTAGTCATAACTTTTTAATTTTTTCCTCTATATTTTTTTTTATTTTGCGGGATTAGTTGTAAGTTTTTTAGGAACTATTTTGGGGCATATATAGTGTAGTGATTAACTTTTATTTTATTTTTAGGGGAAAGATAAATAAAACAGCAATTGTTACATTATTTTGTGGAATTGTTTTATGGCGTTCACTGTGTGGTAACAATAATTTTATTATCTGGGTCATACAGTGATGATAATGTCACATTTCAGAGCTAAACTCGGACATACCCACATTTTTACACCCGGCAGCCTGCTTGAGAACAGAATCGGAGCATGTCATACTCCGATGCACTCCCTTGCCCTGCGCGATCTAGTGAAGGACTTTCTTTTTTACTAACAACACACTGCCGGGCGGAGACTTCGGTGACATCACCGGCTCTGTTGGGCCAACTTTAGTGCTGCCCTAGCCGTTTTACAGGCTAGGGTAGCACTAAAGTCCACCCATCAGTGCCTGTAACGTGACAGGGCTCACTGCTGGGCGAAGCCTCCGCCTGGCAGAGCCTGGTTCATCACCGGAACTGGGCAAGATGCCTTTGCCCTGTGCGATTTAGCCCAGGGCAAAGGAGAGCATCGGAGCATTTCATGCTCCGATGCTCTTGTCAGGCAGGCTGCCTGGGTGAAATTCTGTTTATGTCCAGGTTCAGAGCTGAACCTGGACAACCCCTTTAAGAGGCAAGGATCCAGAACATAATAAAAAATAACCTACCAACTAAGTCCAGGCACCTTCTTTCTGCCTGCTGGTTCCTGACACTGGGACACTGCCTCTGTTTGATTGGCAGCTGTCACACTGACTGTCCAGCAGCCTGCTGTGTTACTGATGCCACCACTACTGCTGTTGGGTCCAATCCTATCTGCACTCAGGCTATTGCTGCCTGAGCCTCACTTCCTGTATCTGCTGCCAGTACTGATGAGAGGAGTGAGGAGCAGCCGAGCCAGCCTGACTTCCTGTGTACCCACAGGAGAACAAGTAAGGGAACAAGCCAAGCAGGTTACAACTTAGAAGATGCAGGGCACTCATCACGCTGCCCTGCTCAGCAGTATTGTGCTGGCACAGGCAGTGTGATGTATGTACATTGTCATAAATAAATAAAGTAAGCCCAGCCGACCTCCTTAATAACAGTGCAGTCAGAAGAGGTTCGGGGCAGTGGTATTTTGATTCGGGGCCCTGGCCCCAGATAGAATGCCCTAGCGACGCCCCTGGCTAGCATCTTTTCTGCTGACAGCTCCTTGTTATATACTATAGTGTTAGGGCTTCCATAGAGGCAACCTTTGGGGCGCTGGGCTGCAGGCTCCATCAGCCCAGCACCTCTAATAGAGGAAATATGAGAAGCTGAGAGAAGAGAAGCAGTAGGGAAGATGGCGCCCTCTGGACTATGCAAGGGTATTGCACCCTGTGAGATCGTACAGATAGCAGGAGGCTTGCTCTGCCCCTGGGCCCCTTATGAGATGGGGCCCCGGAGCAGCTGCTTCCCCTGCTTCCCTTATAGCTACGCCACTGCCCCCATGACGGTTGGAGCTATAAAAGATAAAGCATAAAATTAGCTTGTATTTTGAAGACAAAAGGTCCACCCATTACACTTTTTATTTTACCTACCTTCTTCCTCTGGTAGCTGGGCTGGGGGTGTATGAGGGCCAGGTGGGGTCCTCTCACGGTGGGGTGGAGGAGGGGCAGAGGAGCTCCTCTCTGGTGCAGCAGCTGTCAAAATTTAAATAATGGCATTACATTCAACTCAAATGAACAGTTGTAACTTCTGATGTTGATACATCTGAATAGTTTGGGGCTGGATCCCATTCCTAACCACTAGTGCTCTTATATTACTGCTGCTGCACTCCCACATAGCCTGGATTAAAAATAAATTAAATATGTTTACACTTACTAGAAGGTTCTTCAGGGGCCGTCCGGGCATGTCCCTGCTGTCGACGCTGTCGACGTCGCTGACGTTGCTCTGCAACATAAATCCATACACAATTGTTATGATGACCGTTTTAATACTAACACTGTATACTACTATGAAGATATTATGGGTGAGAGGAGGGCGATATGATGGGGAGTGAAGGGAACATAGAATATCTGGGGTGCATATTTGATGGAGGGAGCATTTGTTGGGAGGGGTGGGGGGTTGAATGAATGAATAAAAGATGTCTGTGTGCCACATTCTGCAGGTACAAACATAACAAATATAAATACAGCACATACAATGCACTAGTATACCATAGCTCCAGTCCCAACCGTTCCGGATACGGCGGGACAGTCAGGATTTTAGCGGCTGTTTCCGGGAACGGGTGGCTATGTCCCGTGGTCAGCTGTCTTTGCATCCATAGGAAGCAGAGACGAGTGACGATAAGCAGGGAGCAGTCCCTTCACCTTCCCCGACATCCAATATAATGTCTCCTTGTGGCCCCCATACGGTATAATGTCTCCTTGTGGCTGCCCCATACAGTATAATGTCTTCTTGTGGCCCAAAGTGTTTTTTTCTTCTAAATGGGTATTTATTGTGATAAATTTCTTAATATCGTTATCGTGGAAATATTTTTTATATCACCCACTCACATTAGCTGCAGCATGAGCACGTCTTTGAGTCTGTGTGTAGGAGGAGGAAGCGCTAACTATGAAGGGGCATATAAGGGTACTTTCACACTAGCGCTAGAGATCCGGCGGGCTGTTAACAGCCCACCGGATCTGTCCGGATCCGGCATTTGCCTGACACAAAAGGGAGAATGGCCAGCACCATTAACAATAATGGGGGACGGCGCTGATCCGACTGCTATCCGCAAGAATGCCGGGAATTGGCAGGACAAATACCGTGGAATAGCCTGCCAGATCAATGCCACATATGTGAATGTAGCCTAAGGCAAATTACTGTGAAGGGGTACGTATCTGAGAGTACCTTCACTTGTTTGGCTAGGGCTACACAACGACATGTGTCGCGCGACACATAGTGCACAACTACACTCGCGACAGTTGTCGCGCGACAATTTTTACAATAGAAGTCTATGGTGTCGCACTGCAACATGCGACATGCTGCGACTGCGACATGACAGTCGCAGAAAAACCCATCCTGGATGGACTTTTCTGTGACTGTCGTGTCGCAGTTGCAGCATGTCGCATGTCGCAGTGCGACACCATAGACTTCAATTATAAAAATTGTCGCGCGACATCGGTGCGACACAATGTCGCGCGACAAATGTCGTCGTGTAGCCCTAGCCTTTGAGTGGAGTTAGAGGCGTGGCCTAGCATGAAAGAAAATTGCTGCAGCGCACTACGCACTCCCACGTTGTCCTATACGGTTTTCTTTAATGGCACTGGTACATATACAATACAGACAGTAAACTCATTTTTTAACATGTTACTTATCAAATATTTTTGGTTACTCACCCTCTCGTATCTCATCCTGGATCTGCCTTAGCCGCTCTGGGCACTTCAATTTGAGGTCCGACCTCTTCCTCTGGACCTGGCCCGGGGTCCGCTCACTCTCACAGTGATGGTGCAGGCCTTGTATCACCCGCTCCACTATTTGTTTTTTTTCTTGGTGCGGGTGTTGATGGGTGCCACTGCCATCATAGCCCAGCTTGTCCATCTTCTGGACCATGTACTTTAGCTCTTCAGAGCTGAATGGACACGAACGCCTGCTTGCCGTTGCCATCTTGCAAAATTCGCTCTGACTCTGAGGTTCGTACGCTACGACGTAGCGATGTGCGTGCATTCGCGAGACTTATATTCGTATGCAACAGTGTATAGATTAAAAGCGTATAAAGTTGCGTACCTTTTGAAAAATGAACATTCGTTATTATAAAGTACAAAATATTTTACAGGGCATCTCCAGACAATTCAAGTGTTTTATAATTTAGATGGTAGTGTTTGAAATCTGAGTGAAAACACTGAAAATACTAGGGCATTTCCAGTTGGTGTGCGGGGGAGGGGAATAATCTCATAGTAGGTTGACAACTTGTGTTTAACACTAGAGAAAGCTTTTTTTTTTAATCTGCATATTTGAACGTACATAAGATATTAGGCCCAAATCTGTTACTGGCACTGATACTGCATGATTCCCTAAGTAAATTGTCAATAGCAGTGTTTGTCTTCAGTGTGTTTGTAGAAAGAGAAGAACATTTAATTGCACCTCTCTGTCTTTAAGTTCCAGAAAACCACACTTGCAAACTGTCCCATACTTTGTGTGACTGTGTACATTAGGCTAAATTTCTGGAATACCAAAAGGTTCCAAATGGGCCAAGCCTTGTCCTCCCAGAGCTGTTAGCCTGTCAACAATGGCTGCAACATTATGAATGCGCTGAACATGGGGGAAATAACACATGGCATCTGCATGGCACAACCTAGTCATGCAACATAAGGTACAGTAGACTGTCCTCGCATTTCAGCCATTCTTACGTTGTGATGAACACTCCCCTTGACTTGCAGTGATTGAACGGTCTTCCGTTAAGCCACTTAATCTGTGTTGTTCCAACTTGCTGGAATTCAAAATTGCGCATGCTAGAGCTTCTGTACAAGCAGCAGAAAGCCATGAATGATTTTGTCATGCACTGGACCACCTGAGCAGGATGTGTTTTTTCGAGGTCAGGCAGTGGCAGCTCATCTGAGATGCCTGTCAGGTGCTAAAGACCTTTGAAGAGGCCACAAAATTTGTCAGTGTGGACAATTGCAGCATGAATGATCCCACCCCCATCATTTTTATCGCTTTTAGACAATACTCATGCAGCAGGGGACAATGGTGGAAGAAGAAAAGCTAACATATCTTGCTGTCCACCTTGCAGCTGTTGGGTACCCACAAAGACAAACTCACATGGAAGAGGGGGATGAGGAGCTGCCACTGCAAGAGGGAGAGGAGTTAAAAGGAGTAAGAGAATGATGATGAAGATATTGGCCATAACACTCGGGAGGGGGGGGGGGGTTAGGGGGTTAGCCGGAAAGAATGTACTCTTAGGACACACTGACCCGAATGATACAAAGACCTGTATGTTTGCTTGTTTTTGCTACTTCAGCAGTCTCCTCAACATGATGGAACAGTTGCTTCATGTGCCACTCCAGGCTGCAGCAGAACAGAAAGCGAGGACCTTCTGATGCAATGCCCAGTTTCAGGCCTACCTAGATTCTGGCTTGTTTCTGATGCAAACCCTGTTCCCTGACCCCATGGACTTCTGGGCAGGCAGATTAGAACAGTGACCCAAACTGACCCAGTATTCTCTCTGTCTTCTTTCTTGCCCATTCTTCAGTGGTGTCTTGGAGACGGTTTTCAGCACTGCAGGGGGGAGTGGAAATCTGGCACTGATCTCTAGAGGATTCATTTTCTTGATGAAACTGTTGAGGAGCTGAATGAGGATCTACTTGTTCACTGTAGCTGTGCAATAGAAACATACCCAAATGTAGCTTGTGGTCCAATAGCTCTTCTAAAGCCAGCATTCAGTTTTGACTTGCACCTTAATATATTTTCAGCCTGAAGTAGGTACGTTAAAATAATTAAATCTAACATTTCTGTGTATTTTTTTTAACAGAAACAGCATAACTCATTACTTGCCAAATCTTCTATGTTCACATCCACCTCTCGCAAGGGAGTGCAATTAAAATATTACAGGTTGGAGAAAAAAACAGCAGTCCAGCTGTCCCAAGCAAACATTTCTCTATGTTTATCCATCAGCCCTCTTGTTAGTAGTTACATTTCAATGAATTTGTTTTTACCAAAAACTTATTTTAATACCACATTTTGTTAAATCTCACCTGGTAATAATATACTTGCTGAACACTACAAAATAAAGCCTAATAACTGTTTATTGACACAACATAGACTCACTTGTTTCATTTATCCCTAAAAAAAATTCTAGATTTATTTTAGTTTGTTACTTTCTGACTTAGTTGGCTTAGAGGTCTGGAATTTGACATTTCTATAGGTTTCTAGATTGAAGCAACAGGACTGCTTAATTTAACACAGTGATCTTTTGGCTGCTGTCAGCTTTTACCAACATCGACTGGAGACCCGCTATACTGTCCTTTGGTCAACCAAGCCTCTAATACGGAATGTAGGAAAAAACAACTGCAGTTGCAGGACACCACTGCTATGATACACAAAAAGCCTTGATTTCTCTGATAAAAGCCCTATGAAGACCTGTAGGAACTCTATGTGCTACTATATAGAGTAGTAAATGCCCCGATAATATGGTGGAACAGTTTTTTACAGTTACACACCCAAAGTTGAGCAGAAGGAAAAACCATGGTGGGAAGTAAGGGCGTCACAGCAGTACAGTGCTGGCAGACTTGACAGAAGGGATACGCCCCTTGCTTCTGAGTGAAATGCATCTAGGTGAAACAGGGAATAATATGGCTGAAAAAAAACATTAGGGAAGCTCAAACATAATTGTTCCTTCACAGTTATGATTGTACAGCCATTATGCATATATATATATTTTTTTAACGTCGCTACATTTTAAACAGAAATAATCTACAACCGCTTGGGTTTATGTGGAGGAGATCAATATTAGTGGTACACCAAAGTGTACACCAGTACACCAATTGAATCAAGAATAGACCAGATGTTTTCCCACAATTTTTTTGTTAGAAATGAGTCAGTCATACATGACTGAAAATGAAGAGCGCTTTGCATGACCCTGAAGACCTGTTACAATGGTATGTATACTGTAGGTGCCACTGTTCCATATGTGTTCATGTGGTACTTGTGGGTGTGAAACTTGGGTATTTTTTGGACCATTTTTTGGTATGGCAATTCACTGGTACCACTGGTCAGTGCACACATGCTGACTACTTGTGAGAGTAAATTATGGCCATTTTGCGGTATGGCAGTTCTGGTGCCACTTTTCTCATGCATAAACTTTTCTTGCGGGTGTGAACTGTATCATTGTGCTCTGTGTCTCTTCCCTGTTCAGGATTGCAGGAGTTCTCTTGCTTACCGTGTGTGTGGTGTCTCTTTCTGTCTAAGCAGGAGTTAATGTCTCTTCCTGTTTGAGTGCACATGCATGTGTATTGGGGGCTATATGTTCTGTCTATCCTGCCCCTTGGCTGAGCAACAGTATTAGTATGTGCTTCTGTTGTTCTATTTGTCTGCCCAGTCCTTGCCAGTCTGTATGTCTGGTCTGTGTCCGTTGTCTGTCTGATGTGATCATGCCTGAGTTCCTGATGTATTCAATCTGTTACTCTGTTCATTTGGTCTCAGTGTTTTGTTCATGTTCAGTTGTTCAGTCTGGTGTTTCAGTTATGTTTCCAGACTGCCTGTTTTTGTGTGGTAGTGGTGCCTGTTCAGATAGTGCCTGAGGCTTTGGTGGATTTCTGGTGCACTTTCTAGTTCCTGATTCCACAAGGTCAGCTGTCAAGTACACCGGGATAATTCCAGGAGGTAGCGGTCTGGTTATTCCCCTGAAGAGAAGTCCACATCCCTGTGGATCCTGTGCTAATTAGTGACACACGTAGAAGGCAGACATGCAACTAGGCCAGAGGTCAGAATCCTCTGTTACCCCAGCTGATTTGAAATTACTACTCCCAGCATGCAAACATGATGCTGTAAACTCAAGTGATCTTCCTAGTCATGGAGAGAGCTGTACAGCAATTCAATCAAAGTTGCACAGTCTTCCCTCTACCAGTAATTTGTAAGATCAGCTCATAATAGGAAGGGGAAGCTGGATGTGGAAAGGTCACTGGTAAGATACTGGAAATGTTGCTAAAGATAAGTAAGGTGAATGAGCCAATGGACACAACTTATTAACTCCCTCCACTTACCTAAACGACCTGGAAAGCTAACTTTCACTCCCACCCCACTGTAGACCACTAAGGATGCTAGTCTTAGCTTTTGTACAACCATATCTCACAGGGAAGCCTGAAATTATTTAGAACATTTTTTATAAACTTATGAGTATCTTACAGCCCAAAAATTACAGTAAAGCCCCACTTTTTAAAACACATACAATACGTGTCACGTTCCGCTCTACTCTCCCTGTGTGAAAAGGGACTAGTGCTCAGTGGACTGTCCTTCAGCACTATCCTTTCCTTGTGCTCTCAGCCTATCTGTTGACTATGGAACTGATCATTCTTCCTGTTAAGCTGTGTATCCACCTACTCGCCTGAGCTTTGAGGTTGTATAGGGTTTAGAGGGTAAATACCATGGAACCTCCAGGACAATGCCCTTAGGTTTAGCCCAAAGTCAAACTGGTTAGTTGGCACAGTGGGTCCACACCCACTGCCGGTTACAATATGCTGTTTTTTTTAATTTTAATAAAAAAATAGTCATAATTTGCCTAATCACAAAGAACTGTCCAATGGTACAAATTGGTTCATAAGCAAGTTGGTTACATTACACTGTATGAATGCTCATTGGTATTTGCCTGATCATTAATATATATTTGCTTTATGAAATTGAAAAAAGCACTATTAAGTTCCATTGACATAGTAACAAAATTCTTCTTTCTGCAATCCATAGGTGTTCTTTACACAAGCTTCTTCAGTTCTCCAGATGTTCTTAGATAGACTTCAGGTTTTCATTTCCGGTACTTAACATGACTTCATCTGA
This sequence comes from Rhinella marina, assembly GCA_900303285.1. Taxonomy (NCBI): domain Eukaryota; kingdom Metazoa; phylum Chordata; class Amphibia; order Anura; family Bufonidae; genus Rhinella; species Rhinella marina. The sequence continues at coordinate 72,107 of ONZH01002627.1, read as the reverse complement.
CAATGCTTAATACAGAAGGAAGATATGTTCAGCTAAAAAGCTGGATGGGAAAGTTAGCACTGAGCTAATTGCATGCTGATACCCTGCATGGGGTGGTAGAGACACTGTGAAACGCACCAAATGTATTTTTAACTGTAAGGAAGTTTAGAAAGTAATCTGTATTTTACTCGAGTAAATTGAGTGATTTCATTAAATAGGTGCAACAAAATTACAGTGTACCCTGCCAATGGAACTTTAAATCTCACCATAATAGTCTCCAGCACAGATGTAATGTAACCAACTAATTTGCATAACTCCCACCACGGCGACTGTATTTCTGAATGTCAGGAAATTACGACATTTTTACAACTTGTTAAATTGCTGAGAATTACATTGTCATAAATAACGCTGCCATCTTGCTCTTGTGTGCAGATCAGCCGTGGTCAGATTTAATCTTATAAAAACCTTGATTAAACTGTAAGAAGACTTGGATAGGAATTGAAATAGCAATGCCGCAATTGCCCATAATATAGTAAAAAGAGTATGAAGAATCTTAATAACATTTAGTACAGTTATATTGTATTTTCTTTTATATGCCTGCTTTACAGACACTTTAGTTGAAAAGACTCATTTTCTAAAATATGTGTAATGTTTCGCCCACTCTTTAGATATAAATAGTGATCATGCTGGCATACTGCAGCTCAGCTGCCATTCACTTGAATGGGAGCTGATCTGTGGTAAGCCAGCATGACCACTATACAGTGGACAAAGCCTTCTACTTTTGGCTCCAGCCACTGTTATGTTTCCAACACCAGCAGTTTCCACAAACAGCTTATCGGTGGGGGTACAGAGTGTCGGACCCTGACAATCTGATATTGATGACCTATCTTGAGAATACAAATATCTAAAAAATGTCACCCCATTTAAAGAGGTTCTCTACTTTGGAAAATTTATTTTTGGCTCCCAAAAAAAAAAGATGATCACAGGGTATACATCTAGTGGGATCTCCAGTAATCTATAGAAGTACCTAGAAGCAACTGTTCAGTTTTCCAAGAGTGGCACCAATACCAAATCATTGGAGTGTGCTTCTGGGCCCTCCTAAGATAGAGTTGAGCATTTTAGCCACTGTCTACTTTAACTAATTGATTAAGATTCTGAACAAATGCCCTTTAAGAGTATTTGAAAACTGTTTTCTAAATCAGACAGCCGCTTTAAGACCACTTCATTTACACAGGAGTCTACAAATCATGAAGGCAGCACCCTTGGATGTTATGTGGTCTGTAGAATCTAAGGCTACTTTCACACTAGCGTTAGCACGGATCCGGCACCTAAAGGGTGCCGACGGATCCGTGCTAACGCTATACATGTGTGGAGCCGGAGCAGCGCTCCGGCCCCACACATGACACACATACAAACAGACACAGACTACATACAAACAGACATACATACAAACATACAGACATACATACATACTCACATACTCCCGGGACGCCGGCAGAACGTCTTCACGCGCCTCCTGCGCGCAGTGATGACGATTCCCCACAGCGCCCTCTGCTGGGCGCAGTGGGGAAACGTCATCGCAGCGTGCAGGAGGCGCGTGAAGACCTGCTGCCGGCGTCCCGGGAGTATGTGAGTATGTATGTATGTCTGTATGTTTGTATGTATGTCTGTATGTTTGTTTGTATGTAGTCTGTGTGTATGTATGCCGGATCCGGAATGACCCCCCATTGGAAATCAATGGAGGACAGATCCGGATTACTGGTGTGTCCACACCAAACGGATCCGTCCCCATTGACTTCCATTGGGGGTCATTCCGGATCCGTCTTGGTGCGGATGCCTGGACCGGAGAGCAAACCGCAGCATGCTGCGGTTTGTTCTCCGGTCTGAAGACGGAACGGAATGCTTTCAGGAGCATTCCGTTGTCTTCAGTTCAGTTTTGTCCCCATTGACAATGAATGGGGACAAAACTGAAGCGTTTTTTTCCGGTATTGAGCCCCTTTGACGGAACTCAATACCGGAATTTAAAAACGCTAGTGTGAAAGTAGCCTAAGTTGACTCCACCTATTTACACTGTAGTATCTATAACTGTTGAGTGAAAATGAAAATATGCTCTTTGGGTTGGTTGATTTGCATATTAGAGTATGGCCTAGCAAGAAAGGGTTACAATTGTTAACAATTGTATTTTTTTTTAAAGTCTAGAAAATCCAGAGAATTTATGAAGGCAGCTCTGGTAAACAGGGACAAAATATAATTGACAGCATTTTTATACAGATGAGGACTGATGCTGAAAAACGTGTTCAAAGAACACTCTCGGCAGTGTAGCTGATTTCTTTGTGACACTTGCTTAGATATTTGCATTGTTTTTGTGGCATGTTCGCTTGTTTTGTTCCATTTATTAACGAGTGAAGCGATGATTTCACACAGTCTTCAGTACGGTGAAGTAACATGTGTTTATCTGTCCACTTAAATAAATGATTTGAACATTTCAAACAATGATCAGGTTTATGACATTGCTTTATTCATACTGAAATATTTCAGTCTATTGTTTATGTCACTTTTCAAAGTTTGCTTGAACATATGTATTACAGTCATTGATCCTTTCCTATTGTTGCCAACATTGCACAGCACTTAACCTCTTGTGGACGCAAATATTTTGGAACTTGAGAACAAAGTGATCTCGGCTTGTTTTTTAAGGATTAGTTGTGTTAATGGCACCATTTTGGGCTGCATACAGTACGATTACAGAGATAACAAACTTATACAATTTTCAAAAATATTTAGCAACTTTTGCACAATAAACACTGAGTGATATTATGTAATATATAAAGCTGAGTGTATGTATGTGTGTATGTCCACTAAAGGAATCCGCACCGTCGCAGCTTCAATCACGAAACTTGACACACAGGCACATCAGGTGTCCAGGAAGGTTCTAGACCGGGTCTCAGCTCCCCAGGACGTACCGATCTTGAGATATTCCCAAAAAAATCCATTAGCCAATAGAAGCCTGGTCACCTGACCCTTATCAGCCAATAGAAGCTTGCAGGCCCTTAGCCTCCACATACAGACAGTTTCACACCAGGTTTCCATAGCAACCCAGCCAGTTTTCTTCACTGGTGTAGGTCTGCTTTAAAGATGCAGAGCGCTGTGGATGACACTGTTAAAGAGGTATTCCGGTTACCATAAATATAACTTATGTTTTAGACTAATTCATCATCAATCATTACCTAATATAATGTAAATTTCACATATTTGCCATTCAGTAGTAATAAAAGATGTTTTCTTCCACTGCTACCCACTATGTTTCCTCATAAATTACCATGGCATCAACCTGTAATTCAGGCCACCCTCAAAAGACGGACTTAAATACCCCACCCCCAGCCCCACTAAACCACGCCCCAACCTGATCAGGCCACGCCCCCTCTCCACAGCCGACAGAGATTGCAAAAATGAAGGTAAAAATCAACTTCTGTCAGTTGCAGGGGTGAGAGGGAGGGTGACTTTCTCCCTGCAGCTCATGCTCAGACTGCACAGTGCTGATGTCTGAGAGTGAGCTGTTTAAAAGGACATCCCTGTGTCCATCCAGGCCCTGCACTGGATGGAGGACAGGGAGTCTGAAAGCCGGACTGTCTGGCCTAAAAACAGACCTCTGACCACCCTAGGGGCAGGTTGCTGTGGAGGTCACAGTTAAAGGGGATGGCGCTGTGGATGTTGCTGCTAAAGGGGCAGGCTGCTGTGGAGGTCACTGTTAAAGGGGCAGGCACTGTGGACATCACTGTTAAGGGAGGAGGGGAATGTGGAGGCCACTATTAAAGGGGCAGCAGGGTACTGTGAGGACACTGTTAAGGGACCGGGGTACTGTGACAGTCACTGTTAAAGGGGTAGTCGCTGTGGAGGTCTCTGTCAAGGGGGCCAGGAATGGTGGAGGTCAGTTAAGGGGACTGTAACCTATGGTCAGTGTTAAGGGATGGGTGCTGTAGAGGTCACTTAAGGGGGAGGGCCCCTGTGGAGGTCACTGTCAAGGGGGTGAGGTGTTGTGGAACTCACTGTTAAAGGCGCAGGCTGCTGTGAAGGTCAAAGTTAAGGGGGTGGGCTGCTGTGGAGGTCCCATTTTTAGGAGACGGGGCACTGTGGGGGGAGTCAGTGTTAAGGGGTGGGGGCTGTGGAGGTTACTGTTAAAGAGGCAGGGTGCTGTAGAGGTCACTCTCAATATCTTTTAACAACACACACATAAACATTAAATGAAATATATACCCGGGCGAAGCCGGGTCCTTCTGCTAGTTTTTTATATTCTTCAGTTGTGTTTTCTTTTTCATTTATTTAACATCTTAGTCAACTTTTTAACTTAAAGGGGTTGTGCAGGGGTTTTATATTGGTGACCTATCCTCACAATCTAGGTCATCAATATCTGATTGGCGTGGGTCCAACACCTGGCCCACCCGCCGATCAGCTGTTTGAAGAGGAGGTGGCACTCTGAGCGCTGTTCTCTCTTCATTACACTGCATATTGTCTCCTTTGTAGAGGTCGTATAGTGTAATTACACTGCCCTTCGAGACGACTGGCAGTGTAACGAAGAGGAAGTAGTGCTCGCATGGAGAACCGCCTCATCTTCAAACAACTGAACGGTGGGGATGCTGGGTGTTGTACCCCCACTGATCAGATATTGATGACCTATCCATAGGTCATCAATATATATTCCCAGCACAATCCCCACTGGGGGAATTAATAATGCGATCACTTGCCCTGATATTCACTGCAATACTCTACTGTACTGCAGTGTACTATGCCTGCCAGTGTAAAACTGGCAGGCATCATATTAGTCTGCCTTTGGCAGAATATGGCAGCCTATTAAGGGTACATGGCAGCCTATATATGGCAGCCTATTAAGGGTATATGACAGCCTATTAAGGATACAAATATGGCAGTCTCTTCCTCAGACCCAAATATGGCATGGGAGCCTGTCACCACCTCACTATCATGTCTTGGGACAGAGGGAGTCCTTCCTATTGACTGTGAAATCTAATGAGGAAGACTGTGAAATGCTGTGCAGGAGGTGGAAGGAACGGTCATAAAACCTCAGCATCATATCCGCTTGTTTGTACTGGGGATAGGACATCTTTCATGGGTTGCAGAAGGACAAATTATTTTAGGAATAAAACTGTGTTACACAAAGCACTAGAAATTGTCTACATGATGGCAATGATAGGTATAGAAATATAGACCGATACCTTTGACCTTTGAAATTCTGCAATTCCAACCTGTGTGTGACCATCCTTAATTAAATATTCCTCCTCATATTTCAAAATCACTCTTTGCAGGTATAGTAAATTTCTGTATATACTCATCTACATAAACCAGGAGTTGAAATATACAGTTATAAATTTCACCTGAACCAAACTAAAACTTTTTGAAAACAATATAATATGACTATCTATTCTTCCAATTAGTTAACAGTTGTCAAATTTTAGACGAATTTCAAAAACATTAAATGAGTCATTGTGTCATTGTGGTAGACAGATCTTTTGCTGATATTGATAGATGACAATCTAGAATTTGACAGTATACCCAAAAGCTTTTAGGAAAAGTTGTTAATGAGTATGTTTCAGTGAATAGATGCAGCTATTCAAATAAAAAGGTCTAGATGACATTACAGGTATTGAATTTAATGCAATGGAAAGTTACCCAAATGTAGTGTTTGACATGTAATGAGGCAGTTATAAAGGGGGAATTTATCATTTGAATTGTGCTAGATTTCTGGAATAAAATGTCAAACATTTTTGCAAGAAATTTTTTTTGGTTTTCTTCTGCTTTCATTACTTTTAAAAAAGGATTTTAAAAACGGATTTGTCTTGATTCCCTGGTATCCATACTTTAACCCTTGGACAGGGATCTGGACTTCACTGCAGGGAATCAACTAGGGTGCAACCTCCAGGAGTAGTCCTGGTGTAGTTGAAAGCTGAAACACAGGGGTCAGAGACACTGTTAGAAAGTACCAGGCAAAAGGCATTGTGTGAACACAGTCCAAGGTCAGAGCAGGCGGAGTATGTGAGTTTTCCAGATAATAATTCCAAGGTCGGAGCAGGCTGAGAATGTGCGTTGTCCAGGTAGTAGTTCCAAGGTTGGGGGAGGTGGCAAGTAGCAGAATAGGTAGACAAGCAGGGTACAGTACTTGGGTATTCAGACAAGAGATCACAACTTTGTTAGTTACTTTTAACTATAAAACCTCAAAACTCAGGAAAGGAGGCTGATCGATTGCCCAGTTAAACAGAGAGTCTGGTCAGCACCTTTGAGTCTGCCTACATGGCAACATGTGTCGTGTGACTTCTTGTTGCAGAAAAGTCACACCTTTTTTTTTTGGAACAATAGTGTCGACATGCGACATGCTGCGATTGCTATGTGACATTCGCAAAAAAAATCCGACTTAGATTGTATAAAAGGAAGTTCACTAAGCACTGGTTTCAGTACACACAGGGATAGAGGAGATATGCCCATGCCTGCTTGGGACAGCAGGAGAGTGGCATGGACCATTGCCTTGACAGTACTGAATCTAACTTATTCTTCACCAACCAAAAATAATGGTGTTCTTTTGATCATTGCATTTAAGTAGTCATAATTCATGTCCTAAACAGACAATTCCTGTTATATACTCTGATATGGACATTATAGAGAGAGTTTCTTTTTTACAGTGGCTGATATTGTGGCAAACAGGGCATGCTGATGCCTTGCATAGATAGTCGCTCAATTGAAGTTGTTACAGATTAAATTAATACCTAGACGGAGCTGCCCCTAGCATTAACAGCTGATCTCCAAGAGTCAACACCATGGTGATACTTGAGCTTCTTGTTAAAACCAGAATCCTTGCAAAACAACTCATTTAAATTACAGACTCAATTATTCTGTTGAAAAGCAAATGGCAGCTTCATATGTGTGGATTGGTGTAAGTTGAAATGTACTGTAGCTACTAATGTTTAAAGTCACATGTACAATTCTATATTTTCTGAGGAACATAACAGCAGTTCTGTACTACAGGAATTGCCGATGTCCACCTTCTCTGACATCACTGCCTGTTCTGCAGCTATTCACTGAACCTGCATCTCACAGACTTCCTGCTCTGCCAGCTACTTGCATGTGATCTTGTTATAATACTGGTAATCCTGAGAATTCCCTTCTCCACGTTATAGCTTCAACCTCCTGCATTTGGATAAGAAAGCAGGGAGAAATACCGGAAAAAAGGCATATGGCTCCCTATATTACCAGTATTTCTTATGAATAAATGCAGGGGTGGATAGAGCAGGAAGTTAGTGAGATGAGGCTTTATCAAATAGCTGCAGAGCAGGAAGTGATGTTGGAGAGGCAGGGACATTTTCACAGCCCCTACACCACAGCCCAAATACATAGGGCAGGTTGTGTAATTGTCTGTGTATTAAGGACATGCAATGTACAAAAAATGTGGAAATTTACTACTCATTTGGGTGAACAGATTTAACCGGTTCCCGCACTGATATACTATTAGATAACAGCAGCAGGGTTGTTCCCACTCCATGATATAATAGTACATCATGACCATGATGTGGGCATGGGAGCTGGGCTCGGGTCATCACTTGCAAGTGCTGGCTGTATTATAAACCAGGCAAGCGATCTCATTGCTAGGATATAGATAACTTCAATCTCTGTTGCCTAACCTCTTAGTGGAAGGATCAAAAGTGACTGCAGCATCTGAGCGATTAGACAGTGGAAGTAAGCTCCCTCTGTCCTCTGGTCAGCACCTGCAATTGCATTCTTGGCATGGCAGCAGGCCCTCTTCTGAGCAGTCCCAGCCATATCAGCATTCCTGTCAGAATGTCCACTGCAATACAGGAACATTACAGTACATAGCGCATGTGATTATAAAATGCCAGGTTAACCCCTTCAACCGTGGGCCTGTTTTCACCTTACTGCCCAGGCCATTTTTTGCAAATCTGACATGTGTCACTTTATGTGGTAATAACTTTGGAACGCTCTAACTTATCCAGGCCATTCTGAGATTGTTTTCTCGTCACATATTGTGCTTCACGACAGTAGTAAATTTTTGGCAAAATATTTCATTTTTATTTATAAAAAAAATACCAAATTTACCAAAAATTGGGAAAAATTTCCAAATTTCCAAATTTCAATTTCTTTACTTTAAAAATACATAGTAATACCTCCAAAAATAGTTATTATTTTACATTCTCCATATGTCTACTTTACGTTGGCATCATTTTATAAATGTTATTTTAAGTTTTTAGGACGTTAGAGGGCTTAGAAGTTTAAAAGCCATTTTTCAAATTTTCACCAAATTTTCCAAAACCATTTTTTTAAGCACCAATCCAGATATAAAGTGATTTTGAGGGGCTTAGGTAAAGGAAACCACCCATAAATGACCCCATTTTAGAAACTACACCCCTCAAATTATAAAATAACTGCTGTTACAAACTTTGTTAACCCTTGAGGTGTTCCACAAGAATGAATGGAAAATGGAGGTGAAATTTCAAAATTTCACTTTTTTGGTAGATTATTCATGTTAATAATTCTTTTCTTGCAACACAGTAAGGGTTAACAGCAAACTAAACCTCAATATACATTGCTCTGATTCTGCAGTTTACAGAAATACCCCATATGTGGTGGTAAACGTCTCTATGGGCTTGTGGCAGTGGTCAGAAGTAAAGGAGCGCCATATGGATTTTGGAGGCAGATTTTGCTAGAATAGTTTTTAATTGAGAGACCCTGACGTACCCGTACAGTGGAAACCCTCAAAAAGTGACCAGATTCACCCTTCAACGAATATATTAAGGGGGGTACAGAATTTGGAAACACTTGGCTGTGAAAATGAAAAATTTCATTTCTTCTAATAAAATGTTGCTTCAGCCCCAATTTTTTTTATTTTTATAAGGGGTAACAGGAGAAAAGCACCCCATAATTTGTTACCCATTTTCTCCTGAATACGGCAACACCCCATATGTTGTGGTAAACTGATGTGGGGGCACATGGCAGGACTCAAAACAGAAGGAGCACCATATGGATTTTACAACACAGATTTTGATGGAATGGTTTGCGGGAGCCACTGATTTTTATTTTTTTGAGTTATTGTCTTATGTGGGGGCTCATTTTTTGCGGGATGAGCTGATGTTTTCATTGATACCATTTTGGGGTACATAAGACTTTTTGATCGCTTGGTATTACACTTTTTGTGAGTCAAGGTGAAAAAAAATAACTGTTTTGGCATGGTTTTTTTTAAATTTTTTTTACAGCATTCACCAAAGAGGGCAAATCATGTGATATTTTTATAGATCAGGTTATTACGGACACAGCGATACCCAATATGTCTAACATTTTTATTTTTGGAAAGTTTTACACATTAGATTTATTTTTGAACAGAATAAAATTTTTTCTTTTGTGTTGCCATTTTCAGAGAGACATATTTTTTTTATTTTTCAGGCGATTGTCTCAGGTAGGCTATCATTTTTGCGGGACAAGATGACGGTTTGATTGGTACCATTTTGGGTTAAATATGCCTTTTTGATCACCTGCTATTATACTTTTTGTAAGGGAAGGTGACCAAAAAATGGCTGTTTTGGCACTGTTTTTTTTTTTTTTACTGCGTTCACCTGGCCGGGTGGATGATGTGATATTTTTATAGAGCCGGTCGATACAGACGCGGCGATACCTAATATGTATACTTTTCTTTTTTCCCCCCTTTTTTTTACAATTTTTTTTAACTTTATTTTGGGGAAAGTGTACTTTTTCTTTACTTGAAACTTTTATTTTTTGTAAAACTTTATTTTTTTCACTTTTTTTTCCACTTTATTTAACCTTTGGGGGTCTGATCCCCTTAACAATGCATTACAATACTGTTGTATTGTAATGCATTGGCTGTAAGCCTGCTTCCTGTGCGATCCAGGGGGCTGGATCGCACAGGCAAGCAGGGATAGCAGCCACGATGCCTAAGGAAGGCATCGGGCTGCTATCCAAGCCATCGGGTCCCCGTCACAGCAGCACGGGGAACCGATGGACCCCCCTTCCTCGCGCCCGCATCGCATGTGCCGCGGTCAGCGCTGACCGTGGCACATCGAGGGTTAATACGCCCGCATCGGTGAAAACACCGATGCGGGCATACGCAGCAGGGGTCCGGCTATTGGGCACAGCCGGTCCCCCGCAGCTGATCAGACGGGTGCAGCTCCTACTAGTACGGCGCTGGGCGGCAACTCACGTCCCGCAGCGCCGTACATGTACGGCGCTGGGCGGGAAGGGGTTAAAGTCCCCTAAGGGGACTAAAAACGTAATAAAGTGCGCAAAAACAAAAGTTTTTAAAAATCTAAATAATATTACAAAATCAAAAAACTCTTCAGAATTGTGAACTTTGGTCACTCACATCCCCTTCCCAAAAATAATGAATAATAAAAAAGTCCCATGTATTGCAAAATAGTATCAAAAATATCTATAGCTTACCCCTTAAAATATGAACCTTCATATAGGTCCATCGCCAGAAAAAAAAGCTATGGGTGTTGGAATATGGCTACAAAAGAGCAATCTTTTTCTTAAAAGAATGCATTTTTTATTTTTTTTTTATGGTAAAACTTAACAAAAATTGTATTTTTTTGGCATCTCTATAATTATACTGACCTGCAGAATAAAGTTAAAATGTCATTATTATTATGCAGTGAACACCGTAAAATTGAAACCCTAAAAACAATGACGGAATTGCTTTCTTTTCACACTGTTATTCCCAAAAATTTTTTAACAGTTACACATTAGTCACATTCACCTGATGTGATCACATTTGACCTAAAAATGTTGCTATTGCAAGTTGTCCTGTATAAAACAAGCCTTTGTACGATGGGAAAACAAAAAAATACAGAGATCAAAAAGCTAAATAAAAAAATTGCTGCGGTACCAATCTAGGTTGCATCTTTAACCGGTTAAAAAATTAATGGACCAAGTATATTGCATGAGCTTAGTAGGTCTATTTTAGTAAAATTGCCCGGAGTTTCACTTTAATTTTTGGTGCTGGTTCATGCTTTTGTACAACACCGTGGAAAAAAAACAGTAATTAGTGTTTTCTATACTAAACAACAGAAAATGGCTCTTTGATGCCAAAGTAAAACAAATTTCCACTAAGTGGAATTCATTACAATTAAAACCCACAAAATAATTGAATGTATAAGTGTTCACCCTCATAACCAGTACAACTAAATCATCATTAGAACAGCCAATGATTTTAGAAGTCACATAATTAGTCAAATAGAGAGTCCTTGTCTTTTCATCACTGTCTAAAAAGCCTAATTAAATCCATTGTGACGCAATAAAACACAATAAAATATGAACAGGTTCAAAGGGGTCAATACTTTTAATAGGCACTGCAGTTACAGGTCAATTAAACTGCGGTTTTTAAAAGAAAATACTACAATTAAACAATTATCTAGATATATTGGTTGTAACTTGTTAGTACTGTGGCATATAGAGATGAGCGAACATGCTCTTCCAAGCTTGGTGCTCGTTCAAGCATTAGGGTATTCGCATACCCTAATATTCGCTACTCGGACGAGCATATCGCGATCCTTGAGGAAATGGCATCTTCCTCTTCCGGCATGTTAGGCGCCTTTTCTCAGCCAATCAACATGCAGGAGAGTCTTTGGTACCTCCTAGCATCACGTGGGGCCCCTACAAGTCGATAGCAGGGATTGTCTGGCCAAATCAGATGACCTGGGAATATAAGAATCTGGTCCCGCGCTGCTCGCGTCAGACGCCGCCTGCATGAGATTAGGGATAGAGCTGCTGTCTGTCAGGGAGAGTGTTAGGGCCTGAATTTAGATGTTAGTTAGGCAGGAATCATGCTCAAAGAACCCAACAGCCCTTCTAAGGGCTACAAGCACCTTTTTTTTTTGGTCTCCTCCTGACTGCTGGCTGGGACTTGTAGTGCAGCTACCGCCATCTTGGCTGCACACTGTGCACAGCGAGTGGTGGCAGAAGGGACAGCACGTGGTCCACACAGACCCAAAAGAAATTGCTCAAAGTCCTCTCAGTACTCATTTTTGCTGCTGCTGCTGTATCTTGGCTTGCTGGGATCTGTAGTGCAGTCTAGGGAATACGTTTTTTCTATCATTTCAATACACTACAGTCCAGTGAACAATTATGTAGTGTACTGTACAGTTGCGTCAGTCTAGGGAATATGTTTTTTCTATCATTTCTATACACTACAGTCCAGTGAACAGTTATGTAGTGTACTGTACAGTAGCGTCAGTCTAGGGAATACGTTTTTTCTCTCAGTTATATATACTACAGTCCAGTGAACAATTATGTAGTGTGCTGTACAGCAGCGTCAGTCTATAAAAAACATATTTTCTCAGTTATATGTACTAAAGTCCAGTGAAAAATGTTGTGGTTTGCGGTAACATAGCCGCCATTTAAAGACTACGTTTTTTCTCAGTTATATGTACTACAGTCAAGTGAAAAATGGAGTGGTTTGCGGTAACATAGCCGCAATTTAAAGACTACGTTTTTTCTCAGTTATATGTACTACAGTCCAGTGAAAAATGGAGTGGTTTGCGGTAACATATCCGCCATTTAAAAACTACGTTTTTTTCTCATTTATATATACTACAGTCCAGTAAACAATTCTGTAGTGTGCTGTGCAGCAGCGTCAGTCTATAAAATACGTATTTTATCAGTTATATGCACTACAGTCCAGTGAAAAATGGAGTGGTTTGCGGTAACATAGCTGCCATTTAAAGACTACGTTTTTTCTCAGTTAAATGTACTACAGTCCAGTGAAAAATGGAGTGGTTTGCGGTAACATAGCCGCCATTTAAAGACTACGTTTTTTCTCAGTTATATGTACTGCAGTCCAGTGAAAAATGGAGTGCTTTGCGGTAACATAGCCGCCATATAAAGACTACGTTTTTTTCTCATTTATATATACTACAGTCCAGTGAACAATTATGTAGTGTGCTGTACAGCAGCGTCCGTCTATAAAATACGTAATTTCTCAGTTATATGTACTACAGTCCATTGAAAAATTGAGTGGTTTGCGGTAACATAGCTGCCATTTAAAGACTATGTTTTTTCTCAGTTATATGTACTACAGTCCAGTGGAAAATGGAGTGGTTTGCGGTACAATAGCCGCCATTTAAAGACCACGTTTTTTCTCAGTTATATGTACTACAGTCCAGTGAAAAATGGAGTGGTTTGCGATACAATAGCCACCATTTAAAGACTACGTTTTTTCTCAATTATATGTACTACAGTCCAGTAAAAAATGGAGTGGTTTGCGGTAAAATAGCCGCCATTTAAAGACTACTTTTTTATCATTTATATATACTACAGTCCAGTGAACAATTCTGTAGTGTGCTGTAGAGCAGCGTCAGTCTATAAAATACGTAGTTTCTCAGTTATATATACTACAGTACAATAAAAAATTGAGTGGTTTGCGTTAAATTAGCCGCAGTCTAAAAATTCCTTTTTTTCTCTCAGTTATATATACTACAGTGCAGTGAACAATTCTGTCGTGTGCGGTATAGTAGCCGCACTCTAGTGTTGACACCAACAAGTAACCAAGTTAGTTGAGGTAGCAGGTGAAGCACATAAAATTTTACACTGACACAGCATGGTGGTGAACCCAGAGTGACCAAGTTAGTTGAGGTAGCAGGTGAAGCACATAAAATTTTACACTGACACAGCATGGTGGTGAACCCAGAGTGACCAAGTTAGTTGAGGTAGCAGGTGAAGCACATAATGTTTTACACTGACACAGCATGGCGGTGAACCCAGAGTGACCAAGTTACACTCAGGTAGCAGGTGAAGCACATAAAATTTTACACTGACACAGCATAGAGGTGAACCCAGAGTGACCAAGTTACACTCAGGTAGCAGGTGAAGCACATAAAGTTTTACGCTGACACAGCATGGCGGTGAACCCAGAGTGACCAAGTTACACTCAGGTAGCAGGTGAAGCACATAGAATTTTACACTGACACAGCATGGCGGTGAACCCAGAGTGACCAAGTTAGTTGAGGTAGCAGGTGAAGCACATAAAATTTTACACTGACACAGCATGGTGGTGAACCCAGAGTGACCAAGTTAGTTGAGGTAGAAGGTGAAGCACATAATGTTTTACACTGACACAGCATGGCGGTGAACCCAGAGTGACCAAGTTACACTCAGGTAGCAGGTGAAGCACATAGAATTTTACACTGACACAGCATGGCGGTGAACCCAGAGTGACCAAGTTAGTTGAGGTAGCAGGTGAAGCACATCAAATTTTACACTGACACAGCATGGTGGTGAACTCAGAATGACCAAGTTACACTCAGGTAGCAGGTGAAGCACATTAAATTTTACACTGACACAGCATGACGGTGAATCCAGAGTGACCAAGTTAGTTGAGGTAGCAGGTGAAGCACATTAAATTTTACACTGACACAGCATGACGGTGAACCCTGAGTGACCAAGTTACACTCATGTAGCAGGTGAAGCACATAGAATTTTACACTGACACAGCATGGCGGTGAACCCAGAGTGACCAAGTTAGTTGAGGTAGCAGGTGAAGCACATAAAATTTTACACTGACACAGCATGGTGGTGAACCCAGAGTGACCAAGTTAGTTGAGGTAGCAGGTGAAGCACATAAAGTTTTACACTGCCACAGCATGGCGGTGAACCCAGAGTGACCAAGTTACACTCAGGTAGCAGGTGAAGCACATAGAATTTTACACTGACACAGCATGGCAGTGAACCCAGAGTGACCAAGTTAGTTGAGGTAGCAGGTGAAGCACATAAAATTTTATACTGACACAGCATGGTGGTGAACCCAGAGTGACCAAGTTAGTTGTGGTAGCCGTTGAAGCACATAAAATTTTACACTGACACAGCATGGCGGTGAACCCAGAGTGACCAAGTTACACTCAGGTAGCAGGTGAAGCACATAGAATTTTACACTGACACAGCATGGCAGTGAACCCAGAGTGACCAAGTTAGTTGAGGTAGCAGGTGAAGCACATCAAATTTTACACTGACACAGCATGGCGGTGAACCCAGAGTGACCAAGTTACACTCAGGTAGCAGGTGAAGCACATAAAATTTTACACTGACACAGCATGGCGGTGAATCCAGAGTGACCAAGTTAGTTGAGGTAGCAGGTGAAGCACATAAAATTTTACACTGACACAGCATGGCGGTGAACCCAGAGTGACCAAGTTACACTCAGGTAGCAGGTGAAGCACATAGAATTTTACACTGACACAGCATGGCAGTGAACCCAGAGTGACCAAGTTAGTTGAGGTAGCAGGTGAAGCACATAAAATTTTATACTGACACAGCATGGTGGTGAACCCAGAGTGACCAAGTTAGTTGAGGTAGCAGGTGAAGCACATAAAATTTTACACTGACACAGCATGGCGGTGAACCCAGAGTGACCAAGTTACACTCAGGTAGCAGGTGAAGCACATAAAATTTTACCCTGACACAGCATGGCGGTGAACCCAGAGTGACCAAGTTAGTTGAGGTAGCAGGTGAAGCACATAAAATTTTACACTGACACAGCATGGTGGTGAACCCAGAGTGTCCAAGTTACACTCAGGTAGCAGGTGAAGCACATAAAATTTTACACTGACACAGCATGGCGGTGAACCCAGAGTGACCAAGTTAGTTGAGGTAGCAGGTGAAGCACATAAAGTTTTACACTGACACAGCATGGCGGTGAACCCAGAGTGACCAAGTTACACTCAGGTAGCAGGTGAAGCACATAGAATTTTACACTGACACAGCATGGCGGAGAACCCAGAGTGACCAAGTTAGTTGAGGTAGCAGGTGAAGCACATAAAATTTTACACTGACACAGCATGGCGGTGAACTCTGAGTGACCAAGTTACACTCATGTAGCAGGTAAACCACATAAAATTTTACACTGACACAGCATGGCGGTGAACCCAGAGTGACCAAGTTAGTTGAGGTAGCAGGTGAAGCACATAAAATTTTACACTGACACAGCATGGTGGTGAACCCAGAGTGACCAAGTTAGTTGAGGTAGCAGGTGAAGCACATAAATTTTTACACTGACACAGCATGGCGGTGAACCCAGAGTGACCAAGTTACACTCAGGTAGCAGGTGAAGCACATAGAATTTTACACTGACACAGCATGGCAGTGAACCCAGAGTGACCAAGTTAGTTGAGGTAGCAGGTGAAGCACATAAAATTTTACACTGACACAGCATGGCGGTGAACCCAGAGTGACCAAGTTAGTTGAGGTAGCAGGTGAAGCACATAAAATTTTACACTGATACAGCATGGCGGTGACAACAGAGTGACCAAGTGAGACTGAGTTAGCAGGTGAAGCCCATAAAATTTTACCCTTACAAAGCATGGCGGTGAACCCAGAGTGACCAAATGAGACTGACATAGCAGGTGAAGCACATAAAATGTTACCCAGACAGAGATTGCAGTCAAATGGCTGTAGGTGAGCCTCCCAAAAATTTGTTTTGGAGTGTCTAATGTTGACCCTCCTAAAAAATTGTTTTTGAGTGTCTGTAGTTGACCCTTCTATAAAATTGTTTTTGAGTGTCTGTAGTTGACGCTCCTAAAAAATTTATTGGGAGAGGGCCTGTAGGTGGCCCTCCGTAAACATTGTTTGTAAAGAGCGCCAGTTGGCCCTCAGAAACATTGCCTGTTGGCTCAGCGTTTGTGTGCGAAGAGGAGGAGGAGAGGATACATAAAGAATCTTCATGTTGAGCTGCTTTCCCCCGGTGGAGATTTGCATTCCGGTGAAATCCAGGCTTTATTCATTTCAATAATCGTCAGCCTGTCAGCGCTGTCAGTTGACAGGCGTGTACGCTTATCAGTGATGATGCCACCAGCTGCACTGAAGACCCGCTCTGACAACACGCTAGCGGCAGGGCAGGCCAGCACCTCCAAGGCGTACAGCGCCAGTTCGGGCAACGTGTCCAGCTTTGCAACCCAGTAGTTGTATGGAGCAGAGTGATCACGCAGGATGTTGGTATGGTCAGCTAGGTACTCCCTCACCATCTTTCTGAACAGCTCCCCCCTACTGGGGGACGGCTGACATAGTCTTGCTGGGGTGCCATAAAACTGGCAAAGGCCTTGGAGAGTGTTCCCCTGCCAGTGCTTGACAAGCTGCCTGCTCCCCTCCTCTCCCCCGCTAGTTGGCCCACAGAACTACGTCCTCTGCCGCTAGCGGTGTCAGATGGGAAGGATAGTTTCAGCTTGTGCACCAGGGACTGTTGATATTGATTCACTCTCATACTCCTTTCCTCTACAGGAATGAGAGTGGAAAAGTTCTGCTTGTACCGGGGTCCAGGAGGTGAACACCCAGTAATCGGTGTTGTCAAAAATGCTTCTAACGCGAGGGTCACGGGAAAGGCAGCCTAACATGAAGTCAGCCATGTGCGCAAGAGTCCCAACACGCAAGAATTCCCTTTCCTCAATAGGCTGACTCTCCATTTCCTCCTCCTCCAACTCCTCCTCTTCAGCCCATACACGCTCAACAGATAAGAAGGAATGAGCATAGGTACCCTCTTCAGTCTCGCCAACAGTCTCCTTCTCTTCCTCCTCCTCCTCCTCCTCCAATACGCGCTGAGAAACAGACCTGAGGGTGCTCTGGCTATCAAGCAACGTATCTTCTTCCCCCATCTCCTGTGACAAGCGCAAAGCCTCTGACTTCATGCTGAGCAGTGAGTTTTTCAGCAGACAAAGCAGCGGGATGGTGACGCTGATAATGGCGGCATCGCCGCTGACCATCTGTGTTGACTCCTCAAAGTTGCTTAACACCTGACAGATATCAGACATCCACGTCCACTCCTCATTGTAGACTTGAAGAAGCTGACTAACCTGACTACCAGTTCTCGTGGAAGTTGTCATCTGGCAGTCTACAATCGCTCTGCGCTGCTGGTAAACCCTGGCTAACATGTGTAATGTGGAATTCCATTGTGTGGGCACGTCGCACAACAGTCGGTGAGCAGTCAGTTGTAAGCGCCGTTGCACTGCCCTGAGAGTGCCAGCATCTGTGGTTGACTTGCGGAAATGCGCCCAGATGCGTCGCACCTTGGTGAGCAAATCAGACAAATTGGGGTAGGTCTTGAGGAACCGCTGAACCACAAGATTGAACACGTGGGCCAGGCAGGTTTTATATGCAGTGTTTATATGGGTTGTTGTTACTTTGGGAAATAGTATTGGTGTATAATGGCACATGTGTGAGCCTGCCGAGTTGCAGAGCCGCCACCAGGTTACGCCCGTTGTCACACACAACCATGCCTGGTTTGAGTTTCAGCGGCACCAGCCAAAGATCGGTCTGCGCCGTGATGCCCTGTAACAGCTCTTGGGCGGTGTGCCTCTTGTCACCTAAGCTCAGCAGTTTCAGCACCGCCTGTTGGCGCTTACCCACGGCAGTGCTGCTGCGCCTAGAGCTACCGACTGAAGGCGCCGTGCTCACAGATTGTATTTGAGAGGAGGAGGAGGAGGGGTTGGAGGAAGAGGCATAATAAGTCTGAGAAACCGTGACCGAGGTAGGCCCCGCAATCCTCGGTGTGGGCATTACATGAGCGGCCCCAGGGTCAGACTCGGTCCCAGCCTCCACCAAGTTAACCCAATGTGCCCTCAGGGAGATATAGTGTCTCTGCCCACCAGCACTTGTCCACGTGTCTGTGGTTAGGTGGACCTTCACAGTAACCGTGTTGGTCAGGGCACGGATGATGTTCTCTGACACGTGCTGGTGTAGGGCTGGGACGGCACATCGTGAAAAATAGTGGCGGCTGGGGACCAAGTACCGATGGACAGCCATCAGGTTGCGGAAAGCCTCAGTCTCTACCAGTCTATAGCACAGCATCTCCAGGCTCAGCAGTTTGAAAATGTGGACGTTTAGGACTTGTGCATGTTGGTGGGTGGAACTGTATTTGCGTTTGCGCGTGCGCTCCAATGTCTGGTGCAAAGACAGCTGAAGACTGCGCTGGGACACATTGGTGTAGGGTGTGGAGGATCGTGGAGGTGAAGGGGTCGTTGTAGGGCGGGAGGCGCTCGTGCCGAGGTCTTGGGCGGGGGGTTGACTTGCAAAGCCAGCATGTGACACGGGGAAGAAGCAGTGGTGTGATCCACAGGAGGTGAACGGCCTTGGTTCTATTGAGTCATGTGTTTAGCACTCATATGCCTGCGCATGCTGGTAGTGGTTAGGCTGGTAGTGGTGGCTCCCCTGCTGATCAGTCCGTCGGTCATCCTCACTTTCTTAAAAGAACCTCCAGACTTGCGAACATCTAGGCCTCGGCACGGGAGCTTCACTCCGTGAAACAGTTGCTGATCTACTTGCTCTGGCCCTGTTTTCCCCCTCTGGCCACCCCACTGCCTCTTCCAACCTGTTCTGGTGCTGCACTTGCCTCCCCCTCAGAAGCACTGTCTTGACTAGGCTTACCAACCCAGCTCGGGTCAGTCACCTCATCATCCACCTGTTCTTCCTCCGATTCCTCACTCTGCTGCCCCCTGGGACTTACTGCCCTGACAACAACGTCAATGTCTGACAACCGTGTCTCATCATCATCCGACACCTCTTGACGCACTACTTGCACTAAGTCCACACTCTCATCACCCACAGACTGCGAAAGTTCTAAATTTTGGGCATCGGGACAGAGCAACTGCTCAGGTTGCTGTTGAGCAGTGGTTTGTGTCTCTGGGTAGGGTCCTGAAAAGAGTTCCTGTGAGTATGCCGGATCTGAATCCATATTTTCCATGGGGGGGGGCAGGCTGGGGGGAAGGAGGTTGAGCTGGAGGAGCCAGAGGTCTACTCCCTTGGCTAGCGTGGGTGGACTGCGTGGAAGACTGGGTGGTGGATAAATTACTGGACACATTATCCGCTATCCACGTCATCACCTGTTCGCACTGTTGTGGTTTCAATAGTGGTGTACCACGTGACCCTGTAAGTTGCAAGATAAAGCTAGAGAGCGAAAATCTGCGGCGTTCCACTGCTCCCTCATCAGTAGGTACTGTGTCACCCTGCCCAGGACCACGGCCTCTGCCCCCCTACATCACTTGGACGCCCACGTCCTCGTCCTCGACCCTTAGCCCTTGGGTTCAACATTTTGTGTAATCACTAAACTGTAGAAGTAATATCTGAGGCCAAAAACGTATTCTCTAGACTGCGGCTAGTGTAACACAAATCACACAATTTTTCACTGCACTGTAGGATATATGAATGAGAGAAAAAATGTATATTTTGTAGACTCCGGCTAGTGTGCAGCACATGACAGAATTTTGCACTGCACTGTAGGGTATATGACTGAGAGAAAAGAAGTATATTTTCTAGACTCCGGCTAGTGTGCAGCAAACGACAGAATTTTGCACTGCACTGTAGGATATATGACTGAGAGAAAAAACGTATATTTTGTAGACTCCGGCTAGTGTGCAGCAAACGACAGAATTTTGCACTGCACTGTAGTATATATGACTGAGAGGAAAAACATATATTTTCTAGACTCTGGCTAGTGTAATGCACACCACACAATTTTTCACTGGACTGTAGTATATATAAAAGTGATAGAAAAAAACATTTTTTCTAGACTGCGGCTACTGTACCGCACACCACAGAATTTTTCACTGAACTGTAGTCACCGCCATGCTGTGTCAGGCTAAATTTTTGGGTGGTTCAGCTGCTATGTTAGTCTAACCAAGCCACTCTGGGGTTCACCGCCAAGCTGTAAACTGCAATCTCAGTCTTAACAAGTCATCCTGGGGTTCACCCCCATGCTGTAAACTGCAATCTCAGTGTGCGTGTTTGCCCGTCTGGGATGGGGAGAGCTGGGCACTGTGCTGGGAGAACTTTGTGTACGCTGTAGACTACTGGGTGGGTGCGGAGAGGGAGACTCTTATGCCTGCATCCTGGGGTGGGGGATAGGACAGCATTGCCAGCATGAGCATTGGTGTCACCCGCAGGCGGCGATGGACCTTCGTTGCACCTACTTGGGTGCTTTACTAACATGTGATGGGCATGTGCCTTGCCCATCTTGGTCTGGGTCAGCACAATTGTCTTGAGGGTCACCACCAGGCTGTTGGCCAGAATTTGGCATAATGGTACGATTAGGCAGCCTCAGAGGCACCCATGCATGCTGCCCCTGCTGTTTCCTGTCCATTTCCGTGGTGTTTCCATCATTTTCTGAGGTTTTCAGGCAACCTTCCCTGTGCAGAGCTTTGGTCCCCTGCAAAAAATTCTCAAAGTCTCCCATTGACTTCAATGGGGTTCGTTATTCGAAATGAGCACCCGAGCATCTGGAAAAATTCAACTCGAATAACGAGCACCCGAGCATTTTAGTGTTCACTCATCTCTAGTGGCATATCTTTGGTTTCTTGGGTCCTTAGGAAATTTAGAATGACCCAAACTGAATATCCTGGAGTCACATATAATTAAAGTGCGTTCTAGATTGATAACTTATCCTTAGGATCGGCAGTTGGCACCCCTGCTGAGATACTGTTTGAAGATGCTGTGATGCTCTGGTAACCTTACCAAGCAATTGAATGAGACTGAGTTGCACCTAGACCATGTGACCGATCAACGTGACATCACTGGCCAAGGAAGGCCTTTTGAAACAGCTGATCCGAGGGGGTCCTAAGAGTTTGATCCTCACCAGTCTGATATTTATGACCTTTCCTGAGGATAGGTCATCAATACTATACTCCCAGAAACCACTGTAAAGTTTTTTAGAAGATAATACTAAGATATGGGAAACTGCCACCATCTGCACTTGGAGTATATGGGTTGCTGTGATTAGATATCTGCCCATACAAAAATATTCAGTACCCCAGCTACATATACATAATCAGAAAAAGGGTCACTGGTGAACACCAGGAGGTCAAACTACACGTACCTGGTAACAATTCTGAATAAGCAAGACAGAATACGGAGGTAAGTCCAAGGTCAGAGTCAGGATTAGGATCAAACACACACATACTGTACTATCTCAAAGAATAATCCACAGAAAATGGTGCTTCATCAGATGCCATTTTATCTAGGGTAGAAGCAGAGTGTCCATGGCTGTGAGTCAGATATTGTTTCTAGATTGGGGAGTAATGGGAAATGGTATCCTTACAATTGGCCATTATTAATACTGTGTAATAAGACATATTGGAGCATGCCACCATTTTATTCCCAAGGTTTTCTCCTGGAATATGTGAAAAAAAAATGTGCTTGTATATAATATCGAAGACAGATGGAGATACCATATAGATCCATAGACCGAAGGGATATGTTTGATATGGATCCCAAATATTATTGTTTCCATGAGGCCTAGACATCAGTGTGGTCCCGTGTTCATATGTGTGTGCATTGTTGAGAAAAATGTTTTAATATATGCAAATTAGTGTCTAAGAGGAACAAGAGCATTGCCATTACACCTGGAAGCTCTGCTCTCTCCTCTGCACTGTAATTGACAGGACTACACAGTAAAAACATCATAACGCTTCACCCTGTCAATCAAAGTGCAGAGTTATTTGCAGATGCAGAAAGAGCAGAGTCTCTAGGTGTAACAGCAAAGTCACTGTTGCTCCAAGATAAGTGCACATGCAACAGGTTGGCCAGTTTCATAGATACAAATCTGCCAACAGATTTTAAAATCCATAGCTTACTTTTCATAAAGTTGCCAGAGAACCTTTATCTCCATCAAACATTCATTTCATACCAAGAAAAAAATATTTCCTGAGCAATACCTGTACTTTCATATATACTGTCTATTCCCAGAAATATAGTGAAAATGTCATATCTACTATATCTTAAAACTCCTCGGTCTTAAGGGGTATACCTAATAGCAAAGTATGGGCAATATGTAGTTAACACTGCCAGATTTGGCTGTTACCAGGATGATGGTCTTAGCCAATACTCGGGTTAAAGTAGTCTTAGGTGATCAGAACTGCAGGAAGGAGGGTGTGTTTGTGGGAATTCAAGCCCAAGTCCAGAGAAACTCGTTCTGAGACAACAGCTGCCAAAGAAGCAACTTTGCCATCAGAGTACCCCTGAAGGAAAGAGACCAGCCTTCTTAGAAGATCCAAAACCATCAAGGCCGTACAAGAAAATGTCAGTAAGCTCCCACTAGTTTATGGCAAGATACTTTATTGCTATTGAAAAGGGTTCATTGCCTTTAGATGGACTGGCCATCCAGATCTAAATTTATCAATCCTCAGGTCAGGAATTGCAGAAAAAGTTAAATTGGAATTTTCAGAACTTCGCTCAACACTACCTACAATATATTAGAAGGCCTGGGGTCCATATTTATGGTTTCAGTAGACTGCTAAATTTCACAGCCACATCATCCATGGGGCAAAACATGTCAGCAAACACGTGAGTGACCCATGTCACCATTTTCTGTGCTGTCCATGGACAGATCCGCTTCTGCCCTTGCGCTGAACAAATCCCTTTACTTCTCAGCACAGCCCAGGGTCGTACCCACATCTCATAGGGTCCCATAGCAAAACTTAGTATATTCCCACTGCACCTAGTTTCCCACCAGTGTATGCAAGTCAATCACTTCCAGGCAATGCAGAACATGTGCAACACCCAAGATTTATGATAAATTTATGTTGTTTTTGTGGTGGTAGAAATTTTAATTAAATACAAATTGTAATTGAAAAAAGTTGTCTTTGGCCTCACCCACTTTATCCGACTTTTTGGAAAAAGAGGAATGCGTGCTTCAAATATATGACTCTCATTCAGAACATCATATTGCTCAATGTATTTACACCAAATACCTTGATAAATCTCCTGCTTATCTTCTATTACAAATCTAATTGGCTGCCTTAAATCACCACTAGGGGGAGCTCAATAAATGGGAATTAATACCAGCCAGAAGCTGAAATAATCTCTGAGCATTGAGCATCCCCTAGTGGCAGCTGCATGAAAATCCAGTGTCTTCAAGCTGGGAAGAGAAGAGCAAGTTCTATGACGCCCCCCCGCCCCCCCCCCCCCCCCCCCCCGGGGCGCCATAGCAGTCACGTGATCTCTCTCTATTGCAGGTACACCACTGGAACAGGCACAGAACAGAATCCATTCCGAGATAGCATGGAAAATGGTGACATGAATAATTTACATCCCTGCCACCATCTTGCACCCTCTGAATGCAGCAGCTGAGGAATGTAGCATTTACATAATCTACTGAGGAGGAACTGGGTGTCTTCTGCTGTGTGGCAGGGGAAAATTATGTGACATACACAGAGGGGCATAGCTATAGTAGAAGCAGGGGATGATGTTGCTCTAAGTCCCGAACTCAGAAGTGGCCTGCTGGGAATGAGTATCTGATTCATATCACATACAGTATATATGTTTAGGAAATTGATGGAGAGGCTGTTTGGCCTTGTCTGAAAGACCTGTCTTGACTAGCCATAGAAGTAAAAGTTGCACAGGAGGAGCGGGTTGCTAGGGGGAGGTGGCAATTCAAGAATTTGCAATGGAGCCTAGTCAGTTCTAGTTATGCCACTAAGGCTTCATTCACACGACCGTATGTGTTTTGCGGTCCGCAAATTGCGGATCCGCAAAAAAAACGGATGACATTCCGTATGGCATCCGCGTTTCCGTTTTTTTTGCGGATCCATTGTAACAATGCCTATCCTTGCCATCAAAACGGACAAGAATAGGACATGTTCTATCTTTTTTGCGGAACGGAAATGCAGACATACGGAAACGGAATGCACACGGAGTACCTTCCGTTTTTTTTGCGGACCCATTGAAATGAATGGTTCTGCATACGGTCCGCAAAAAAAATGGAACGGACACGGAAACCAAATACGGTCGTGTGAATGAAGCCTAAAGATGTATGTCACATCAAAAATAGATTAGGTTTGGCTATTGCCAAATATTTTTACAAATTGGCCTACCTCTTTCATTTTATGCAGTTTACAAGTTCTTGAAACAAAAGGCTCCCATTGAAATAATCAAGATAACAGAATAAAATCATGCTAGCTGAAATATTTGATGTATGAGTATTACCCTTAAAGCAGTGGTTTGCAACCTTGTTTTTCTGGTACAGAGCTCCAAATCCGATTTATCATCTTACCCATAAGTATAGTTCAAAGGGATTGCACAGTATAAAATGTGCCTGATTACTTTTAAAAACAGTGCCACACGGGTCTACAAGTTGTGTGTAGTCCTATTCACCTCAATGGAGCAGAGCTACAATACATGACACAACCCATGGACTAGTGAGGTACTGGTCCTGGAAGAAAACAATACTGTTTTTTCTCATACTAGACTACCCCTTAACTACAAGACTTTAATGTGAGCCTTTTTTTTTAAGATTGGTCTTAATGAGTCCCCGAGATACCTTTAAACCACAGTAAACTAAGAAAGTGCAACAGAACTGCTAATGAAAAATGAACTAATCCTTTTAAGATGTTTATTTTTAATTTATACATGTGTTAATATTTAACTGTACAGTCATGGCCAAAAGTTTTGAGAATGACACAAATATTATATTTTCACATGATCTGCTGCCCTCTGGTTTTTATGTGTGTTTGTCAGATGTTTTTATCACATACAGAAATATAATTGCAATCATATTATGAGTAACAAAAGCTTATATTGACAGTTAGAATGAGTTAATGCAGCAAGTCAATATTTGCAGTGTTGACCCTTCTTCTTCAAGACCTCTGTAATTCTCCCTGGCATGCTCTCAATCAACTTCTGGACCAAATCCTGACTGATAGCAGTCCATTCTTGCACAATCAATGCTTGCATTTTGTCAGAATTTGTAGGTTTTTGTTTGTCCACCCGTCTCTTGATGATTGACCACAAGTTCTCAATGGGATTAAGATCTGGGGAGTTTCCAGGCCGTGGACCCAAAATCTCTATGTTTTGTTCCCTGAGCCATTTAGTTATCACCTTTGCTTTATGGCAAGGCGCTCCATCATGCTGGAAAAGGCATTGTTGATCACCAAACTGCTCTTGGACGGTTGGGAGAAGTTGCTCTCGGAGGACATTCTGGTACCATTCTTTATTCATGGCTGTGTTTTTAGGCAAGACTGTGAGAGAGCCGATTCCCTTGGCTGAGAAGCAACCCCACACATGAATGGTTTCAGGATGCTTTACAGTTGGCATGAGACAAGACTGGTGGTAGCGCTCACCTTGTCTTCTCCGAATAAGCTGTTTTCCAGATGTCCCAAACAATCGAAAAGGGGATTCATCAGAGAAAATGACTGTACCCCAGTCCTCAGCAGTCAACTCCCTGTACCTTTTGCAGAATATCAGTCTGTCCCTGATTCTATGGAGAGAAGTGGCTTCTTTGCTGCCCTCCTTGAGACCAGGCCTTGCTCCAAGAGTCTCCGCCTCACAGTGCGTGCAGATGCACTCACACCTGCCTGCTGCCATTCCTGAGCAAGCTCTGCACTGCTGGTAGCCCGATCCCGCAGCTGAAACACTTTTAAGAGACGGTCCTGGCGCTTGCTGGTCTTTCTTGGGCGCCCTGGAGCCTTTTTGGCAACAATGGAACCTCTCTCCTTGAAGTTCTTGATGATGCGATAGATTGTTGACTGAGGTGCAATCTTTCTAGCTGCGATACTCTTCCCTGTTAGGCCATTTTTGTGCAGTGCAATGATGACTGCACGTGTTTCTTTAGAGATAACCATGGTTAACAGAAGAGAAACAATGATGCCAAGCACCAGCCTCCTTTTAAAGTGTCCAGTGGTGTCATTCTTACTTAATCATGACAGATTGATCTCCAGTCCTGTCCTCATCAACACCCACACCTGTGTTAATGGAGCAATCACTAAAACAATGTTAGCTGGTCCTTTTAAGCCAGGGCTGCAATGATGTTGAAATGTGTTTGGGGGGATAAAGTTCATTTTCTAGGCAAATATTGACTTTGCAAGTAATTGCTGTTAAGATGATCACTCTTTATAACATTCTGGAGTATATGCAAATTGCCATTATAAAAACTGAAGCAGTAGACTTTGTAAAAATTAATATTTCTATCATTCTCAAAACTTTTGGCCATGACTGTACTAAGAGGCAAGCACAGGTGGTTAACGGAATGAATGATGGGCTACATTGCGATCAAGATGAGATCTCGTGGTTTTTTGACATGACCTTAAATTGCCTGAATGTTGGAAACACTCAGCAAGCCTTAAAAGTTATCAATCCGGAGATATCTGACTGTCATTAACCCTTTGCACTACCTTTGACCCTTCCCTCTGGAAACCTCTGATTGGTAAAGGGGTTAATGAACTCCAAAGAGAAGATGTGTCCCCTTTAACACAAGATGAAAGGCCTGAAGGATGTAGGAATGGGTCGAGAATTAGTAGAGCAGAAAACTCCAAATGATGCAGAGATAATTCCTTAAGTGTGAGAATGTTACTCTCTCATCTGAGCTTCACAGGCCAGTGCTCTGCTTAAACTGACAGGATGGAATAATAAAATAATAATATATTTTTATTCAAAGTGAGCATTAAAATGGCAGCAAAGCACACTTATAATTTGCTTCTCCGCCATAGAGATTGTTCTCTATTATTTTAGAGGACTGTTAAGGAAAAGCACAATAACACACATATATAATATTAAAGTGAATAGATTTTACACAATATTGCCATCTTGCAAACAACAAATAAAGCTGGTGTGCAGATATAGCATGAATTTAATTCTCAATAAATTTTGGGGGGTTTTGTATATTTACCTGCAATACCATGCCAAGCCACATGGTGTGTTGTTAAGGGAAGCATTTCCATAAGCAACAAGGACCACAAAGCAATTATCTTTAATTACAACTGCAGTAACCAACTCTGTCCACTAGAGAGTGGACAGAGCTGCCTTGTTCCAGTGCCTATTTATGGCGCTAGTGCTACTAAAACACAGCTGGTTGGCAGGAACACTGGATGATCTCTTTAATGCATCAGAATTGCAATGTTCAGATACTCCATTTCTGTATATTAAAGAGGTTTTCCAGGATTTGATGGACATGTATAGCAAAAAAGAGAATGAATGCATTTCATTAGTCCAACATTACAATTTCATCCCTAGTAACATTTCATGTTGCCATGAGTAACCCTTGCTGTATGGTTGGTGTCTTCTCTGCTAAAACATTGCTCAGAAGAATGGATATACTTGGCATAAATCTACAGGAAGACCTCATAGGTGCTGGATCACCAGATATACTAGATCAGTCATAGAAAAGCACACAAGTGGATGCCCTATAGCTTCTGTATAAATATTATATATTTTCCTGGGGTGGGGGATTTTCTGCTTTGTTCTCTCTGCTCAGTCTTCAGCTTTTGTTTTTTTTTAACATTCAACATAATTTTGGTGTCCTGCATTATGTTACACGAAAGCAGTTGCACTAGTAAAGAAAATCAGTTGACTGTACGAGGCAGTGCTACAGATATTTCTTCTCTACATAAGAGTTCTTAATCTTTTTAAACAGTTTCATAGTTGTTTAAGCCAAGAACAAAATATCATTTCTGAGATACTATTCTAGAAAACCAAAGCAACAACCCATGGGAACATATGGAATTCCATCTGAAGAGGTCAAACCTAATCTATAATTCATAATGTGGATGTTGGATGCAACATATTGAAGGCCAAAGGTTCCAAGTATTGCCTCTGCCTTTGCACCAGGACAGATACCTCTCGTTCCTCAACAGGGGATTGGCAATATACAATGAGTTGTATACCATCCTTAACGTAAAGTATCCATGATCCATGACTGTAATTATGGCTATGTAGAGAAGGTTGATAAGAAGAGTGGGGATTAGCAGCAATCTCCTCAGGGTTGTTACAAACAAGACAAAATGAGTATCCCTCCGTTTCACTTTTTTTAATATCTTTTTATTGGTCTGTAAAGTTTTCTTCAGTGCCCTCTGGCTGAAATCAATATCTTGTAACTTCCACCCATCCACTGATTAACAGTTTCAGTGCCCTACCAATAACAGATGAGCTATAGTAATTAAGAACTGCAGTTTTTGGGTTGGCATCTTGCCTACAGCTATTATTATATTGGTGTTTTTATTACTTATATTGCTTATTTACATTTCATTTTAGCCATGTTTTCACAAGATATACTATATTCCTTATGGAATACATCGGGAGTGAAAAATATCAGTTTTTTTTTCCAGAATGTAAAGCAGTATTCCAGGATATTAATATTGATTTCATCAGGAAAGGCAATCAATATCTGATTGTCGAGGGTTTGACTCCCTGCACTCCCACAGATCAGCTGTTCCCAATGTGCTAGAAGATGTTGCCAGAACTACTCAGCTCCATCAATTGTGTTGAGGATGGAGTTGGTTACTGCAGTTCTGCTCCCATTCACTTCAGTAGGAGCGCTGCAAATACAAGTGTCCTAGCTACTTTAGAATTTCTGACGGGCAGGAGTGTGAGGTATCAGACCCCAGAGAACCAGATATTGCCGACATATCCTGTGTAAAGGCCATTAGTATTGAAATCCTAGAATAACCCTTTAAAGAGAATCTGTCACCCTATCATATTGTTTGCCTATAGCTGTGGCTCACCTGAATAAAACACTGTTTTTCTTTGGTCTATCTGAGGCTCCATTCCTGAGTTATACTTTTTCTTAATATACAAATTAAGCCTTTATTGCAATCAGGGCATTACCATTCCTCTTGTTGCACCCAAGTTCCACTCATTTCTGTGACTATAGCTATGTGTCCATACAAACAGTTTGCTAGGGAGATCACTAGTGACTGAATACCTTTAAAGAGGACCTGTAACCTCACTTTTTGTCTATTTTAGCAACCACTTGCATTCCTCAGGTAATACAAATTCTGAAGCATCTGATTGAATAATGTCAGACAGTGCAAGGACAAACCCCCCCCCCCCTCCAACTGTTAACATCAGGCTGGACCTTTATTTAAAACTGCTAACGACCCCCTGAGGAGCCAGTGTAGAGGATAGGAGTGGCAGTGGACTTGATGAAGTGTTGTGTCACGGTGAATCCCCTCAGGCCGTTGCTCCTTGGAGATCAGTGCAGTTGAAATATTGAGAATGAAAAATGAAGCCAGAGCTAAACTTAACAAAGTCCTTTTTACTAAGTGCAACACAAAACTTTTGTTTGGAGATTGGTGGCTTGGCTGTAGTCAGGGGTGAACCTAGTCTTTCTGCTGCCTGAGGCGAATACTGAAACGGCAACCCCCCCCCCTCCCCAATGCCAATTTCTTAACCTAACCCCTTCCCTTCAGCCCATGGCCCTTCGGCTGCCGCCATCTTGCCCCTACCTGGTGCTGCCTGAGGCGATCACCTCACCTGGTCTCATTGGTGGTGCACTCCTAGTTGTAGTTCCTCACCTTACAGCACTGTCTGTAGATGAGATTTAGCTTTTCAATTGGCTGTTTGGACTCCCAAGGCTTTACTTGAGAACAATTTAAAGTAGTCCTTTAGAAAAATCTCTAAGAGGAGCAGGAGTGCCACGGGTTGCTTCCTCTCCACACTGAGGTTTCTAAGGAACTCCCCCTATTGGCAGAGAACAGGATCAAGAGGGGAGGGACAGGGTAGTTAACCCTGTTCCTGATAACTTTTGCCTTTCCTTCCTCACAGTAAAATATATCACAAAACAGTATACAATTTGTAGTACCCCCAAGTCTGGGGTACTACAGTAGTAATTAATTTATAACTTCTACAAGGAACAAATGTTACAAGATCGAGTCATAAGAGTAAATGCTGTAGAATTGTAATTACAAGGGGAGTGCAAGTACTTCCTAAAACAGACATTTCAGGAGAGGTTATAGGTCTTATTTAAATACAATTTTTCTTTGTACTGCATAGTTTTAATAAGAGCCAAGTTTTGCATATCTAGAAAAACCATTTAAGTATATTTGATTCATGATTTAACTGCAATGCTTAAAGAGGACCTGTCACCACGATATGCAATGCATTCTACAGGCAGCATGTTATAGAACAGGAGAAGCTGAGCAGATTTATATAAAGTTTTATGGGAAAAGATTAAGTACAATGTGTAATTTATACATTTACATATCTGCTTTCTGGTTTCATTATTCATGGGGAGGTATTATCAGTGTTTGACAGCCAGGGTCAGTTTTAGTGGTGTGCAACCTGTTCAGCCACACAGGATTCATCACCCCTCTCTTCTGAAGGGTGCGCTGGATAGTACCCCCTCCTGGGCACATGGTCACTGGGTTGATTTGCCTGGTTTCTGCCCCTGCACTCAACTGTATCTGCGTCTGCATGATGTCATTAAAGGCTATGTACACCTTTGGAGATAATTTTGGTTTATAATTGCATTTCACTCATTTTGGCCACAAATCATATTTTCAATCGGCCTTTAATAAAAATATTGAGTTATTTTGTCACAAATAGTTAACTGTTTTTCTATCTGTGACTAGTACTTTCACTTTGCGTAGGTCATCTAATGACCCTTATCTTTAAACTACTAAGAGGTCATTTATTTAAGCCACATTCTTATCACTAAGATAAGGATTGAGCTTTGATGAGTGTTTATAATGTCAGAGAGCATAGATAAGAAGTCTGTCTGCTCCTCAGATGATGGAAAAGAAAAAAAATCCACAGGCTGCTACTACAGCATCCCAGCTCTGTACACAAAAAAAAGATTCCATACTTTTAATAAAGACCAATTGAAAAAAAATGCTTTATCTCAAATTAAGTACAATGCAATAATTTAAAAGAAATTGCCCCGAAAGGTGTGCATAGCCTTTAAGCCTCCATCTTAGCACTTCAGGACAAGGGAACAATTGGTTCCCTTCCCTGCCATTCAGCATTCTAGTTATGCAGGAGTCGCTATGATGTCATTGCGCTGCCTGCAACGTTCCGCAGATGCTGGCCTGGCCTGAAGAGAGACCAGGAGTGTACTACTGGATAACTTTGTGGGATCGGAGAAAGTTAAGTATTATAAAGTGAGTGCATTGTATATGGGGCCCAGAGCAGAGGGCACAGAGCATGGGGGCCCAGAGCATCAGCACAAAACATGGAGCACAAAGCATGAGGGCACAAAGCAGAGGCCACAGAGCATGAAGCAGAGAGCAGCAACCCAGAACATGATGCACAGAACATGTATCATGATGTAAAGGGGCAAAGAGCAAGGAGGCACTGATCATGGAGCATGTAATACTATATAAAATTGCATGGAACATGCACAGTGTGGGGGCACAGATCATGTGGCACAGTATGGGTGTCAGGCTTCCTGACTCCTCCCCACTGCTGCACGCCATGCTGACAGCCATGCTGCAGGCATCCCCCTCCTGGCTCAGAGCCTCCTATTTTCCCCAGCCTATGGCTGGTCTGCAGGATGCATTTAAAGGTTCCTCCTTCTATAGAAATGCGCCTGAGCAACTTTGGTTCCTAGCTTTGTCTAAGTTCCTGTGAGCGAAAGTTTTACTGTGATTTCTGCCAGTACTGTGTACCGGACCCTGTATCTTATTCAACAGACCTTGCCTTACTCCGGCCTGCCCCAACCTTGTATCTTGTCTTACGAATTTTGCTATCTTGCTGCCTGCCCTGACCTCGGACTCTGTAACTAGAACTTGCCTTGCATCCGTCTGATCAGCCTCTGGTCATCTAGCACCTTCTGGGTGTCCTGTACCATCTGGAGGCCAATTAGTGGGTCCACACCCAGGTTTACTTGTCAGGAAAGTCTATCCTCACCATCAGAGGTATTGTGAAGAATGAGGGGTAGACTTGGGCATTCCTCTCTGAGGAGGTGGGTCACGTGGGACAGCAGGTTTGCACCCACTAACCATTACAATGGCATATAGCACAGTATAAGGGGACACAGAGCATGTGACACTATGCATGGGCCACAGAGAATGTGGTACTGTATGGGGGCACAGAGCATATAGCACTATATAAAGGAAAACAGTGCATGTGGCACAGCATTAGGGCACTGAGCATGTGGCACTATGTATGGGAGCTCAGAGAATGTGACACAGTATGGGGGCACAAACTGTGTGGCATATAGGGAGCATTACCATTAGGGGCACTGTGTCTGGTGATTCATTTTCAGGGTGCAAAATATATGGCATAATTGTAGTCACTGTGTATGCTGCCGTTATAGTCAGGGCACAAGGTATGGCACTGATAGGAGTTTGTGTTAGTTAATATGGTGTGTTGAATGTGTTGAAAAAGTGAGAAGCTGAAGACATCTGAGTAGCAAGCTCTGCAAAGATGAGTTGTGACACGGAGAAGCCAACTATGGTGATCTGAACCAGACAGAAATAAAAGGCAAAGAAAGAACTCTGGAGGAGTCACTACCTGTAACACACTAAATGGAAATGTTTAGTCTGCCACTGACTGTATCTGATGTCTGAACAGTGCTGTAGTCGCTTGCATGGTTGACAGAGCGAAGATGGGTTGTAACATTCTACTTTGTGAAACAACAACTCCTAGCATACACCTGTTCAGGACATGCTGGAAGTAGAAGTTTCACACTGTACCATGATTGGTTCTGGTGCTGTATTTCTGTAATGGTCTTGGTTGTGGTACTGTATTTATGTGCTGATCTTGGTTCTGGTGCTGTAGTCATGTACCATGCTTAGTATGGCACCAACACTGCTGCATATTTACAGTGTTCTCTTCATTTACTGCGGTAGGATTTCAGAAAATAGCTGAGCCAGTACTGAATGGAAGAGTGGTCACACATGTGCTGCTTGCTCTTCATTGACTTTGGAGCCCCTGTTCCTGAGATAGGACCCCAGAGATGGGACCCGCACCTATACATTTATGGCATATCCTATTGATATGTCATAAACGTCCCAGATGGGAATACCCCTTCAAGCATTAGTTATGCATTCTTTTTTCAATTAAATGAATTTACATTTTAGATTTCATGTTACTAATTTAGTGTATTTTATAATGGTTGCGGTCATGAGTGGATTAAGTGCAACACAGGATCAGGGTTGTTTACCCCTCCCTCCATTTTCCCCTATCTCCCCTTCCATGTTCTGCCATTTATTTATATACTAGCTAAAGGACCCGGCTTCGCACGGGTATATTTAATCTATTTCATTGAATGTTTGTGTGTGTCGTTAAAAGATATCGACAGTATCCCCCATAACAGTGACATCTACAGTACATCTCCCCTTTAACAGTGACCTCCACAGCCCCCCACCCCTTAACACTGACCCCCACCTCTTTAAAATGGGATCTCCACAGCAGCCCACCCCCTTAACTTTGACATTCACAGCAGCCTGCCCCTTTAATAGTGAGCTCCACAGAACTGCACCCCCTTGACAGTGACCTCCACAGGGGTCAGCCCCCTTAACAGTGACCTCTACAGCACCTACCCCTTAACACTGACCATAGGTTACATTCCCCTTAACTATGACCTCCACTGTACCCTGTTCCCTTAACAGTGACCTCACAGTACCCCACTGCCTCTTTAATAGTGGCCTCCACAGTCCACTCCTCCCTTAACAGTGACCTTCACAGTGCCTGTCCCTTTAACAGTGACCTCCACAGCGGCCTGCCCCCTTAACACTAACATCCACAGTGCCCTCCCCATTAACAGTGATCTCCACAGTGGCCACCCCTTTATTAGTAACCTCCACTGTACTCCATATCCTCAACAGTGATTTCCACAATAACCCGCTCTCTTAACAATGACCTCCACAGCAGCTTCCCCTTTAATAGTAATCTTCACTTTCCCCTGCCCCTAAACAGTAACCTTCACAGTGCCCTCCCTTTCACAGTGACCTCCACAGTGGTCGGTCCTTTATTTGGGACCTCCACAGTACCCTGTCTTGTTAACAGAGACCTCCATAGAGGACCGTCCCCTTAATTGTGACCTCCACCATTCCTTGCCACCTTAACAGAGACATCCACAGCGCCCGCCCCTTTAACAGTGACCTCCACAATTCTTCCCCCTTAACAGTGACCTCCATAGTGACCTGCCCCTTTAACAGTGACCTCCACAGCAGCTGCCCTTTTATTAGTGACCTCCACAGTACCCCATCTCCTTAACAGTGATTTCCACAACACCCCGCCCCCTTAACAGTGACCTCTACAGCAATCTGCCCCTTAACACTGACCTTCATAGTGGACCGGACCCCACCCTCTTAACACTGACCTCCATAGCAGACCGTCCCCTTAATTGTGACCTCCACCATTCCTTGCCACCTTAACAGAGACATCCACAGCACCCACCCCTTTAACAGTGACCTCCACAATTCTGCCCCCTTAACAGTGACCTCCATAGTGACCTGCCCCTTTAACAGTGACCTCCACAGCAGCTGCCCTTTTATTAGTGACCTCCACAGTACCCCATCTCCTTAACAGTGATTTCCACAACACCCCGCCCCCTTAACAGTGACCTCTACAGCAATCTGCCCCTTAACACTGACCTTCATAGTGGACCGGACCCCACCCCCTTAACACTGACCTCCATAGCAGACCGTTCCCTTAATTGTGACCTCCACCATTCCTTGCCTCCTTAACAGAGACAACCACAGCTCCTGCCCCTTTAACAGTGACCTGCACAGCATACCACCCCCTTAAAAGTGACCTCCATAGTGGCCTGCCTCTTTAACAGTGACCTCCACAGCAGCTGCCCCTTTATTAGTGACCTTCACAGTACCCTATCTCCTTAACAGTGATTTCCACAACACCTTGCCCCCTTAACAGTGGCCTCTACAGCAATCTACCCCTTATTACTGACCTCCATAGTGGACCGTCCCTTTAACTGTGACCTTCACAACACTCTGCTCCCTTAACAGTGTCATCCACAGAGCTCTGCCCTTTAAAACTGACTTAAAGCAGTGAAGAAAAAATAAACACAGCCGTATGTATTTTGCAGGACATAAACATGATCCACAAAAAATATGGATGATATCAGTGTGGCATCCGTGCTGCATCCGTTTTTTTTTTTTTTTTTTTGCGAATCCATTGTAACAATACCTATTCTTGTCTGCAAAATGGGCAAGAGTAAGACATGTTCTACCTTTCTTGCGGGGCTGTGGAATAGACATACAGAAGCACACGGTGTGCTGTCTATATTTTTTGCTGCCTCATTGAAATAAATGGGTCCATATCCAATGCACAAAAAATGCGGATCGGATGCGAACAAAAATACAGTCATGTGAATGGGGCCTTACACAAAGAATACTATTAATCACTGATAACACCTCCCCCATGAACAATGAAGTCAGAAAGACAAGAGATTCAAATGAATAAATTACTTGTTATACTGAATCTTTTCCCATAAAACCATATATCAATCTGCTCAGCACCGCCTCCTCTATAACATGCTGCCTGGTCACAGGTCTTCTTTAAGTAAAGTAAAATGATACTAGTTAGAATTTATCTGTATTGTCTGATCTAGTAGTAAGTAATGATCTTGCACCCACAACGTATATCACATGTAACTGAATTTGTCACCTGAGTCCAGGTTTCTTCGGTATGACTACTTAATGGCTTTTCAAGGCTGTTCAGAATTGATATTTTTCAGATTCAAGGTTTTCTTGAAACATAATTGGAATGTTACCCAACATACTGTATATGCTAGATACAATAGCTGATTATCACACAATAGTAAGTGCCATATTCTTCTCCTGGCATTGTCGCAATTTCCTGTGAGTAGAGAAACATATTTGTCATTTAGAGCTGAGTAAGTCAACTTCTTCTGGTAGAACCACTAATGATCTTAATTCTAGCAGATACTTAAAGTGACTTTGTACCTTAGGGTACTTCAACACGTCCTGTTGTTTTTTTATGCAATTTTTAAAGATAATATAAAAAATGGATCATAATAAAAATAGCAGGTATTAAGGATACTACTTCACATATTTTTGGAATTCACTCCTGGTTTTGGCTTCAAAATCCATACTTTCAGTCCGTTTAATTTGCAACAGTATTTGCATTTATATAAATCGACCCTGGCAATTCAGCAATAACATTCTCCAAAATTGGTTTTAGCCAAGAAATAAGGCTTAAACTGTTACATTTTTTTAAACTAACATATCACTTTTTATTATATCCCTTGAAACCCTTACATCTAATAGGGAAAAACAAAATATTTCAATAATAAATTATCACAGATCAGTAAACAGTCACAATAAGGACTCATGCACATGGCCATTCTCAGTCCAGGAAACGAGGCCTGCCTACCATTTGCATCTCCGGACCGCCAGTAGGTCCTTTGACCTGAACTCACTGCATCATAGTTTACAATACAATGAGTTCCTATATGAACATGGGTCTATTGTACTGTACTCACTTCATGATGTAAATTACTTTGATGCAGGGAGTCCAGGTCAGAGAAGCTTTTCATGTTCATGAGCCCTAAACTAGATGTATGGATTGACAGAGTACATAGTTGCCAACAGTCTTGATTTTTCTGGGACATTCCTGTGAAAAGGCACATGAAAAGGATGTTTCACTGATGTTTCATAGCCTTTTTGGGGTGCTTCAGGGTGATCAAAGAGACCACAACCCAAAATTGTAAAATGGTCTTCTAGAAGGGTGTCTTACTCAAAGAAGATGACCAGTATACTGTATACAGTATATTATGGACTCTGGTCTAGATAAAGAGGTGATCATCTTTGTGAATGGCAGGAGGCTGCTGCATAGTATTTCCTATGGAGCCCTTACCTGTAATAGGGCTCCATAGTAAACTAGTAATATCATCATAGACTCCAATGCAAGTGCATTGGAGCCTATGAGAATAGCAATCTAATGATTGCTTGTTATAGTCCCCTATGAGAACTATAAAAAAAAGTGTAAAAATACATAAATAAATAAATTTTTTAAAAATAAAAAAAATCAAAAAAACATAAAAATTCAAATCAACCCCCTTTCCCCAAAAGAACAATAAAAGAACTAATAAAAATAAAAAATACACATCATGGGTATTGCCATGTGCTAAAACGCCCATAGGATAAAAATATAAAAAATTCTTTCCCATATGGCAAACAATGAAACGGAAAAAATAATCAAAATGGCCGGATTGCTGTTTTTGGTCGCTTTATTTTCTAAAAAAAAAATAAAAAATAAAAAGTGATCAAAAAGTCATACACACCCTGAAAGGGTCAAAATGGTATCAATGAAAAGTTCAGATTGCCCCGCAAAAATGATCCCCCATACAGCTCCATACACATAAATTCCAAAAAGTTATAGTGGTCAAAATATGGCGACGAAAAAAAAATATTTTTTCCAACTTAGTAATAATTATTTTATCACTATCAAAATGGAAGAAAAACTATACATATAAGATATCGCCAGATTCATACTGACCTGTAGAATGAAAGCAACTGGTCAGTTTTATTGCACATCAAACGTGTGTATGTGTATGAATAAAAACAAAACAAAACATAAAACTGTGGTGGAATTACTTTTTTTTTGCAATTTCACCCAATTTGGAATTTTTTTCCTGCTTACCACTACATCATATGCAATATTAAATGGTGGCATTGGAAAGTACAACTTATCCCGCAAAAAACAAGCCCTCATACATCTATGTGAACAGAACAATAAAAAAGGTATGGCTCTGTGAAGGCAGGGAGTGCAGAACAAGAACGCAAAAACAAAAAAAAACCTCAGGGGCTGAAAAGGTTAAAAAAAGGCTTTTAAAAATGTATTAAATAAAAAAATTCCTATAAAAAATAATAAGCCTTTTTTCACCATTGAACAAACACTTTTCAATGGAAAAAAATTGCAAAAATAAAATTTCCCCCACATGTTTGCTATCACTGCATTCATAACAACCTACGCTTATGAAATATCATGTAAATTATTGCGTATAGTGAACGCCGTAAAATAAAAAAAGGCAGAATTGCTGCTTTTTGATTAATTGCTATCAGTAAAATTTCATAAAAAGGAATCAAAAAGTATCATGTACCCCAAAATGATACCAATGAAAACTACAAGTCATCCCACAAAAATCAAACCCTCACACAGCCTCATAGAAAGAAAAAAAGTTATGGGTCTTGGGATGCGGCGATGCAAAAAAATAAACAATATGTATTGCTGCAACTGACCCAGAAAATAAAGTTATCATGGTATTTATGCTGTAAAATGAACGCCACAAAATTTGTAACATAAAAAGTGGCAGTGATTTTTTCCCATCTCCCTCCCAGAAAGAGTTAATAAAAGTTGATCAGTAAGTTATGTGTACCTCAAAAGGGCACCATTAAAACACAAAAACTAAGACCTCATACTGCTACATAGATGAAAAAATAAAAAAAAAGTTATAGTTCTTGGAAGGCAACAATGAAAAAAAATGCTTGGTCAGTAAGGCCCAAAACAGGCTGGCCACTAGAGGGTTTTCCAGGAGTTAAACATTGATGATCTAGCCTCAGGTCAATGTGATGTTGTTACCTATTCTGCAAGTTTAATAGTGGTTCACTCATTTGAATATTTTGTCTACAGTGATGTATTAAGGAGGAGATATGGAGCTAGCTGTGGTGGATATTACATATACACCATGTTCCAAATTATTATGCAAATGATATTTATCTCTGATTTTCCGAAATGGTCGGTGCAAATGACAGTCAGTATAATAAAAGTCATCACCCGTTAGAGTATACATCGAATTTTATTGAACAAACCTCCCAATGATAACAGTATATTCTTCAAAAATTAAAAAACTCAAAATGCACTGTTCCAAATTATTATGCACAGTAGAGTTTCTAAACATTTTATATATTTTTAAGAACTGAAAATGCTCATTTGTGGAATTTGCAGCATTAGGAGGTCACATTCACTTAAATAAAAAGCTATTTAAATCCAAAACATCCTAACAGGCCAAGTTAGATGTTAACATAGGAACCCTTCTTTGATATCACCTTCACAATTCTTGCATCAATTGAACTTGTGAGTTTTTGGAGAGTTTCTGCTTGAATTTCTTTGCATGTTGTCAGAATAGCCTCCCAGAGCTGCTGTTTTGATGTGAACTGCCTCCCACCCTCACAGATCTTTTGCTTGATGATACTCCAAAGGTTCTCTATAGGGTTGAGGTCAGGGGAAGATGGTGGCCACACCATGAGTTTATCTCCTTTTATGCCCATAGCAGCCAATGACACAGAGGTATTCTTTGCAGCATGAGATGGTGCATTGTCATGCATGAAGATGATTTTGCTCCTGAAGGCACATTTCTGCTTTTTGTACCATGGAAGAAAGTTGTCTGTCAGAAACTCTATATACTTTGCAGAGGTAATTTTCACACCTTCAGGAACCCTAAAGGGGCCTAACAACTCTCTCTCCCCATGATTCCGGCCCAAAACATGACTCCTCCACCTCCTTGCTGACGTTGCAGCCTTGGGACATGGTGGCCATCCACCAACCATCCACTACTCCATCCATCTGGACCATCCAGGGTTGCACGACACTCATCAGTAAACAAGACTGTTTGAAAATTATTCTTCATGTATGTCTGGGCCCACTGCAACTGTTTCTGCTTGTGAGCACTGGTTAGGGGTGGCCGAATAGTAGATTTATGCACCACAGCAAGCCTTTGAAGGATCCTACACCTTGAGGTTCGAGGGACTCCAGAGGCACCAGCAGCTTCAAATATCTGTTTGTTGGTTTGTAATGGCTTTTAGCAGCTGCTCTCTTAATCCGATGAACTTGCCTGGCAGAAACCTTCCTCATTCTGCCTTTATGAGCATGAACATGTCTGTGCTCTGAATCAGCCACAAATCTACAGTACGATGATCATCAGTACGATGATCACGTTTAAGTTTTCGTGAAATATCTAATGTTTTCATCCCTTGTCCAAGGCATTGCACTATTTGATGTTTTCGGCAGCAGAGAGATCCTTTTTCTTTCCCGTTTTACTTGAAAACGGCTTAATATTGTGGAACATCCAGTTTTCCTTTAATTGGGCTCACCTGGCAAACTAATTATCACAGGTATCTGAGATTGATTTCAGTGATCCAAAGAGCCCTGAGACACAATACCATCAATGAGTTTCATTGAAAAACAAAAAATGTAATCTTTATGACACTTAAATCCAATTTGCATATTAATTTGGAACATGGTGTAGAGTTATGGAGAAAAGCATGGAATAAAGTGCTTTCTGATTCTGCAATCCAGTGTTCTAGAGTAGATTCAGTTACCTGCATTATTACAACAGTACAATCATCAATATCAAATCAGTGGAGGTTTGATTTCTACACGCCTGCTGATTAGGTACCTGTGCAGATGAGCACTAAGGTCTCATCTTCAGCCTGTAACATCATGTCCATTGGTAACAAGGTCTTCTACAGCTCAGTCCCATTTAGATGAATGGGATTTAGCTGCTACCAGCCACAGTTTTTAAAAAATATATGGTGCCATGCTTGATTTACTCTGAAGCGGCTGATGTAGCCATCTAACCTTTGTATCCTCTTCAAACAGTTGATTGGTGGGAGTTCCAGAATTTGTATCCCAAGCAGGGGTGGACAGGGAACTTAAAGTGGCCCTGGAAAAAAAATGCTAAAAAGTAGTTTTGTAGTCAGGTCCAATTGATGGAAGGCAGGGCCAGCAATACCATATTGTGGCACATTATACCACCCCAACAGAGCCAAATACCACAGTCCATCACAAAATACTGACAGCAGCACAAAATACATCCCCAAAAACCTCCAATGGCAGGCCATAAGGAGGGCTCAAGTGGCCCCCTGGCCATCGGCCCACCAGGAAATCTATGGCCAATCTGCCCCTGGTCCCAAGTGTTCTGATATTGATCGCTTACTCTGAAAATAGTTAATCAATATTTAACTCACAAAAAACACTTTAACCCCTTCAACCGACAGCCAGTTTGGACCAAATGCCGGAGCCCCATTTTTCAAATCTGACATGTCTCACTTTATGTGGTGATAACTTTAGAACGCTTTTACTTATCCGGGCCATTCTGAGATTGTTTTCTCGTCACATATTGTACTTCATGACAGTGGTAAATTTGAGTCAAAATATTTCATTCTTATTTATAAAAAAATACCAAATTTACCAAAAATTTAGAAAAATTTCCAAATTTCCAAATGTCAATTTCTCTACTTTTAAAATACATAGTAATACTTCCAAAAATAGTTATTACTTTACATTCCCTATGTGTCTTCTTCAGGTTTGGATCATTTTGAAAATTACATTTTATTTTTTTGGGACGTTAGAAGGCTTAGAAATTTAGAAGCAAATCTTGACATTTTTCACAAAATTTCCAAAACCCACTTTTTAAGGACCAGTTCAGGTCTGAAGTCACTTTGTGAGACTTTCATCATAGAAACCACCCAAAAATGACCCCATTTTAGAAACTACACCCCTCAAGGTATTCAAAACTGATTTTACAAACGTTATTAACCCTTTAGGTGTTCCACAAGAATTAAAGAAAAATGTAGCCAAAATTTCCAAATTTCACTTTTTTGGCAGATTTTCCATTTAAATCATTTTAGTCCGAGAATAAAGCAAGGGTTAACTGCCAAACAAAACTCAATAATTATTACCCTGATTCTGTAGTTTACAGAAATGCCCCATTTGTCATCGTAAACTGCTGTACAGGCACACGGCACGGCGCAGAAGGAAAGGAACGCCAGGGCAGATTTCACTGGAAAAAGTTTAAGTTTCCATGTCAGATTTGATGCACCCCTAGAGTAGGAAACTCCAAAAAACTGACCCCATTTTGGAAACTACGGGATAAGTTGGCAGTTTTGTTAGTACTATTCTAGGGTACATGCGATTTTTGGTACCTTTATATTACACTTTTTGTGAGGCAAGGTAACAAAAACTAGCAGTTTTGGCATAGTTTTTATTTTTTGTTATTTACAACATTCATCTGACAGGTTATATCGTGTGATATTTTTATAGAGCAGGTCGTTACGGACGCGGCAATATCAATTATGTATACTTTTTTTTATTTATTTAAGTTTTACACAATAATATCATTTTTGAAACAAAAAAATCATGTTTTAGTATCTCCATAGTCAGAGAGCTGTAGTTTTTTTATTTTTTGGGCGATTGTCTCAGGTAGGGGCTCATTTTTTGCGGGACGAGATGACGGTTAGATTGGTACTATTTTTGGGGGCATACACTTTTTTGATCGCTTGGTATTAAATTTTTTGTGATGAAATGTGATAAAAAATGGCTTTTTTTAGACAGTTTTTATTTTTTATTTTTTACGGTGTTCACCTGAGGGGAGAGATCATGTGATATTTTTGTAGAGCAGGTTGTTACGGACGTGTCGATACCTAACATGTATACTTATTTTTATTTATTTAAGTTTTACACAATAATATCATTTTTGAAACAAAAAAAATCATGTTTTAGTATCTCCATAGTCAGAGAGCTGTA
This sequence comes from Rhinella marina, assembly GCA_900303285.1. NCBI lineage: Eukaryota > Metazoa > Chordata > Amphibia > Anura > Bufonidae > Rhinella > Rhinella marina. The sequence goes on along the minus strand of ONZH01002627.1, from coordinate 28,913 downwards.
GTTTTTTTATTTTTTGGGCGATTGTCTCAGGTAGGGGCTCATTTTTTGCGGGACGAGATGACGGTTTGATTGGTACCATTTTGGGGTAAATACGCCTTTTTGATCGCCTGCTAATACACTTTTTGTGTGGCAAGGTGCCAGCACCGATTTCAGCTGTTAGCAGCAGAGTGTGAGCTGTAATTACAGCTCACACTCTCTGCTGATGGCAGCGGCTCCGATCCTGAGCCGCTGCCATCAATGGAAACAGCGCAGCAGGAGGGGGCACAAGGAGGCACTACAAGGAGGGGGCACTACAAGGGGGGGCACTACAAGAAGGGGGCTATGTGGGGGCACAGAGGACTTACCTGGTTTCAGGCTGCGATCTCTCTCCAGAGTGGAGATCGCAGCCTGAAACCGGCATTTTAATACTGAAGCGCTCCGATTGGTTAGTCTGCAGAGACTAACCAATCGGAGCGCTTGCTGGCAAGGGACCACTCTGATTGGTCCCTTGCCGGCTTCCCCGACGTCTCTGCTCTCCGGGAGAGCGGAGACTCCGGGGCTGTGACACTTTATAGTGTCACAGTCCCGGTAAGCAGTTTGGACGTAACTGTGCGTCCAAATGCAGCAACTTACTTGCACTTTGGACGTACAGTTACGTCCAAATGCGCCAAGGGGTTAAGAATAATCTTCTACAGAAATAAAAATAAATAATCCAAATAAACAGGCAAATGTTCAGAAGCACTTCTTGCAAGCATTATCATGAATATCTTTAACCAGCTGGACTTTGGTTAGCTATGGAATTCTTGATGATTGATAGCAAATGACCATGGGTAGACTGGTAACTTAAAGTGGCTTGGGAAAAAACGTAAAAGTGACCCGACCAAATTGACAAGGTGGAGCAACAGAAGTAGGCAGGGCCAAGGTCAGCCATACCATCTGCAGTGCAGGCCACTTCCAGCCTGAGGTCTTAGTTGCCTGCATCACTGTGTCATCTCTGCAGTGCCTCATAGGCTTCAAGTCTATTTCCTATAGTAAAACATAAAAATTGCAACAGCACTCTGCAAACACAGACAATAAATTGAGTACATATAATACTGCCATACTCACCATCTACATGATACTTATATTATTACTGATATTATTGTGTAGATGGTGAGTATGGCAGTATTATATGTACTCAATTTATTGTCTGTGTTTGCAGAGTGCTGTTGCAATTTTTATGTTTTACTATTCTATTTTACAGCCACGCCTCTGTGACGTGCACCTGCATACTTGGATGTGCTGACTGACCCCTAGTTTTTCTTGAAGTCTATTTCCTATGAGGGTGAATGACAGGGTAGGAAGCCATGAGCTCCTTTGGCAGCTACAGTATACAACTGTATCACTGCCCTGATAGCGGTGATATAGATAAATGGAGGAGGGCACTTGTGGTTCCTGATGCTCCCGTAGTTCATTCTGGGCATGTCAGATTGTTACATACCCAGTGGCTTAGGTGCCCCTCTGGGCATTAGCCCACTGAGCAATTTCCCTGTAGAGTCCATGGCCAGTCTGCCCCTGCAAACGGCATAAAGAATTTGACTGCAGTTGTTACTATTACAAGGGATAATTAAAGTCAAATAAATTAAAGATCACACACTAAATATGTTACGATAGAGAACTTCTCAAAAGTGAATAATTACTTTCTGTATGTGGCTAGATTCACTGATATATTGGGATTTGGGTGCATAAGTAAGGAGTAAGTACGCTGGGTTTCAGGTCAGGTTTTGGACCTTGTGGTAGGGGGTATGGGTCAGTGGTGATGTTCAGTATGGACCATAGCTTCATCTGTGAGGTTTAACAGCATGGTCAATCAATATACAGTTTGGAGCCAAGCATTTGGAAAGATTGAAAAGCGAGCTGATAGAATGCAGTGTAATAGTATTACCAATATTCTTCAAACATCTATTTTTCTGATTGAGAAGAAGAAAATAAAAGGGCCAGCTCCCTCACCCCCAGTGCTAATAAAGAAATAACGAGTTCTGTGCTCAGAATAACCCTTCCCCCTCCCAGCTTTTCCCAGTAAAACTCTCATAATTAAGCAAAGCAGCTTTTAACCAAATTGTTTCAGCCTCAACAAGCAATTAGGACAGACACTGCTGATAATATGCAGTACAATGCGTTCTCCTCTGCCCAAACCCCTCCCTTTCTCCATCCCTGGATCCCTTCAGTCCACTTTTCTTTCCTTATAAGAAGGTGGGATACATACAGGTGATTATAGCAGTATGCCTATACTATAGCAGAAGTGTAGTTCACTATGTGTACATATGAAGGTCTGGACATGCGTACAGCTAATATGCTCCACATGTATGAGATTATTGTATGTGTGCAGCTTTACATTCTAACCATCATATGGAAAATGTTTTGTGTTTTCTATGATTGTGATGTCATCCTGATGACACAGTCACTGTTGCATTTGTCACATTCAAGTTATCATCATTGAACTGCTGGAGACAAAGATGTCCAGATCTAGTAACACAATTTACACCAAATAACAGAACGCCCAGCAGGCCGTGCTCCAATGAAGCCACATAGTACCAGGGATGTAACTACAACACAACATTTGTAACATGGTCCCGAAATTGTTGCACTTAATTTATAGCACGTATAGGACCTTTTTGGGCCTTCGAGGTCACAAGCGAAATGGTTCCAGCTTCCATACTTACTACCTTGATAATACCAGTTACAGATATTTCTCATTGTTGTTATCTAGAGATCAGCGAGCACTAAAATGCTTGGGTGCTCGTTATTCGAGTCGAATTTTTCCGGATGCTCGGGTGCTCGTTTCGAATAACGAACCCCATTGAAGTCAATGGGAGACTCAAGCATTTTTTGCAGGGGACCAAAGCTCTGCACAGGGAAGGTTGCGTGAAAACCTGGAAACCTCAGAAAATGATGGAAACACCATGGAAATGGACAGGAAAAAGCAGGGGCAGCATGCATGGATGCCTCTGAGGCTGCCTAGTCGTACCATTACGCCAAATTCTGAGCCAGCCTGGTGGTGACCCTCAAGACAATTGTGCTGACCCAGACCAAGATGGGCAAGGCACATGCCCATCACATGTTAGTAAAGCACCCAACTAGGTGCAACGATGGTCCAGTGGTGGGCAGTGGTGTCGCCTGCGGGTGACACCACTGCCCATGCTGGCACTGCTGTCCTATCCCCCGCCCCAGGACGCAGGCATAAGCGTCTCCCTCCCCGCACCCACCCAGTAGTCCACAGCGTACACAAAGACCTCCAAGCACAGTGCCCAGCTTTCCTAATTCCAGACGGTCTAAGACACACACTGCACCCACCTATTAGTCCAAAAAATCGTGGGTGAGAGCCTGGAGGTGACCCTCAGAAACAAATGGTTTAAAAAAGCATGGTGGTGCACCCCTGAATAACAGTCTGTGACTGAGATTGCAGGTGAACCCGCTAAAATTGTAGTCTAGCACACCTTGGCGAACCCCTAAATTACAAAGTTTGACTGAGATTGCAGTTTACAGCATGGCGGTGAACCCCAGAGTGGCTTGGATAGCAGCTGAACCACCCAAAAATTTAGCCTGACACAGCGTGGCGGTGAATACAGACCAGTGAACAATTCTGTGGTGTGCGGTACAGTAGTCGCAGTCTAGAAAATAGACTGCGACTACTGTACCGCACTCTCACTTATATATACAGACCAGTGAAAAATTGTGTGTTGTGCGGTAAACTAGCCGCAGTCTAGAGAATACGTTTTTTCTCTTAGATCCATTTAATACAGTCCAGTGAAAAATTCTGTGTTGTGCGGTATACTAGCCGCAGTCTAGAGAATACGTTTTTTCTCTCAGATACATATACTACAGTCCATTGAATTCATGTGTGGTGTGCGGTACATTAGCCGCAGTCTAGAGAATATGCGTTTTCTCTCAGATCCATTTAATACAGTCCAGTGAAAAACTGTGTAGTGTGCGGTACACTAGCAGCAGTCTAGAGAATACGTTTGTTTGTTTTTTTAATTATATATACTACAGTCCAGTGAAAAATTGTGTGGTGTGCGGTACACTAGCCGCAGTCTAGAGAATACGTTTTTTCTCTCAAATACATATACTACAGTCCATTGAACAATTGTGTGGTGTGCGGTACATTAGCCGCAGTCTAGAGAATATGTGTTTTCTCTCAGATCCATTTAATACAGTCCAGTGAAACATTCTGTGTTGTGCGGTACACTACCAGCAGTCTAGAGAATGTGTTTTTTCTCTCAGATACATTTAATACAGTCCAGTGAAAAATTGCGTGGTGTGCGGTACACTAGCCGCAGTCTAGAGAATACGTTTTTGGCCTGAGATAGTAATTCTACTGAAAATGGTTTTGGCCTCAGATATTAATTCTACAGTTTAGTGATTACACAAAATGTTGAACCCAAGGGCTAAGGGTTGAGGATGTGGGCGTCCAAGTGATGTAGGGGGGGCAGAGGCTGTGGTCCTGGGCAGGGTGACACAGTACCTGCTGATGAGGGAGCATTGGAACGCCGCAGAGTTTCACTCCCTAGCTTCATCTCGCAACTTACAGAGTCACGTGGTACACCACTATTGAAACCACAACAGTGCGAACAGGTGATGACGTGGATAGCGGATAATGTGTCCAGTAATTTATCCACCACCCAGTCTTCCACGCAGTCCACCCACGCTAGCCAAGGGAGTAGACCTCTGGCTCCTCCAGCTCAACCTCCTTCCCCCCAGCCTGGCTCCCCCATGGAAAATATGGATTCAGATCCGGCATACTCCCAGGAACTCTTTTCAGGACCCTTCCCAGAGTCACAAACCACTGCTCAGCAGCAACCGGAGCAGTTGCTCTGAACCGATGCCCAAAATTTCAAACTTTCGCAGTCTGTGGGTGATGAGAGTGTGGACTTAGTGCAAGTAGTGGGTCAAGTGGTGTCGGATGATGATGATGATGAGACACGGTTGTCAGACAGTGACGTTGTTGTCAGGGCAGTAAGTCCGAGGGGGGAGCAGAGTGAGGAATCGGAGGAAGAGCTGGTGGATGATGAGGTGACTGACCCGAGCTGGGTTGGTAAGCCTAGTCAAGACAGTGCTTCTGAGGGGGAGGCAAGTGCAGCACCAGAAAAGGTTGGAGGAGGCAGTGGGGTGGCCAGAGGGAGAAGCAGGGCCAGAGCAAGTAGATCAGCAACTGTTTCACGGAATGAAGCTCCCGTGCCGAGGCCTAGATGTTCGCAAGTCTGGAGGTTCTTTAAAGAAAGTGAGGATGGCCGACGGACTGTGGTGTGCAACCTGTGGCACACCAGGATCAGCAGGGGAACCACCATACCAGCCTAACCACTACCAGCATGCGCAGGCATATGAGTGCACACCGACTCAATGGAACCAAGGCCGTTCACCTCCTGCGGGTCACACTACTGCCCCTTCCCCTGTGTCACATGCTGGCTCTGCGAGTCAACCCCCCGCCCAGGACCCCGGCACGAGCGCCTCCCGCCCTACAACCACCCCTTCACCTCCACGATCCTCCACACCCTCCACCAAGGTGTCCCAGCGCAGCGTTCAGCTGTCTTTGCATCAGACATTGGAGCACAAGCGCAAATACAATTCCACCCACCCACATGCACAAGTCCTAAATGTCCACATTTTCAAACTGCTGAGCCTGAAGATGCTGCGCTATAGACTGGTAGAGACTGAGGCTTTCCGCAACCTGATGGTGGTGGCTGTCCCTCGGTACTTGGTCCCCAGCCGCCACTATTTTTCCCGATGTGCCGTCCCAGCCCTACACCAGCACGTGTCAGAAAACATCATCTGTGCCCTGACCAACACGGTTACTGAGAAGGTCCACCTAACCACGGACACGCGGACAAGTGCTGGCGGGTAGGGACACTATATCTCCTTGACGGCACATTGGGTTAACTTGGTGGAGGCTGGGACCAAGTCTGACCCTGGGGCCGCTCATGTACTGCCCACACCGAGGATTGCGGGGCCTACCTCGGTCACGGTTTTTCAGACTTATTTTTGCCTCTTCCTCCAACCCCTCTTCCTCCTCCTACTCTCAATTACCATCCGGGAGCACTGCGCCTTCAGTCGGTAGCTCTAGGCGCAGCAGCACTGCCATGGGTAAGCGCCAAAAGGCGGTGCTGAAACTGCTGAGCTTAGGTGACAAGAGGCACACCGCCCAAGAGCTGTTACAGGGCATCACGGTGCAGACCGATGTTTGGCTGGCGCAGCTGAAACTCAAACCAGGCATGGTTGTGTGTGACAACGGGCGTAACCTGGTGGCAGCTCTGCAACTCGGCAGACTCACACATGTGCCATGCCTGGCCCACGTGTTCAATCTTGTGGTTCAGCGGTTCCTCAAGACCTACCCCAATTTGTCTGATTTGCTTACCAAGGTGCGACGCATCTGTGCGCATTTCCGCAAGTCAACCACAGATGCTGCCACTCTCAGGGCAGTGCAACGGCGCTTACAACTGACAGCTCACCGACTGTTGTGCGACGTGCCCACGCGATGGAATTCCACATTACACATGTTAGCCAGGGTTTACCAGCAGTGCAGAGCGATTGTAGACTGCCAGATGACAACTTCCATGAGAACTGGTAGTCAGGTTAGTCAGCTTCCTCAAGTCTACAATGAGGAGTGGACATGGATGTCTGATATCTGTCAGGTGTTAAGCAACTTTGAGGAGTCAGCACAGATGGTCAGCGGCGATGCCGCCATTATCAGCATCACCATCCCGCTGCTTTGTCTGCTGAAAAACTCACTGCTCAGCATGAAGTCAGAGGCTTTGCGCTTGTCACAGGAGATGGGGGAAGAAGATACGTTGATTGATAGCCAGAGCACCCTCAGGTCTGATTCTCAGCGCATATTGGAGGAGGGGGAGGAGGAGGATGAGGAGGAGGAGAATGTTGGCGAGACTGAAGAGGGTACCAATGCTCATTCCTTCTTATCTGTTGAGCGCGTATGGGCTGAAGAGGAGGAGTTGGAGGAGGAGGAAATGGAGAGTCAGCCTATTGAGGAGAGGGAATTCTTGCGTGTTGGGACTCTGGCGCACATGGCTGACTTCATGTTACGCTGCCTTTCCCGTGACCCATGCATTAGAAGCATTTTTTACAACACCGATTACTGGGTGTTCACCCTCCTGGACCACCGGTACAAGCAGAACTTTTCCACTCTCATTCCTGTAGAGGAAAGGAGTATGAGAGTGAATCAATATCAACAGGCCCTGGTGCACAAGCTGAAACTATCCTTCCCATCTGACACCGCTAGCGGCAGAGGACGTAGTTCTGTGGGCCAACTAGCGGGGGAGAGGAGGCGAGCAGGCAGCTTGTCAAGCACTGGCAGGGGAACACTCTCCAAGGCCTTTGCCAGTTTTATGTCACCCCAGCAAGACTATGTCACCAGTCCCCAGTCTAGGCAGAGTAGGGGGGAGCTGTTCAGAAAGATGGTGAGGGAGTACCTAGCTGACCATACCAACGTCCTGCGTGATCACTCTGCTCCATACAACTACTGGGTTTCAAAGCTGGACACGTGGCCTGAACTGGCGCTGTACGCCTTGGAGGTGCTGGCCTGCCCTGCCGCTAGCGTGCTGTCAGAGCGGGTCTTCAGTGCAGCTGGTGGCATCATCACTGATAAGCGTACACGCCTGTCAACTGACAGCGCTGACAGGCTGACGCTTATTAAATGAATAAAGCCTGGATTTCACCGGAATTCAAATCTCCACCGGGGAAAAGCAGCTCAACATGAAGATTCTTTATGTATCCTCTCCTCTCCTCCTCCTCCTTCTCTTCGCATACAAACGCTGAGCCAACAGGCAATTTTTCTTAGGGCCAACGGGCGCTCTCTACAAACAATGTTTACGGAGGGCCACCTACAGGCCCTCTCCCCAATAAATTTTTTAGGAGCATCAACTACAGACACTCAAAAACAATTTTTCAGGAGGGTCAACTACAGACACTCCAAAACAATTTTTCAGGAGGCTCAACTACAGACACTCAAAAACAATTTTTCTGGAGGGTCAACTTCAGACACTGCAATACAAATTTTTGGGAGGCTCACCTACAGCCATTTGACTGCAATCTCAGTCTGACCAAGGCATTGGTGGTGTCACCGCCATGCTGTGTCAGGGTAAAATTTTATGTGCTTCACCTGCTACCTCAGTCTAACTTGGTCACTCTGGGTTCACCGCCATGCTGTGTCAGGGTAAATTTTTGCGTGGTTCACCAGCTACCTCAAGTAACTTGGTCAATTGGGGGTGTCACCGCCATGCTGTGTCAGTGTAAAATTTTATGTGCTTCACCTGCTACCTCAGTCTAACTTGGTCACTCTGTTGTCACCGCCATGCTGTGTCAGGGTAAATTTTTGGGTGGTTCACCGGCTACCTCAAGTAACTTGGTCAATTAGGGGTGTCAACGCCATGCTGTGTCAGGGTAAAATTTTATGTGCTTCACCTGCTACCTCAGTCTAACTTAGTCACTCTGTTGTCACCGCCATGCTGTGTCAGGCTACATATTTGGGTGGCTCACCTGCTACCTCAACTAACTTGGTCACTTGTTGGTGTCACCACTAGACTGCGGCTACTGTGCCGCCCACTACAGAATTGTTCACTGCACTGTAGTATATATAACTGAGAGAAAAAACGTATTTCCTAGACTGCACTACAAATCCCAGCAAGCCAAGGTACAGCAGCATCAAAAATGAGTACTGAGAGGACTTTGGGCAATTTGTTTGGGGTCTGTGTGGACCACGTCCTGTCCCCTTTCTGCCACCAGTCGCTGTGCTGAGAGAAAGAGAAAGAACGTAGTCTTTAGACTGCGGCTATTGTACCGCACACCACTCAATTTTTAACTGCACTGTAGTATATATAACTGAGAGAAAAAACTTACTCTTTAGACTGCGGCTACTGTTCCGCACACTACAGAATTGCTCACTGCACTGTAGTATATATTATTGAGAGAAAAAATGTAGTCTTTAGACTGCGGCTACAGTACCGCACACAACATAATTTTTCACTGCACTGTAGTATATATAACTGAGAGAAAAAACATAGTCTTTAGACTGCGGCTATTGTACCGCACACCACTCAATTTTTGACTGGACTGTAGTATATATAACTGAAAGAAAAAAATGTATTTTTTAGACTGCGGCTACTGTACCACACATGACAGAATTTTTCACTGCACTGTAGTATATATAACTGAGAGAAAAAAAACATAGTTTTTAGACTGCGGCTACTGTACCGCACACGACATAATTTTTTTACTGCACTGTAGTATATATAACTGAGAGAAAGAATGTAGTCTTTTGACTGCGGCTACTGTACCGCACACGACAATTTTTCACTGCACTGTAGTATATATAAAGAAGAGAAAAAACGTAGTCTTTAGACTGCGGCTACTGTACCGCACACTACAGAATTGTTCACTGCACTGTAGTATATATAACTGAGAGAAAAAACTTACTCTTTAGACTGTGGCTACTGTACGGCACACTACAGAATTGTTCACTGCACTGTAGTATATATAACTGAAAGAAAAAACATAGTCTTTAGACTGTGGCTACTGTACCGCACACGGCAGAATTTTTCACTGCACTGTAGTAAATATAACTGAGAGAAAAAACGTAGTCTTTAGACTGCAGTTATTGTACCGCACACCACTCAATTTTTCACTGGACTGTAGTATATATAACTGAGAGAAAAAACATATTTTCTAGACTGTGGCTACTGTATCGCACACGACAGAATTTTTCACTGCACTGTAGTATATATAACTGAGAGAAAAAAACATAGTCTTTAGACTGCGGCTATTATACCGCACACAACAGAATTTTTCACTGCACCGTAGTATATATAACTGAGAGAAAGAACGTAGTCTTTGGACTCCAGCTGCTGTACTGTACACGACAGAATTTTTTACTGCACTGTAGTATATATAACTGAGAGAAAGAATGTAGTCTTTAGACTGAGGCTACTGTACCGCACACAACAGAATTTTTCACTGCACTGTAGTATATATAACTGAGAGAAAAAACGTAGTCTTTAGACTGCGGCTACTGTACCGCACACAACAGAATTGTTCACTGCACTGTAGTATATATATCTGAGAGAAAAAACATTGTCTTTAGACTGCGGTTATTGTACCGCACACCACTCAATTTTTTACTGGACTGTAGTATATATATCTGAGAGAAAAAACATATTTTCTAGACTGCGACTACTGTACCGCACACGACAGAATTTTTCACTGCACTGTAGTATATATAACTGAGAGAAAGAACGTAGTCTTTAGACTCCGGCTACTGTACCGCACACGACAGAATTTTTCACTGCACTGTAGTATATATAACTGAGAGAAAGAACGTAGTCATTAGACTGCGGCTACTGTACCGCACACGACATACTTTTTCACTGCACTATAGAATATATAACTGAGAGAAAAAACTTAGTGTTTAGACTGTGGCTACTGTACCGCACACGACAGAATTGTTCACTGCACTGTAGTATATATAACTGAGAGAAAAAAACGTACTCTTTAGACTGCGGCTACTGTACCGCACACTACAGAATTGTTCAATGCACTGTAGTATATATAACTGAGAGAAAAAACGTACTCTTTAGACTGTGGCTACTGTACAGCACACTACAGAATTGTTCACTGCACTGTAGTATATATAACTGAGAAAAAAAACTTAGTCTTTAGACTGCGGCTACTGAACCACACACAACAGAATTTTTCACTGTACTGTAGTATATATAACTGAGAGAAAGAACGTAGTCTTTAGACTCCGGCTACTGTACCGCACACGACAGAATTTTTCACTGCACTGTAGTATATATAACTGAGAGAAAAAATGCACTCTTTAGACTGTGGCTACTGTAAAGCACACTACAGAATTGTTCACTGCACTGTATTATATATAACTGAGAGAAAAAAGGTAGTCTTTAGACTGTGGCTATTGTACCACACACCACTCAATTTTTCACTGGACTGTAGTATATATAACTGAGAGAAAAAATGTAGTCTTTAGACTGTGGCTACTGTACCGCATACGACAGAATTTTTCACAGCCCTGTAGTATATATAACTGAGAAAAAAAACGTAGTCTTTAGACTGTGGCTACTGTACCGCACACGACAGAATTTTTCACTGCATTGTAGTATATATAACTGAGAGAAAGAACGTAGTCTTTAGACTGCGGCTACTGCACCGCACACAACATAATTTTTCACTGCACTGTAGTATATATAACTGAGAGAAAAAACGTATTTTCTAGACTGCGGCTACTGTACCGCACACGACAGAATTGTTCACTGCACTGTAGTATATATAACTGAGTGAAAAAACATACTTTTTAGAATGCGGCTACTGTACACCACACTACAGAATTGTTCACTGCACTGTAGTATATATAACTGAGAGAAAAAACGTATTTCCTAGACTGCACTACAAATCCCAGCAAGCCAAGGTACAGCAGCAGCATAAATGAGTACTGAGAGGACTTTGGGCAATTTGTTTGGGGTCTGTGTGGACCACGTCCTGTCCCCTTTCTGCCACCAGTCGCTGTGCACAGTGTGCAGCCAAGATGGCGGTAGCTGCACTACAAGTCCCAGCCAGCAGCCAGGAGGAGACCAAAAAAAACGGTTCTTGTAGCCCTTAGAAGGGCTGTTGGGTTCTTTGAGGATGATTCCTGCCTAAGCAAAATCTAAATTGAGGCCCTAACACTCTCCCTGACAGACAGCAGCTCTATCCCTAATCTCATCCAGGCGGCGACTGAGGCGACCAGCGCAGGACCAGATTCTTATATTCCCAGGTCATCTGATCTGGCCAGCTAATCCCTGCTATCAACTTGTAGGGGTTCCACGTGATGTTAGGAGGTACCAAAGACTCTCCTGCATGTTGATTGGCTGAGAAAAAGGCGCCTAACATGCAGGAAGAGGAAGATGCCATTTTTCTCAAGTATCGCGAGATGCTCGTCCGAGTATCGAGCATGTACGAATATCCTAATGCTCGAACGAGCACCAAGCTCGGACGAGCATGTTTGCTCATCTCTATTGTTATCTCAACGAAGAAGAGTAGCAGTTGCAACAAAGATATAACATTTGCTAATAATGACCACCACACAGTACTACTCATATAGCCCAACCAATCTAGAACACTTTTTTGCCAAGGAACTGCATCTTTAGACTTTCAAGACACATTGTGACCATGGTGCTTATACAACCTGAATGTATGTAAACTTGCTTGCTTGTCCATGGGGGCACCACAGAGGTGGAACACCTGAAACTTGTTGTCAACTTGTATGTATAATGACCCCCCCCCCCAATTCCTGGGCCCCTCACACAGATTGTAGTTACCTCACTCCCCGGCACCCACGTTGGTCCTGATGCCCGCAGAGCTGCATCCAGTGACTGGGGAAGAAAGAGCGGGGTGGGGGGTGGAGGGCTGTTGAGCCAATAGCAGGCTGCGATGTGAATTAGCCTCCCTAGCATCACCCGCGATGCAATCTGTGTGGGGGCCCAGGCATATGGGGGGGGCATTATAGATCGTGGATAACCCCTTTAATATAACTTTTATGGCATAGTGTTATTTGGACATTGTATACCATTGTTATTAGAATATTTTATGTATAGAGCTGCTATTTGTTCACTGAATTATTTGAGCTCTTTAGGGTGCCATTACTTTGTGTGGCACTGATACTTTGCAGTTTCTGGTGGTGGTATAACGGTACAGCAGTAGTATTTAGGATGCTGTATGGAATTGAGAGCTGATCAACGTACGACACTGCTATTTGGACACCATACTATATTGCACTGTATGGCTATTAGTACACTATATGGCTAACATAAACTGGCCTGTATGACCCTTATATTATTCGGCCACTGCACGGTACGGTCATACAAGCTCCATACTGTAGTGCACAGTATGCTTATTTGTACACTGTCCAATGCATGCTGGTCCTGTAAGTGCTGATATATGTAATTTTGATGGTCTATAGTTGCCAGTATAGAGGTTTTTTATATTATTCCCATAAAATAGAGTATTATCAATCAGGAAATAGTGGGTTAGTATCAATACACTGCATTTTAATCCAAGCCTGGATTAACTCAGTTGATGGAGACACCAGATGTTTTCCAATTGCTTAGATCTTTTAGTCAATTCCAATTTCCCCTTGCCCTGAGTGAGAACAGCAGCAGGTTTCCCAGTCCTTCTGGCCACCACACAGGACTATAAACTCATTTTCCCTCCAGTCCAAAATCAGCGGCACACTGAGATTCGTATTAACCCATTAATTGAAAGGCAGATTTGCAACATGCTGGATTTGTTTTATAGTAGCGAGGGGTTCGTAGCAATGAAATGCATCTCATTTACGCGTAATCCATTAGAAAACAGCTTTTAGTGTATTACATTTTTAAGTGAAATGAAAACATTTATAGTTAGAAAAATGGAAGTGCACAGCAAAGTGGAAAGCATTCTGGTGTTCCAAGCTATTGTCAATATGTGCGGAAATCATTATTTAGCATTATAAGGGGACGTACTGCTGGCAACTGCTCACATTAACATTCCCCCTAATTTACACATATTAAATGTGCATTACGAACCACAGTATAAAAGAAATCTGAGGAGCAAGCTAAAAGAAAAGAAAAAACAGACCCTTAAATAAAACTGAGGAGGAAAGGTTAACATACAATCAAATGCACATTATAGCTATTGGCTATGGATCAAAGTATTGTGACGGCAGTTATTGCCTGAAGGTGGCGCTATGGTACAGGTGGCCACTAAGTAATTTTAGTGTAGGCTAGAAGCCATCTTGTGCTCCTACATAAGACATTGTATGGAGAATCATTGCAGATTATGATGGCTGTTAGACACACAGGCTTTATTACCATAATGCTGATTATATATAACTAGTTATTATGGTGATCTGAGCAATTAGATTAGAGCAGATTAATAAGTTGTTATTGTTGACAGGACTGACCTTACATTGCATGTTGCCCTGTGTGGTACCGATGGCACCTCCACCCGTATGGTATATTGTCGTACAGTGTAAAAATAACCATACCAAATGGTGCCTACTTATAAGTGCCATACATTGTGGTACCCAAATTAGTGTCATAATGTTGGTCAACTAGTGTGGTGGGTATAGAAACTAGAGAGGGTGATATGAGGGCCAGAGACAGCAGATGGTCCTCTCCTCACAGTAATTCCATACCTGCTCTCCAGAGGCGTAGCTAGAGGTTCAGCACAGGGGGGGCGAAACATACTTGAGTGGGTCCCCCACTTAGTGGCTTACCAAACGCACGTTTCTAACTTCACAGACACATACTACTTGTTGTGGTTATAATATTGTATTAGAAAGATGACTGTATAAACTGCTAGATCATCTATGTTGTTAAGGACAGTACAACAGACTTTCTACATACCCTAGAGTAAATACTCTACCACATAATGCAGTAAAATATAGGAGTAAGGAGTAAAAAACAAGGAAACCTGTCCCCAGTTTTTACATCACTAAACTAACAGTCCCCTGCCCCCATCAGACCTCAGATAAGCTTAATGTGTCCCCATCAGACCTCTGATCAGCGTATTGTGCCCCGATCAGACCACAGATCATCAGAATGTGCCCCTATCAGACCTCAGATCAGAATGTGCCCCGATCAGACCTCAGATCATCAAAATGTGCCCCCATCAGACCTCAGATCATCAGAATGTGCCCTCATCAGACCTCAGATCATCAGAATGTACCCCCATCAGAGCTCAGATCAGCGTATTGTACCCCAATCAGACCTCAGATCATCAGAACGTGCCCCGATCAGACCTCAGATCATCAGAACGTGCCCCGATCAGACCTCAGATCATCAGAACTTGCCCCCATCAGACCTCAGATAATCAGAACTTGCCCCCATCAGACCTCAGATCATCAGAATGTGCCCCCATTAGACCTCAGATCAGCGTATTGTGCCCCTATCAGACCTCAGATCAGCAAAATGTGCCCCGATCAGACCTCAGATCAGCTTAATGTACCCCCATCAGAGCTCAGATCAGCGTATTGTGCCCCCATCAGACCTCAGATCATCCCACTGTGCCCCCATGAGACCTCAGATCAGCGTAATGTGCCCCCATGAGACCTCAGATCAGCGTAATGTGCCCCCATGAGACCTCAGATCAGTGTAATGTGCCCCCATGAGACCTCAGATCAGCCTAATGTGCCCCCATGAGATTTCAGATCAGCGTAATGTGCCCCCATGAGACCTCAGATCAGCGTAATGTGCCCCATGAGACCTCAGATCAGCGTAATGCACCCCCATGAGACCTCAGATCAGCTTAATGTGCCCCCATGAGACCTCAGATCAGCGTAATGTGCCCCCATGAGACCTCAGATCAGCGTAATGTGCCCCCATGAGACCTCAGATCAGCAGAATGTGCCCCCATCAGACCTCAGAGCAGCGTATTGTGCCCCATCAGACCTCAGAGCAGCATATTGTGCCCCATCAGACCTCAGAGCTGCTCATGGGGCCCCCATCAAACCTCAGATCAGCGTATTGTTCCGCCATCAGACCCCAGATCAGCGTATTGTGCCCCCATCAGACCTCAGATCAGCAAAATGTGCCCCCATCAGACCTCAGATCAGCTTAATGTACCCCCATCAGAGCTCAGATCAGCGTATTGTGCCCCCATCAGACCTCAGATCAGCGTAATGTGCCCCCATGAGACCTCAGATCAGGGTAATGTGCCCCCATCAGACCTCAGAGCAGCATATTGTGCCCCATCAGACCTCAGAGCTGCTCATGGGGCCCCCATCAAACCTCAGATCATCCCACCCAGCCACGTAAGAGTAAAATAAAAAAGCTTTCTTACCTGTCCTGCGGCTGCCCTCCGGTCCGGCGCTCCACTCTCTTCCCTGGCTGGCGCGCACTATGACCTGACGCTGCGCAGCGTCAGGTCATAGTGCACGCCGGCCAGGGAAAAGAGTGGAGCGCCGGACCGGAGGGCAGCCGCAGGACAGGTAAGAAAGCTTTTTTATTTTACTCTTATGTGGCTGGGTGGGATGATGGGGGGTCCCTACATACAAGTGAGCGCTTCCTTAATGGAAGCGCTCACTTGTATTGGCCATCCCTGCTGGGCCCCCCAGAGGCACGGGGCCCGGAGCCGTCGCTCCCCCAGCCCCCCCAGTAGCTACGCCTCTGCTGCTCTCCAATGCTTTACCACAGAGAAAACATGAATTTGTGCCCCAGCTATACTTTCCATGGCTGATGTATTGATATTGTGTGGTGTATCCCCCTGTGTAACGTCCAGAGGGAAAATGAAAGAGACTCATACAGGGCTTATTATCCATTTCACCCAGACGTTCAGTACAACAGATAACAAGAAGGTCGCTGTGGTTCCCTTCCTTTCTCTGCTTGAGCTCTCCCTGGACTGCCTGGCAACACAACCATATTGTGGTTTATCAGAGTTTCCTTTACTTTACTAAAGTTAGGGTTAGTTAGTAAACCCCAACATCTGTGACCCCAAGCATAACACAGGAAAATGACATGAGCAGTCTCTATTGCCCCTTTGCAAACCATATTTACAAATGTTTCAGTTGGTAAAAATAGGGGCCAATAAGCCCTGCTATTAGAAACACCCTGACCCCACCTATTTTCAGCTTGGGACATTGCTAATTTGCAGGGACTGTCTCTGAAAATCAGGGACAGTCCCACCTAATTCGGGACAGTTGGCAACTATGCTAAATGACAGATCATCACTACTAGAAGTTATCATTTGTAGAAATGTTTGTTCCCAGTAATTGGCCTATGTAAGAGACAGTGTCTGACTGGGGTGCCTAGGGCCCACCATTAAAATTTATTTTGGGGGCCCACCGTATGGAAATATTCAAATATTACCTGCTCACACAGCAGCAAGATGCTACCAGATTATTGAATATGGGGGCCCCTGCAGCAACTTTGAGAAGATAGGTCCTGGGGAGAAGAGGATACTGGTAGCTTTCCTTGATATCTAGAAGTCATCTCAGCTCTGATTATGTCTATAATAATAAACTGGGGAGTTTCTTTAATAATCTATCAAGTTTTTTTATATGAACATCGTCAAGTTGAGGTGCTGTACATTGAATATATGTATGTAGTGCAGTAAGTCTACTGTGTTATGTGCTACTTGGGCAGGGAGTGGGAGACTAGGGGCCCACCTTGCTCAGAGGCATACTGGGGGATTCACCTGAACCCCTGTGGGCCAGTCTGAGACTGGTAAGTGAGATATACAGTACATAGAATGCCATTCAGTTTGTCAGGGAAATTGAAGCATTTTTAATTTGGATGGAACTGATTTGATTAGATGCCTAATTTCAAGAAATGTGCTCATCTCTAATTGGAATATACTCTGTGACAGCATAGAGCAAGCTGTCCAAGAAGCAGAGTAAGCACATAGCCACTTGCAACTAGGTTTGCCGAGGAACAAAAGGGAAGGAGCCACTCCATCTGACCACAGTTTGCTGAAACTTTGTTGTAACCTGTTGCTATAAGAAACTAAGCCTTTCTGGTGTGTATTGATCAGAAGAGAAAACCCCTAAGCTTGTGCCTCTCTGAACCAGAAGTTAATTTGCCAAGAAAAGACTGTCAGTTTGAACCTGCTCCAGCTTCACTATTTACAACTGCAGTACCCTACAACGGGATACTTGCTAAATTGTTTCTTGTTATCTAAACCTTTCAGTCTCGGAGGTTTTTTTGGCTTTGCGTTTTCGTTTTGCGCTCCCTGCCTTCAAACCATAACAGCCATAACTGTTTTATTTTTCTGTTCACATAGCTGTATGAGGGCTTGTTTTTTTGCAGGACAAGTTGTACTTTCCAACGCCACCATTTAATATTGCATATGGTGTAGTGGAAAGCGGGAAAAAAAAATTCCAAATTGGGTAAAATTGCAAAAAAAAACAGTATTCTGCTACAGTTCTACGGGTTTTTTATTTACAGCGTTCGATGTTTATTAAAACTGACCAGTTACTTTCATTCTACTGGTCAGTAAGAATCCGGCGATACCTAATATGTATAGTTTTATCTGTGTTTTGATCACTTTTTATTTAATTTTTTTAGAAAAAAAAAGCTACAAAAAACAGCGAATCGCCATTTTGACGCTTTTTTCCGCCACACACTTCGCCGTATTGGATTTTTTTTTAATATTTTAAAAGTACTGGCATTTTCGGTCATGGTGATACTCCTGATGTCTATATTTATTGTTATTTAGGTATTTATTTTTTAATTATACAGAAAGGGGGGTGATTTAAACTTTTATATTTTTTTATTTTTTATATATTTTTAACATTTTTTTAATTTTTTTGTGATTACTTTAAAGCTCAAATATGAGCAAATAGATTGTGTTTTTTATTTTTTCTTTATGAGCAATCAGGGCTTTTTAATTTTGAATTAAAAACCGAATTTGCTCATTTCTTATCCTGGCCTGCCATCTAGTGGCCAGAATAAGAATTGCACTTTGAAAGGTGTAAACCTCATCAGCGAGGTTTACAGCTTTCAGATCGTGTACAGACACCCCATTTGACCACATGGGGTGTCTGTACACCACCCGGGTTTTTGCGCTACTAGATACCGTGATCTCATGTGATCACGGCATCTAATTGCTGAAGAGGAAACCGCCGATGGCGGTAAGTACCGGCAAGTCTCTGCTGTTAGAATCAGCAGAGACTTGCCGGCCATGACGCCTGCCGCACGTGCGAGCGGGCGCCATGTGTCTGCATCGCCCCAGCGCTGTACATGTACGGCGCTGGGGGTGTAAGGGTTAAAAATTATTTAACCCCTTCAACCCCAGGCCTGTTTTCACCTTCCTGCCCAGGCCATTTTTTGCATAATCCGACATGTGTCACTTTATGTGGTAATAACTTTGGAACGCTCTTACTTATCCAGGCCATTCTGAGATTGTTTTCTCGTCACATATTTTGCTTCACGACAGTAGTAAATTTGTGGCAAAATATTTCATTTTTATTTATAAAAAAAATACCAAATTTACAAAAAATTTGGAAAAATTTGCAAATTTCCAAATTTCAATTTCTCTACTTTCAAAATACATAGTAATACCTCCAAAAATAGTTATTATTTTACATTCCCCATATGTCTACTTTATGTTGGCATCATTTTATAAATGTAATTTTACTTTTTTAGGACGTTAGAAGGCTTAGAAGTTTAGAAGCCATTTTTCAAATTTTCAACAAAATTTCCAAAACCATTTTTTTGAGCACCAATTCAGTTATAAAGTAATTTTGAGGGGCTTAAATAATGGAAACCACCCATAAATGACCATTTTAGAAACTACACCCCTCAAATTATAAAAAACTGATGTTACAAACTTTGTTAACCCTTGAGGTGTTCCACAAGAATTAAAGGAAAATGGAGGTGATATTTCAAAATTTCACTTTTTTGGTAGATTATTCATGTTAACAATTTTTTTTCTTGGGACACAGCAAGGGTTAACAGCAAACTAAACCTTAATATACATTACTCTGATTCTGCAGTTTACATAAATACCCCATACGTGGTGGTAAACGTCTCTATCGGTTTGTGGCAGTGGTCAGAATAAAAGGAGCGCCATACGAATTTTGGAGGCAGATTTTGCTAGAATGGTTTTTAGGCACCATTTTGTAATTGTGAGACCCTGACGTACCCCTACAGTGGAAACCCTCAAAACGTGACCCCATTTTGGAAACTACACCCTTCAAAGAATATTTTAAGGGGGGTACTGACCACTTTGACCCCCTAAGCGTTTTATGGAATTTGGAAACACTTGGCTGTGAAAATGAAAAGTTCCAATAAACCTCCAATAAAATGTTGCTTTAGCCCCAAATTTTTCATTTTCACAAGGGGTAACAGGAGAAAAGCACCCAATAATTTGTTAACCATTTTCTCCTGAATACGGCAACACCCCATATGTGGTGGTAAACTGCTGTGGGGGCACATGGCAGGACTCAGAACAGAAGGAGCGCCATATGGATTTTGCAGCACAGATTTTGATGGATTGGTTTGCGGCAGCCATTGATTTTAATTTTTTTTTATTGTCTTATGTGGGGACTCAGTTATTGCGGGATGAGGTGATGTTTTCATTGGTACCATTTTGGGGTACATAAAACATTTTGATCGCTTGGTATTACACTTTTTGTGAGTCAAGGTGAAAAAAAAAAAGCTGTTTTGGCATAGTTTTAAAAAAAATTTTTTTTACAGCATTCATCTGACGGGGCAAATCATGTGATATTTTTATAGAGCAGGTTGTTACGGACGCGGCGATACCCAATATCTCTAACATTTTTATTTTTGTTAAATTTTACACATTAGCTGCATTTTTTAACAGAATTAAATCTTGTTTTGTGCTGCCATTTTCAGAGAGACACATTTTTTTATTTTTTGGGCGATTGTCTTAGGTAGGGTATCAATTTCTGTGGGATGAGATGAAGTTTTGATTGGTACCATTTTGGGGTACATATGCTTTTTTGATCGCGTGGTATTACACTTTTTGTGAGGAAAGAGGGAAAATATGGCTGTTTTGGCCTAGTTTTAAAAAAAAAAAATTTTTACAGCTGGGGGGCCATCTCAAGTAATATTTTTATAGAGCAGGTTGTTACGGACGCGGCGATACCAAATATGTCTACCATTTTTATTTTTGTTAAATTTTACACATTAGATTTATTTTTGAACAGAATAAAATCTTTTTTTTGTGTCTTATTTTTTACAGGACAAGATGACGGTTTTATTGGTACCATTCTGGGGTAAATACGCCTTTTTGATCTCCTGCTATTACACTTTTTGTGAGGTTAGGTGTGAGGTTAGGCTGTTTTGTCATAGTTCTTTTTTAAATTTTTTTACAGAGTTCACCTGAGGGGGAATATAATGTGATATTTTTATAGAGCAAGTTGTTACGGACGCGGTGATACTCAATATGTCTACCATTTTTATTTTTGGAAAGTTTTACACATTAGATGCATTTTTGAACAGAATAAAATCTTTTTTTTTGTGCTGCCATTTTCTGAGAGCCATTTTTTTTTTTGGGCGATTGTCTTAGATAGGGTCTATTTTTTTGCGGGATGAGATGACGGTTTGATTGGTACCATTTTGGGGTAAATACACCTTTTTGATCGTTTGCTATTACACTTTTTGTGAGGCAAGAGGGAAAAAATGGCTGTTTTGGCATAGTTTTTTTAATTTTTTTTTTTACAGCATTCACCTGGGGGGTCATCTCATGTAATATTTTTATAGAGCAGGTTGTTACAGACACGGTGATACCCAATATGTCTACCATTTTTATTTTTGGAAAGTTTTACACATTAGATGCATTTTTGAACAAAATAAAATATTTTTTTGTGTTGCCATTTTCTGAGAGCCATATTTTTTTTATTTTTCAGGCAATTGTCTTACGTAGAGTATCATTTTTTGCGGGACAAGTTGACGGTTTGATTGGTACCATTTTGGGGTACATATGCTTTTTTGATCGCCTGTTATTACACTTTTTGTAAGGGAAGGTGACCAAAAAATGTCTGTTTTTTTTTTTTTTTACTGCGTTCACCTGGCGGCGTGGATCATGTGATATTTTTATAGAGCCAGTTGATATGGACCCGGCGATACCTAATATGTCTATTTTTCTTTTTTTCCCTTTTTTTTTACAATTTTTTTTAACTTTATTTTGTGAAAAGGACGCGTTTTTTTAACTTGAAACTTTTTTTGTAAAACTATTTTTTTTCACCTTTTTTTCACTTTCTTTTTTTACACTTTTTAACTTTTGGGGGTCTGATCCCCTTTACAATGCATTACAATACTTCAGTATTGTAATGCATTGGCTGTAAGTTTATTACTCAATGTAATACACTTACAGCCTGCTTCCTGTGAGATCCAGGGGGCTGGATCTTACAGGTTTGCAGGGATGGCAGCCACGATGCCTAAGGAAGGCATCGGGCTGCCATCTAAGCCATCTGGTCCCCGTCTCTGCAGCGCAGGGACCCGATGGACACCCCTTCCCACCGCCCACATCGCCTGTGCCGCGGTCATCGCTGACCACGGCACATCGAGGGTTAATACGCCCGCATCGGTGTTTTCATAAATTAGGCGCATCCTCCAGCAGTCCGTGCGCCTAAACAGAAATCTACCACAGTTCTGAGCTGCCATAGATTTCTGGCTTCATTTGCACCAGAAAACTGGTGTAAAAGAAGATAAATTTATCTCAGCTGTTGACCTCGATCCTTCCCCTTGTCTCTCTAAGTACCTCATAGCACCCACATGTGCTGCCTCCTTGGTTCTTATACTTTGGGAACAAAAGTTGACTTATTTGTTCGTCTAACAGCATGTTACAGCTGTCAGATATCCTCATGTTCAGTACCTATGTGGGCTCTTTCCTCAAAGATCAGGCTACAGCCTTTACTGACAGGAAGCTGATGTAATTGTCTGCAATGTTACAATCGAGATGTAGCCTAGTCATGACCACTGTTTTTACAAGCCTACTATCTAAGATTATACGTCGCCCACCTCCTCCTCTCCCGGCTTAATTAAGTTCTGAGGCTGCAGTAAGCACAAGACTTTGTTAATTATAAAACTCTCTGTCATGAATCACAAACATTTCTTAGTAGCTAATTAAGCTATAAAGGTACTATGCACTCTTCACATATGTGAACTGATGATCACACATTGCCAGTTAGGGCTTGTTCACATCACCGTTAGGGATTCCGTTCTAACTTTGCGTTATAACATTGTTATAACAGAAAATAACGGAATCCATAGGATGGAAATCAAAACGGACACCTTTAAGAGAAATTCCGTTTTGATCCGTCATAATACAAGCCTATGGGAAAGCATAACGGGTCCGTCTGGTTTCCATTATGCTGGACGGAAACTAAAGTCTTGTCGACAGGTTAGAATGGAATCCCTAACGGTGATGTGAACAAGCCCTTACACAGAATTGCAGTTGAGTGGCCAATCTTTGAAAAATGCATGGAAGAAGGTCGAAATATATTTTCTAGAGATGAGCGAGTTTATTCGCCGCTTCGTAGATTCAATACGAATCTTGGAAATTTTTTACACTGAAGCGAATCCGAATATTTTCAGATTCGCTTCGGAAGATTCTTCTGAAATCTTTGTGTGCTAACGCTACGTATGCATTATATAATTTGTACGCTAATGCGTACATATTCAGTTAAGTAGCGTTCTTTGTGCGGGCCTAGACAATAATATGCTAACGCTTCGTACACACTTTGTACACTCAGGCGTAAGTATTTGCGGGAATGTTCGCAGAACACAGCAGAATAACGAATTATTTGTACACAGCTTCGACCGAATAGCTTCGTATTAAGTACGAGTCTTAAAAAATTCGACGAACATTCGGCAAAGCGAATTTTGGATGATTCGCTCATCTCTAATATTGTTTATGACCACAATGCACAGTACAACATTTGAGGATGACTCAGTTACTCACACAGGCACAACAAGGTTTCTCTTGAACAGTGGTTAACTCAAATTAACCCAATGAACATATAGTTACAGTTTCTCACAGAGGGCACAAATGTCTTGATTGCAAACAATATTGTAGCACATGTTTTGGTGGTTACCCATGCAAAATTTTATTACTAACAGCAACTAAACATTGTCTATGTGCAGTTTGCTAATTAACTTCACTGGTGGTTGCCAACAGTAACAGAACAGTTGTCACCGATGTCAGGATAGTATTTAGAATCCAGGGGCGTAACTACCATAGTGGCAGACCATGCTATGGGGCCCAGGAAAAGAGGGGTCCCAGTCTTAGTTGGGATTATCTCCTCTTCTACTGGAAGTGGAAACTTGGTCAGGACTCTACCCTCTAAAGGAGCAACTTTTAGCAAATGAGACCTTCTGTACTGTGTGGGGGGCCTGGTTTGATCCTTGCTATGGGGCCCTTACTTCTCTATGTACGCCACTGTTAGAATCCATAGATATTACCACAGGTAGCAGCACAGTCTCTAGACACCCCAAGTGATTGTTACCATGCTACAAACACATGAGATATACAGTACAGACCAAAAGTTTGGACACACCTTCTCATTCAAAGAGTTTTCTGTATTTTCATGACTATGAAAATTGTAGATTCACACTGAAGGCATCAGAACTATGAATTAACACATGTGGAATTATATACTTAACAAAAAAGTGTGAAACAACTGAAAATATGTCTTATATTCTAGGATCTTCAAAGTAGTCACCCTGCCACTTGCAGGGCCGCACCACCAATTAGCCAGGTGCAGCGCGGCCTTGCGCACAGAAGGGGCGGCGGCGGGGCAGAGGGAGATGAGCGCTTCCATTGTGGAAGCGCTCATCTCCATAGTCATCTGTATCGCCGTCCTCAGGACGGCGATACAGATGCCTGTACTGCGGGGCAGGGGAGAGAGAGTCATCTCCCCTGCCCGTTCCTCTGATAGGCTGCAGGCACTAGGACGTCATCACGCCGCCTGAGCCATACAGCGCGGGACACAGGCCGGAAGAGGCCTGCATTGCATCGCTGCCAGCTCCATGGAGCTAAGTATAAGTGTTATTTTTTTTATTGTAGCAGTCCACGGACAGGAGCTCTATTGGGGGCACTACAGGCATTTTTAGGGGCACATGTGGGCATTTTTTACTGGCATTGCGGGGCATTTTTACTGGCACATTGGGGCACTGGGGGCATTTTTACTGGCACTCGGGGAATTTTTACTGGCACATGGGGGCACTGGGGCATTTTTACTGGCACATGGAGGCACTGGGGGTATTTTTACTGGCACAGGGGGCATTTTTACTGGCACATGGAGGCATTTTTACTGGCACTGGGGGCATTATTACAGGCACTGGGGCCATTTTTACTGGCACATGGATGCACTGGGGGCATTTCTTACTGGCACATGGGGGCACTGGGGGGCATTTCTTACTGGCACTTGGGGGCATTTCTTTATGGCATGGGAGCACTGGGGGCATTTTTAACTGGGCACTGGGGGCATTTTTCTGGCACATGGGGGCACTGCGGCATTTTTTACTGGCACATGATTTTGGGGGGGAATCAATGGGGGGAACTTCTGGAGCATTATTGGGGCCGTTTCTTACTGGCACATAATTTGGGGGGCATCAATGGGTGGGGAGCACTTCTACTGGCACATTATTGGGGTGAAATTTTGGGGGCACTTCTTACTGGCACATTGGAAGCATCATTACTTCTGGGGCACAGTAATTATTAGTTGGGAGCACTATTACTGTGGGGGGCACTATTACTGTGGGGGGGCACCCTGGCACAGTATCAGCGCAGTTATTTCTGGGGGACGTTATGTTCACCATATTAACTGTCAGGGACACTATTTGCTGGGCGCAGTTATTTTAGGACACTGTGTGCCAATAATTATTGAAGGGCACTATCTGTGTGGTACTAGTGGCACAGTACTGGGGGTGGTAGGATGATTTGTCCAGAAGACGGGAGGATGATGGAAAAGTAGTAAACTAAGATTTTTTTTCTGTCAAACTGCAGAGATGAGAAATGGCTGAAAAAATGGCGTCTGGTGACATGAAGATGAGAAAGAGAAGAATCTACATCCAACGTCACTGGATGTAAGAGGTATGGGCGCTGTATTATACTGGTTGTAGCGCGATGGTATGGGGGGGCGCTGTATGTGAAGGTATGGGGGCGCTGTGGATGTAAGAGGGAGGCGCTGTGGATATGACTATACTGGATGTAAGAGGTATGGGGCGCTGTATTATATTGGATGTACGGATGTAGAGGTAGTGGTATGTAAGAGGAGGTGCTGTATTATACTGGATGTAAGAGGTATGGGGCGCTGTATTATACTGGATGTAAGTATTATACTGGTAAGAGTATGGGGCGCTGTATTATACTGGATGTAAGAGGTATGGGGGCGCTGTATTATACTGGATGTAAGAGGTATGGGCGGCTGTATTATACTGGATGTAAGAGGTATGGGGCGCTGTATTATCTGGATGTAAGAGGTATGGGGCGCTGTATTATACTGGATGAGAGGTATGGGGCGCTTGTATATACTGATGTAAGAGGTATGGGCGCTGTATTACATGTATTATAATGTAAGGTACGGTATTATACTGGATGTAAGAGGTATGGGGGCTGCGACTATGTATTAAACTGGATGTAAGAGGTATGGGCGCTGTATTATACTGGATGTAAGAGGTATGGGGCGCTGAAACTGTATGTGTATTATACTGGATGTAAGGAGGTATGGGGCGCTGTATTATACTGGATGTAAGAGGTATGAGGCGCTGTATTATACTGGATGTAAATAACTGGCGCTGGATGTGGTATGGGGCGCTGTATTATACTGGATGTAAGAGGTATGGGGCGCTGTATTATACTGGATGTAAGAGGAGGATACTGGATGTAAGAGGTATGGGGGCGGTAGTTATACTGGATGTAGAGGTAGGGCGCTATACTATGGGGGCTGTATTATACTGGTATGTATACTGGATGTAAGAGGTATGGGGCGCTTATTATTATTGTGGTATGTTAATTAAGAGTGGTATGGGGCGCTGTATTATACTGGATGTATACTGGATGAGTGGTATGGGGGCGCTGGTATTATACTGGCACTGTATATACTGGATGTAAGTGGTATGGGCGCTGTTTATACTGATGTAAGAGGTATGGGGCGCTGTATACACTGGATGTGTATGGGGCGCTGTATTATACTGGATGTAAGAGGTATGGGGCGCTGTATTATACTGGTATGTAAGAGGTATGGGGGCGCTGTATTTATACTGGATGTAAGAGGTATGGGCACTGTATTATACTGGATGTAAGGTATACTGGTATGGAGGCGCTGTATTATACTGGATGTAAAGGTATGGGGCACTGCTGGAGGTATCTGTATGGTACTGGTATTATACTGGATGTAAGAGGTATGGGGCGACTGGATGTAAGATGTATGGGGCGCTGTATATACTGGCGCTGGATGTAAGAGGTATGGGCGCTGTTATTATATACTGGATGTAATGAGGCGCTGTATTATACTGGATGTAAGAGGTATGGGGCGCTGTATTATGGGCCGCTGTATTATACTGGATGTGTATTATACTGGATCGTAGTATTATACTGTATGGGGCGCTGTATTATACTTAAGAGGTATTATTACTGGATGTAAGAGGTATGGGGCGCTGTATTATACTGGATGTAAGAGGTATGGGCGCTGTATTATACTGGATGTAAGAGGTATGGGGCGCTGTATTATACTGGATGTAAGGAGGTATGGGGCGCTGTATTATTACTGGATGTAAGAGGTATGGGGCGCTGTATTATACAGGATGTAAGAGGTATGAGGAGCTGTATTATACTGGATGTAAGAGGTATGGGGCGCTGTATTATACTTATTAAGAGTAGGTATGGGGCGCTGTATGTATTATGCTGATGGTAAGAGGTATGGGGCGCTGTATTATACTGGATGTAAGAGGTATGGGGCGCTGTATTACTGGATATTATGTACTGGGTAGAGGTATGGGGCGCTGTATTATACTGGATGTAGAGGTATGGGGCGCTGTATTATACTGGATGTAGAGGTATGGGCGCTGTATTATACTGGATGTAAGAGGTATGGGCGCTGTATTATACTGGATGTAAGAGGTATGGGCGCTGTATTATACTGTATTATACTGATGTAAGAGGTATGGTATGGGGCGCTGTATTATACTGGATGTAAGAGGTATGGGGCGCTGTATTATACTGGTATGTTAAGAGGTATGTATGGGCGCTGTTATACTGGATGTAAGAGGTATGGGGCGCTGATTATATTGTAAGAGGTATGGGGGCGCTGCTGTATGTATACTGGATGTAAGAGGTATGGGGCGCTGTATTATACTGGATGTAAGAGGTATGGGGCGCTGTATTATACTGGATGTAAGAGGTATGGGGCACTGTATTATACTGGATGTAAGAGGTATGAGGCGCTGTATGTGGGGGCGCTGTATTAGGTATGGGGCGCTGTATAAACTGGATGTAAGAGGTATGGGGCGCTGTATTATACTGGATGTAAGAGGTATGGGCGCTGTATTACTAATGTAGAGGAGGTACGCTGTATTATACTGGATGTAAGAGGTATGGGGCGCTGTATTATTACTGGATATGGGGCGCTGTATTATACTGGATGTAAGAGGTATGGGGCGCTGTATTATACTGGATGTAAGAGGTATGGGGCGCTGTATTATACTGGATGTAAGAGGTAAGATGGGGCGCTGTATTATACCTATGTAAGAGGTATGGGGCGCTGTATTATACTGGATGTAAGAGGTATGGGGCGCTGTATTATACTGGATGTAAGAGGTATGGGGCGCTGTATTATACTGGATGTAAGATGTACTGGATGGAGAGTATGGGGCGCTGTATTATACTGAATGTAAGAGGGTATGGGCGCTGTATTATACTGATGTACGAGGTATGGGGCGCTGTATATATTGATGTAAGAGGATGGGGCGCTGTATTTATGATGTAAGAGGTATGGGCGCTGTATTATACTGGATGTAAGGTATGGGCGCTGTCTATACTGGATGTAAGAGGTATGGGTGGTATGGGGCGCTATACTGGATGTAAGTGGTATGAGGCGCTGTATTATCTAGATGTAAGAGGTATGGGGCGCTGTATTATACTGGTGTAAGAGGTATGGGGGCGCTGTATTATACTGGATGTAAGTGGTATGGGCGCTGTATTATACTGGATGTAAGAGGTATGGGGCACTGTATTATACTGGATGTAAGTGGTATGAGGCGCTGTATTATACTGGATGTAAGAGGTATGGGGCGCTGTATTACACTGGATGTAAGAGGTATGGGCACTGTATTATACTGGATGTAAGTGGTATGAGGCGCTGTACTAAGAGGTATGGGGCGCTTTATTATACTGGATGTAAGAGGTATGGGGCGCTGTATTATACTGGATGTAAGAGGTATGGGCGCTGT
>ONZH01002626.1:0-187326 GCA_900303285.1 Rhinella marina | reverse complement strand
CACTAATGCCTCTCTCTGTCCCTACTCCAGCAGCTATCCCTCAATAAAGCAGCCGTTCTGTGCAGAGTGTATATAGTTAGAATCAGCTATATACCGTGCAGTATAGTAGCCCTGATAAGGGCTGTCAATCACTCTCCTGTCCGCTGGTAGCCGGTATATATGGTGGTAAATGCGATATTCTGAGCTTCTGTTATATACTTTTGGGGTCCTGCCTGACTTTCATACAGCTAAAGCCTGTCTTTCCCTGCTCGGGCCTCTGTCCCTGACTACGTTCATGCAGCATATGCGAACGAGCAGGAAGAGCTGAGTTTTTATGATTCGAGGTCACATGGTTTTTCCAGCCAATGCATGTAGACGCCGTTCTCGCGATGCCAGCGTGCTCCGAGGACCTGTCATACCCCCCTGCATAGTGATTGGTGTAAAAAAGCGCCAGGGAAGGTGGGAGGGGAAACTAATTTTAAGTGCGTCATCGCCGTTATACTCGATCGAAATCGAGTATGACGAATAGCGTAGTATTCGATCGAATACCGGCTCGGTCGAATACTACTCGCTCATCTCTAGTTGTCATGTATTATATGATGTCTGATTTTCATTTTTTATATTAGTCATGGGATAACCCCTTTAATTCCCACCAAATAATAACTTGATTGCCTGCTACAAAGTAATGATGCCCCTTGTGCCACTGAATAAATATTAACCACTTCAAGTCTGCCCATTGACTATAAACGTCCTTGAGCTTTGCCCCCTGTGTGCAGCACCTGTACATAGAAGCTCCATGACTCAGCTGCCTCCTGACAGCCAAGAACATGGAGCTTTAACCTGAGACCTTTTTTCCTGGTCTCCGGGCTTTTGATCACTCTGACAAGCTGTCAAAGCGATCACAAATGCTTGTACTATCTCCCTCTCATTACTGCCGGTCACAGAGCAGTTTACAACCACATATGGGGTGTTTCTGCAAACTTCAGAATCAGGAAGATAAATATTCAGGTTTGATTTGCTGTTTACCCTTGCCATCTTATGGGAAAAATGAATTAAAAATTGAAAATCTGCGAAAAAATATATATATTTTAAATTTCACCTTCCTTCTGTTTTAATTCTTGTGGGAAATCTAAAGGGTTAACAAACTTTGTAAAATCAGTTTTGATTACATTGGGGACTGTAGTTTCTAAAATATGTTCATTTATGGGAGGTTTCTATTATTTAAGCCCCTCAAAGTCACTTTAGAACTGCAAAGGTCCTTTAAAATTATCTATTGGAAATTTTCATGAAAATCTTAAAAATTACATCTAAAATTTGAAGCCTTCTAACGTCCTAAAAAAATAAAATTACATTTCCAAAATTATGCCAACATAAAGTGGACATATGGTGAATGTTCATTAATAACAATTTTATTAGATATCCCTATGCAACTTAAAAGCAGAGAAATTCATATTTAAAAAAATTGTGATTTTTTTTTCAAAATTTTCAGTAAATTTTGATTTTTTATAAATAAAGGTAAAACATAATGACTCAAATTTACCATTAACATGAAGTACAATGTGTCATGAGAAAACAATCTCTGAATGGCTTGGATAAGTAAAAGCGTTCCAAAGTTATTACCACATAAAGTGACACATGTCAGATTTGCAAATTAGGCCTAGTCTTGAAGTGGGCCCCTTGTGCCACTGAATAAATATTAATGTCCCTTTGCCCCTGAATAAATGTTAATGCCCCTATTAATGCCCCTGTACCTCCTGAATAAATATGAATGCCCCTGAATAAATGTTAATGCCCCTGTGCCCTATGAATAAATATTATTGCCCCATTGTCCATAGAACATATCCATCAGAAAGAAAAAAAAACCTTGCCCTCCCCTTACCTTGATCCCCCGATATGCAGGAGTCATTCATGAACAACTAGTGCCCCTGCGCAGGCGACACAATGCAGTGACATCATCGCGCTGCCTGCGTGCCTCCTATGTGAGTCTAGACGTCCCTGTATGCGAACACGCACCATGGCTATCAGTATCCTGCACCCAGAAAACCTCTTTAATAACGCACTATGGGGGTAATGTAGAAATATGCCTAGAGTGTGACGCAAAGGTTATTTGCACAGGAATCTGTGACTTTTCCACGCTCACGTCAGGTCTAAAAAAAAGTAGGCGTGACGGGGAAGGGGAGGGCCCGGCAGGCCCGTCTCATTTACCATTTTCTACGCTTTTTTTTTCCGTTGACCAGGCTGTATGAGACCGACGAAGGCAGATTTTTCTTTTGCTGCCAATATACATTGGTAAGAAATTTGTATACTTTTTTGTGTGGGATAGACACAGAACAAAGTGATTCTTTCATATGAAATCTTTGGGTTTTTGCCTTGGTGGGGACAGCAGATAGATATGTACTGAAGTTTGTAACGTACAACTAAAAACTTTAATTTTATAATGATTATTTACATTGTTATTTTTGTTGTGTATTTTAAAGAAAAAAAATTTGTCACATTGAGTGCCTTTGTACGTCTTTATCTGGAATAAACTTACATAGGGAGCTGTGCATTTATACATTTTTCGTGGTTTTTTGTTTGTTTTCCGACATTTTTGAGAAATCTACAGGCCATACCTAGAGCCTGCTGCGTTGTGATAAAAAAAAAAAAAAGCCACTGAACCCTAAAATCACACCTGAACTGCAGATCCTAATTCCCTGTTGAATGACAGCAAGAAGCACTGCATTCCCCCCAAAAAAACCTTGGAATTATTAGAACGGCTGCAAAACAAAACTGGTTTAGTTGCCCATAGCAACCAATCAGATTCCACCTTTCATTTTCCAAATGAGCTCTGAAAAATGAAAGGTGGAATCTGATTGGTTGCTATGGGCAGCTAAGCCAGTTTTCATGTGTGAAGCTGTTTTTCTATAAACTTTATTTAAATTAGATTTTTTTAAATACTACCATCATACTTGACCCAGAGTGCCACAGGGCTTACAGAGGGTGCCCACCACTTTTGTCAAACCACTTAGGTCAGCTGCCGCAGTCCGTAGTGATTGCGCTATCCGTGTCTTTACAGCAGGGTGTATGGTAAAAGATAGAACATGTTCTATCTTTTACAGCGCAGACATGTGTTTCTGTGGGCTTCCATGCCCGTGCCTCTGCACCGCAAAAGATAGAACAAGTCCTATCTTTTGCCGTATGTTGTGGATCACGGACTCATTCAATGGGTCCAGACTGCGAGGAGAAGTTCACATGCGGTCTGCAACACGGGCATGGCGGCCATACGGTCGTGTGAATAGGGTCTTAACATTCGCTAGGCTAAAACTGTCTAGTTTTTATAACCGTTGCGTCAGCACCACCTGGTGTTCACATGTGGTATTACAGTAAAAAAAAATAAAAATAAAAAATATATATATCTCTTAATAATATAAAAATGAGTTTCTGTCTATCTGTCTGTCTGTTCTCTATGCGCGACCAAACTACTGGACCGATTTTCACCAAATTCGGCACACAGGTACATCAGGTGTCCGGGAAGGTTTTAGATCAGGTCTCATCTCTCTAGGACATACCGTTCCTGAGATATTCCCAAATTATGATCTCCATTAGCCAACATTACAACTGGGAACTTTGGTTTTAAACTCCAACTGCCATTCTCTGCAAAGCCACACAGGGAGGGCAGGTTTCCATAACAACCAGGTAATTATCAGCAGCTGAGGATCTCATCCATTTCTATTCACTGACACTGTTAAAGGTATTCCGGTTACCATAAATATAACTTATGTTTTTTTCTATTACTACAGTTCAGTAGTAATAAAAGATGTTTTCCTCCACTGCTGCCTATTGCGTGGGCTCATAAATAAGCATGGTATTGACCTTTAATTCAGGCCACCCTAAAAGAAGTACTTAAAACCCCCGCCCCAGGTCTCACTGAGCCACACCCCCAACTCTGTCAGGCCACACCCCCTTTCACTCCGCAGCCAACAGAGATTGAAAAAATAAAGGTAGAAATCAACTTCTGTCAGCTGCAGGGATGGGTGGGAGGTTGACTTTCTTTCTGCAACAACACACACAAACATTAAATAAAATAGATTAAATACACCCATGCAAAGCGTCTTGCTAATCCACGCCCCCGGCTCTGTCAGGTCACGCCCCCTCCCACTCCGCAGCCAATGGGAATTGAAAAAATTAAGGTAAAAATAAACTTCTGTTTGCTGCAGGGGTGGGAGGGTGAATTTCTCTCTGCAACGACACACAAAAATTTTAGATGAAATAGACTAATTATAGACTACAACTGTTCGAAGCCTTTTGCTAAGCCACGCCCCGTCTCTGTCAGGCCACGCCCCCTCTCACTCCGCAGCCATTCTGCAACGACACACAGAAACATTAAATGAAATAGATTAAATGCACCTATGTGAAGCACTTTGCTAAGCCACGCCCCGACTCTTTAAGGCCACGCCCCCTCCCACTCCACAGCCAACAGGGATTGAAAAAATAAAGGTAAAAATCAACTTCTGTCAGCTGCAGGGATGGGTGGGAGGTTGACTTTCTTTCTGCAACGACACACAGAAACATTAAATGAAATAGATTAAATACACTCATGCGAAGCGTCTTGCTAATCCACGCCCCCGACTCTGTCAGGTTACGCCCCCTCCCACTCCGCAGCCAACGGGGATTGAAAAAATAAAGCGTAAAAATAAACTTCTGTTTGCTGCAGGGGTGGGAGGGTGAATTTCTCTCTGCAACGACACACAAAAATTTTAGATAAAATAGACTAATTATAGACTACAACTGTTCGAATCGTCTTGCTAAGTCACGCCCCCAACTCTGTCAGACCACGCCCCCTCCCACTCTGCCAGCCATTCTGCAACGACACACAGAAACATTAAATGAAATAGATTAAATCACCTATGCGAAGCGCTTTGCTAAGCCACACCCCCAACTCTGTCAGCGTCACGCCCCCTCCCACTCCGCAGCCAACAGGGATTGAAAGAATGAAGGGAAAAATAAACTTCTGTCAGCTGCAGGGGTGGGAGGGTGAATTTCTCTCTGCAATGACACACAAAATTTTAGATGAAATAGACTAATTTCAGACTACAACCGTTCGAAGCATCTTGATAATCCACACCCCCAACTCTGCCAGCCACGCCCCCTCCCACTCCGCAGCAACGGGGATTGGAAAAAATCAGCTGCAGGGGTGGGAGGGTGAATTTCTCTCTGCAACGACACACAAAAATCGTAGATGAAATTGACTAATTTTAGACTACGACCATTCAGTACTAATAAAAGATGTTTTTTTCCACTGCTACCCATTGCGGGTCCGAATTAAATTACCATGTCATCGACCTGTAATTCATGCCACTCTGACCCCCGCCCCAGATCTCGGCGAAACCACGCTCCGACTCTGTCAGGCCACGCCCCCTCCCACTCCGCAGCCAACGGGTTTCGAAAAAATGAAGGTAAAAATCAACTTCTGTCAGCTGCAGGGGTGGGAGGGAAGTTTGGATTTCTTTCTGCAACAACATACAGAAACATTAAATGAAATAGATTAAATATACCCGTGCAAAGCAATGTTTTCTTCCACTGTTACCCATGGCGTGTCCTCATAAATTACCATGGCCATCGACCTGTAATTCTGGCCACCATCAAAAGAAGGACTTAAAACCCCGCCCCAGGTCTTGCAACGTCACGCCCCCGACTCAGTCAGGCCATTGACCCCTCCCGCTCCGCAGCCAATGGAGATTGAACAATTGAAGGGTAAAAATCAACATCTGTCAGCTGCAGGGATGAGGGAGGATGACTTTCTCTCTGCAACGACACACAGAAACATTAAATGAAATAGAATTAAATATACCCGCGCAAAGCACGGTTTCTTCCACTGCTACCCATTGTGTTTCCTCAAATTACCATGGCATTAACCTATAATTCAGGGCCACCCTGAAATGAAGGACTTAACCCCCCCCCATGTCCCATTAAACCACGCCCCCTCCCACTCCGCAGCCAATAGGGATTGAAAAAATGAAGGTAAAAATCAAATTTCTGTCAGCTACATTGGACTTTCTCTCTGCAACGACACACAGAAACATTAAATGACATAGATGAAATATACCCAGGCGAAGCCGGGTCTTTCTGCTAGTATATATATATATATATATATATATATATATATATATGCACAACAGGCTCGGACTGGCCCACAGGTGTACAGGTGAATCCCCCGGTGGGCCCCTAGTCTCCCACCCCTTGCACAAGTGGCACATAACACAGTAGACATACTGCATACTTATATTCAATGTACAGACCCTCAACCAGCCTGTGTTCATATAAAAAACTTGTTAGATTATTTATTATATTTGAATGTATCCGTACAGTGGGCCCCCAAAATAATTTTTACTGGTGGGCCCTAGGTACCCCAGTCCGACACTGATGCACAACAAAACATAAAAATCATTTAAGCAGTAAATACCAGTCCTTATGTAAAGCCAAATTATTCCGCAGTGATTCATTCCGCACATCACACCTTTTTTCATCCATGTTTTTTTGCATTCTCTATGCTTTTTTTCTATATTTTTTTGTCTAGAAGGTTGTGTGGGGTCCATGGTCTGAGAATTTTCCCAGCTTTTATCTTCATTATTCATGCTCATGCCATGGAAATCCAAACGCGATGGTGCCCGCTGCTCTGATTAACTCTAATTAGAGTTTTATAATGAGTGTCGCACCCCGGAACAGCAGGGGACTGAATGAATACCCGGCGACATACTTTACTCCTCGTCATTGTTCACAGTTATCATCCTGTGAAGCAGTGACTGATGCGGGACAATGGTTTACTGAGATGGGAACGACTGCGGCAGGAAATGTACGTGACGGAAAACGGCAAAGAAACTTCATCGTCACATTTCTTTTTTTTGTAGAATATTGACCCAAATAGTCAAAGCTGAATTTCATCCAACTGTGCCATTTACAATAGAGAAAATCCTGTTTTTGTGACAAATTTTTATAAAGAAAAAATGAAAAAAAATAAAATAAAATTTTACTCAAAATATGCAAAAAAAATTTAATTTTTATAAAATACTAGCTGAAGGACCCGGCTTCGCCCGGGTATATTTGATCTATTTCATTTAATGTTTGTGTGTGTGACGTAAAAAAAATATCGAGAGTGACCTCTACAGCAGCCCGCCCCTTATAACTGTGACCTCCACACCAGCTAGAGTGGCCACTGTCTTCACCCCAGAAAGCCAGACCTCACTGGCCATTCCCCCAAACGTGAAACAGTGCCCTTGGTTACCATGAAGACACACCACTAAACATGAGGCCACGCCCCCTGGCTCCATGAAGACACAGAGGAGAAGCTGCCTGAGCGTGAGCTACTGAAAGGGTGGACATCCCTACGTCCATCCAGGCACTGTGCTGCACTGAGGACAGGGAGCCAGAAAACCGGACTGTCCAGCCTAAAGCCGGACAACTGGCCACCCTAACATCAGCCTGGCCCTAGGGTGGCCAGAGGTCCAGTTTTAGGCTGGACAGTCTGGCTTTCAGACTCCCTGTCCACTGTCCGGCACAGTGCCTGGACAGACACAGGGATGTCCACCCTTTCAGTAGCTCACGCTCAGACAGCTTCTCCTCCGTGTCTTCATGGAACCAGGGGCATGGCCTCTTGTTTAGGGGTGTGGCTTCATGGGGACCGGTGGCACGGATTCACGTTAGGGGAAGGCTGGACATTCTGGCTTTCAGACTTCCTGTCCTCTGTCATGCACAGGGCCTGGATGGACACAGGGGGCGTGGCCTCTTGTTTAGGGGTGTGGCTTCATGGGGACTGGTGGCACGGCTTCACATTGGGGGAAGGCTGGACATTCTGGCTTTCAGACTCCCTGTCCTCTGTCATGCGCAGGGCCTGGATGGACACAGGGGGAGTGGCCTTTTGTTTAGGGGTGTGGTTTTATGGGGACCGGTGGCACGGCTTCATGTTGGGGTAACATAGTAACATAGTAACATAGTTTATAAGGCCGAAAAAAGACATCTGTCCATCCAGTTCGACCTGTTTTCCTACAAGTTGATCCAGAGGAAGGCAAAAAACCCCTGTGCGGTAGAAGCCAATTTTCCTCACTTTAGGGGAAAAAATTCCTTCCCGACTCCAATCAGGCAATCAGAATTACTCCCTGGATCAACAACAACCCATATCTAGTAACTATAACCTATAATATTATTACCCTCCAGAAATACATCCAGGCCCCTCTTGAACTCTTTTACTGAACTTACCATCACCACCTCCTCAGGCAGAGAGTTCCATAGTCTCACTGCTCTTACCGTAAAGAATCCTCTTCTATTTTTGTGAACAAACCTTCTTTCCTCCAGGCGCAGAGGATGTCCCCTCGTCATGGTTACTGTCCTGGGGATAAATAGATGATGGGAGAGATCTCTGTACTGACCTCTGATATATTTATACATAGTTATTAGATCTCCCCTCAGTCGTCTTTTTTCTAAAGTGAATAACCCTAATTTTGATAATCTTTCTGGGTCCTGTAGTCCACCCATTCCAGCTATGACTTTAGTTGCCCTCCTCTGAACCCTCTCCAGCTCTGCTATGTCTGCCTTGTTCACAGGAGCCCAGAACTGTACACAGTACTCCATGTGTGGTCTGACTAGTGATTTGTAAAGTGGCAGGACTATGTTCTCATCATGGGCATCTATGCCCCTTTTGATGCAACCCATTATCTTATTGGCCTTGGCAGCAGCTGTCTGCACACTGGTTTCTGCAGCTTAGTTTGCTGTTCACTAAAATTCCTAGGTCCTTTTCCATGTCAGAGTTACCCAATGTTTTACCATTTAGTATGTACTGGTGACTTGCATTATTCCTTCCCATATGCATAACCTTACATTTGTCAGTGTTAAACCTCATCTGCCACTTCTCTGCCCAAGCCTCAGTCTATCCAGATCCATCTGTAGCAGTGTACTGTCCTCTTCTGTGTTAATTACTTTTAACACAGTTTAGTGTCATCTGCAAAAATTGATATTTTACTGTGCAAGCCTTCTACAAGTCATTAATAAATATATTGAAGAGAATAGGCCCAATACTGACCCCTGTGGTACCCCACTAGTTACAGTGACCCAATCTGAGTATGTACCATTAATAACCACCCTCTGTTTTCTATCACTGAGCCATTTACTTACCCACATACAGACATTTTCTCCAAGGCCAAGCATTCTCATTTTATATACTAACCTTTTATGTGGTACCGTGTCAAATGCTTTGGAGAAGTCCAGATATACGATATCCATTGATTCCCCGTGGTCAAGTCTAGAACTTACCTCCTCATAGAAACTGATTAAATTGGTTTGACACGACCGATCCCTCATGAAGCCATGCTGATATGGAGTTATTTGCTTATTTTCATTGAGGTACTCCAAGATAGCATCTCTTAGAAAACCTTCAAACAGTTTACCCACTACAGATGTTAAACTTACCGGCCTATAGTTCCCGGGCTGGACATTCTGGCTTTCAGACTCCCTGTCCTCTGTCTTGCGCAGGGCCTGGATGGACACACGGATGTCCTTTTGAACAGCTCACTCTCAGATAGCAGCACTGTGCTGTCTGAGCATGAGCTGCAGGGAGAAAGTCACACTCCCTTCCACCCCTGCAGCTGACAGAAGTTGATTTTTACCTTCATTTTTTCAATCCCGGTCAGATGCGGAGTGGAAGGGGCGTGACGTGACTGAGTCGGGGGCGTGACTTAGTGGGACCTGGGGGTGGGGCTTTTAAGTCCTTCTTTTGAAGGTCGCCTGAATTACAGGCCGATGCCATAGTAATTTCGGAGGAAAGAGGAAAGAAAACATCTTTTATTACTACTGAACGGTAAATATATGAAATTCGCATTATATGAGGTAATGATTGATGATGAGTAAGTCTAAAACATAAGTTATATTTAACCAGAATACCCCAGTGTCATCCACAGCGCTCTGCCCC
Source organism: Rhinella marina (assembly GCA_900303285.1). Lineage (NCBI taxonomy): Eukaryota > Metazoa > Chordata > Amphibia > Anura > Bufonidae > Rhinella > Rhinella marina. The sequence continues at coordinate 177,410 of ONZH01002626.1, read as the reverse complement.
TTTAAAGCAGACCTACAGCAGTGAACTGGCTAGGTTGTTATAGAAACCTGGTGTGTCTGTGGAGACTAACTGCCTGGGAGCTTCTATTGGCTGATAAGGGTCATGTGACCAGGCTTCTATTGGCTAATGCATTTTTTGGGAATATCTCAGGAACGGTACGTCCTGGAGAGCTGAGACCTGTTCTAAAACCTTCCCGGACACCTGATGTACCTGTGTGCCAAATTTCGTGATTGTAGCTGCGACGGTGCAGATTCCTTTAGCGGATATACACACACACACATACACTCAGCTTTATATATTAGATCAGTTTTGTTTTTGCTTCTGTTAGGAGATATGAAGGAGATAAGAGCTCTGATAACTTTCACAATGAGGTAGATGATCGCAGCGACACAGGCCAAGATGAATACGATAACGTCCAGGAGATACTGCTGATACCAGGGCTGTTGATAAGAATAGGGCTTAAGATGGCCGCCTCCGCCGGACTGGATGATGTGCTCCACCCATCGTACTAACTGCTGGTCGGGGGGGAATGGACGTGAGCGCAGGATGGTGCTCTGCTTCACTGCTGACGTCTTGTATCTATAGGAAGAAAGAAAGTCATTTGTCCAAAATGTCACCCCTCTAACATTACATTAGTCGCTGGTACTGTTATTGAAGCCTACTGTGTGGCTGGCACTTTGTAGGGGTACTGTGTGGTGAGCATTGTTGTGGGGTCACTGTTTGGCTGGCACTGTTGTGGGGTCGCTGGCTGGCTGGTTGGCACTGTTGTCGTGGACACCATGTGGCTAGCATTGTTGGACTGTGTGACTGGTACTGTTAAAGGGGATCATTGTATGGCTAGTGCTGTCGTGGGGGCACTCTGAACGGCACAGTTGTGGGAAGCGCAATATGTGGATGGTAGTGTTGTGATGCGACACTATGTGGCTGGTACTGTTGCGAGGGGGCCTGTGTGACTGGTGTGATGGGACACTATGTGACTGGCACTGTTGTGAGGGGGAACTGTGTGACTGGCACTGTTGTGAGGAGGCAGTGTATGGCTGGCACTGCTGTGAGGGGGCATTGTGTGGCTGGCACTGTTGTGAGGGGGCACTGTGAGGCTGGCACTGTTCTGTTGTGTACTGTGTGGCTGGCACTGTTGTGACGGTGCACTGGCTGTCCCTGTTGTGGGGTGCACTGTGAGGCTGGCACTATTCTGGGGTGCACTGTGTGGGTGCCACTGTTGTGGAGTGCACTGTGTGACTGGCACTGTTGTGAGGGGGCCTGTGTGACTGGCACTGTTGTGTGTGGTACTATGTGACTGGCAGTGTTGTGAGAGGGCACTGTGTGCCATATTTTCCATAAACTAACATGCGCACAGACCTAGTCCTCTTTTCTCTTGTGTGATGAGAGCAGGGCAGTAGTATGGACTTCTGAGGACTCCTGTCTACACCATACAGTTACAACAGGGGTCCGTAAGAGGTTAAAGCAATAATCCAACCTACCGGCTGTTCTCTATTATTTCTCGCATGGTGTTTGCAAAGTTCTCGGCCTCCATTAGATCTGGTGGAATGAATGTTCCCATGTCCTTTGCTTTAATGCGGACCAGATTTTCATATTGGTCTCCAAAGAGTGGGATCCCCAATACGGGAACTCCGTGGTACACAGCCTCCATCAGACTATTCATTCCTCCATGTGTCACCAGAAGGCGCACTTTGGGGTGGCCTACAATGAAGAATAATCATGTAACAGACGTTAATATTTGACCCCACGAAAAACTCAAAAAAAAATTCTACTGGTTGCCCCTGGTAACAGACAGCGGTTTAGCTCCATGTCGTTGTCAGCTATAACTGCGTGATCTGAACTCCCACAATGCACTGCCCTCTGGTCACAGGAAACCAACAAGCTCTGGATTTAGTTTTAGACATGAATGTGAAGAAAACATCACTGGAAATCTGCACAAAACAAGCAAAATAGTTACAAAATAAATATAATTTTTGTAAATGGTTGTTGAAGGTCAAAACTGCCCACCATCTAGGCCGTTGTGACCTAGCAGTTAGATGTTGGAAGCGGTGTGCTGTCCCAGTTAATGCTTTTCAACTTCTACTTCTCTTATCTACTTAGTGTACTTTGCTGCCTAGTGGTCAGTATTACATTGGTTTATGAAGTTTATCTATGCTGTAATTTCCATGTTATTTATCCTCTAACTTCTTCTCCTCTTTCAGCTCACATCCTGTGTCTTTCAGTCTTTTGCTGTTTATCAGACATGCATTACACAGCCGGAGAGAGGATTTTCCTTTGACTTCTATCATCATTTCTACTGTTGAGTGAATCGCGAACATTACAGTGTCAAAATCGGAAGCTGAACTCAGCACCCTGCTTCATTTATGTGAATAAATAAAGTGTCACGTCGTAGACGCAAGACAAAGCAAGTCTCACAATATTTGCCGCAAGAGCCCATACACTGTAGGGTAGGACAGAGGCTGTATTGTTAACAAAGTTTTTAAAGGAATTGTGTTCAGATACAGCAATCCGAACCCGATTTTCTCAACACTAATCATTTCTCAAGGTACATTCAATAAATGACCTAAAGGCATAGCCATTGCTTCTCCTACACTGGAATTCTACCTGCAACTGGTGTCGCTACAGGAATGATTATAGCGAGTTCACTATCTTTCATTGCTTGTGCAAGATTGCAACTAGCACTTAGCAGAGATTTCACTCTGTAGGTGGCAATATGCAGTGGTTACGTGAGGATATGCACACATCAGGTACAGGCTCCAGGCAGTCCAGACAGATCACCAGTAGAGAGGATTGTTTGATCCACTGACAAGCACAAACAGCTCCCAGAATTTTGTTGTCCACCATCCAGACACAGGGAGCCCCTTCATTACACACCCCTGTCTCTGCCCGTTTCATTTTTAGGGGCTTAGCAGAAAAAATTTGGTGTCACTGTGCCCATTACATGTCCTCCCACTATGTGGTGTTCAAATACCTTATTACAGTGCTCAAATAATACTTCCATACACTGCCCAAATAATGGACATAAATGGAAATGTAGCACCTAATAAACGGAGATCTTTATGAAAGCACATTAAAAATAGAAAAACGGGACAACAGAGCGTCTATGTTTTTTTGGATCTACACACAATGATTCTTACCCATAAGTATAGATCTGACACGCGTAGATGCTCTGCTGCTAATACCTACTGTATTGAGGTATTATTTGAACACTGCATAGTGTTATTATTTGACTACTGTATGGTGGTATTATATGGGCACTGTATGGTGGTATTATTTGAAATTATTTTAAGACTGAGTTTTACTTGAGTGCTGTATAACGGAAGCACTGTGTGGTAGTATTAATTGAGCACTGTATATAGGTATTATTTAAGCACCATATAGTGGTGTTATTTCAGCATTGTATGGTGGTATTATTTGAGCCCTGTTAGAGGTATTTTTTGAGCACTTTATAGTGGTATTATTTGAGCACTGTATAGAGATATAATTTGAGCATTATATGGTGGCATTATTTGAGCACTGTTAGAGGAATGATCTGAGCACTGTAGAGTGGCATTATTTGAGCACTGTATAGTGGCATTATTTGAGCACTGTATAGTGGTATTATTTGAGCACTGTATAGTGGCATTATTTGAGCACTGTATAGTGGCATTATTTGAGCACTGTATAGTGGTATTATTTGAGCACTGTATAGTGGTATTATTTGAGCACTGTATAGTGGTATTATTTGAGCATTGTATGGTGGCATTATTTGAGCACTGTATAGTGGTATTATTTGAGCACTGTATAGTGGTATTATTTGAGCACTGTATAGTTGTATTATTTGAGCACTGTATAGTGGTATTATTTGCGCACTGTATAGTGGTATTATTTGAGCATTGTATGGTGGCATTATTTGAGCACTGTATAGTGGTATTATTTGAGCACTGTATAGTGGTATTATTTGAGCACTGTATAGTGGCATTATTTGAGCACTCTATAGTGGCATTATTTGAGCACTGTATGGTGGCATTATTTGAGCACTGTATAGTGGTATTATTTGAGCACTGTATAGTGGTATTATTTGAGCACTGTATGGTGGCATTATTTGAGCACTGTATAGTGGTATTATTTGAGCACTGTATAGTGGTATTATTTGAGCACTGTATAGTGGCATTATTTGAGCACTGTATAGTGGTATTATTTGAGCATTGTATGGTGGCATTATTTGAGCACTGTATAGTGGTATTATTTGAGCACTTTATAGTGGTATTATTTGAGCACTGTATAGTGGTATTATTTGAGCACTGTATAGTGGTATTATTTGAACACTGTATAGAAATTATTTGAACGCTGTATAGTGGTATTATTTGAGCACTGTATAGAGATTATTCGAGCACTGTATAGTGGTATTATTTGAGCACTGTATGGTGGTATTATTTGAGCATTGTATAGTGGTATTATTTGAGCACTGTATAGTGGTATTATTTGAGCACTGTATAGAGATTATTTGAGCACTGTATAGTGGTATTATTTGAGCACTGTATAGTGGTATTATTTGAGCACTGTATAGTGGTATTATTTGAGCATTGTATGGTGGCATTATTTGAGCACTGTATAGTGGTATTATTTGAGCACTGTATAGTGGTATTATTTGAGCACTGTATAGTGGCATTATTTGAGCACTCTATAGTGGCATTATTTGAGCACTGTATGGTGGCATTATTTGAGCACTGTATAGTGGTATTATTTGAGCACTGTATAGTGGTATTATTTGAGCATTGTATGGTAGCATTATTTGAGCACTGTATAGTGGTATTATTTGAGCACTGTATAGTGGTATTATTTGAGCACTGTATAGTGGTATTATTTGAACACTGTATAGAGATTATTTGAACGCTGTATAGTGGTATTATTTGAGCACTGTATAGAGATTATTCGAGCACTGTATAGTGGTATTATTTGAGCACTGTATGGTGGTATTATTTGAGCATTGTATAGTGGTATTATTTGAGCACTGTATAGTGGTATTATTTGAGCACTGTATAGAGATTATTTGAGCACTGTATAGTGGTATTATTTGAGCCCTGTATAGTGGTATTATTTGAGCCCTGTATAGAGATTATTTGAACACTGTATAGAGATTATTTGAACGCTGTATAGTGGTATTATTTGAGCACTGTATAGTGGTATTATTTGAGCACTGTATAGAGATTATTTGAGCACTGTATAGTGGTATTATTTGAGCACTGTATAGTGGTATTATTTGAGCACTGTATAGTGGTATTATTTTGAGCATTGTATGGTGGCATTATTTGAGCACTGTATAGTGGTATTATTTGAGCACTGTATAGTGGTATTATTTGAGCACTGTATAGTGGCATTATTTGAGCACTCTATAGTGGCATTATTTGAGCACTGTATGGTGGCATTATTTGAGCACTGTATAGTGGTATTATTTGAGCACTGTATAGTGGTATTATTTGAGCATTGTATGGTAGCATTATTTGAGCACTGTATAGTGGTATTATTTGAGCACTGTATAGTGGTATTATTTGAGCACTGTATAGTGGTATTATTTGAACACTGTATAGAGATTATTTGAACGCTGTATAGTGGTATTATTTGAGCACTGTATAGAGATTATTCGAGCACTGTATAGTGGTATTATTTGAGCACTGTATGGTGGTATTATTTGAGCATTGTATAGTGGTATTATTTGAGCCCTGTATAGTGGTATTATTTGAGCCCTGTATAGAGATTATTTGAACACTGTATAGAGATTATTTGAACGCTGTATAGTGGTATTATTTGAGCACTGTATAGAGATTATTCGAGCACTGTATAGTGGTATTATTTGAGCACTGTATGGTGGTATTATTTGAGCATTGTATAGTGGTATTATTTGAGCACTGTATAGTGGTATTATTTGAACACTGTATAGAGATATTATCCGAGCACTATATAGTGGTATTATCTGAGCACTGTATAGTGGTATTATCTGAGCACTGTATAGTGGTATTATTTGAGCACTGTATACTGTAGTGGTATTATTTGAGCACTGTATAGTGGTATTATCTGAGCACTGTATAGTGGTATTATCTGAGCACTGTATAGTGGTATTATTTAAACACTGTATAGAGATATTATTTGAGCACTGTATAGAGATATTATTTGAGCACTGTATAGTGGTATTATCTGAGCACTGTATAGAGATATTATCCGAGCACTGTATAGTGGTATTATCTGAGCACTGTATAGTGGTATTATCTGAGCACTGTATAGTGGTATTATCTGAGCACTGCACGGCACTGCTACTTAGACACTATACATTATATTACATTTGCAGTGTATGGAGGTGGTAGCACTGTATAGCATTGTTTTTTAGGCACATGTTTGGTTATTTGTACCCTGACTGTACTCCATATGGGAGAAAGGCCCACACAGGGTACCATCCAAAATATGTCTAGCCCTGGATCCCACAAAACTCTATTGTCTTCTCCACTCAGTAATTGCTGTAAGGCTTATATTCCACCACACAATGACAACTATCTGCAGCAGATGTGAACGGTTCTTACCCAATAAATCATTCTGGGACAGCCAGTCCATGATCCTGACATTGTGGGCGAGGTTCAGTTCTTTGGGCCAGTGTGACTTGTCATATCTCCAGATGACTTTCTGAGGGATCTTAGCGAAGCCATCATTCATCTCCTTCAGAAATTCCACCAGAGGCAGTGAAGAAATCATTGACCCCAGTGTCACCACTATAAAGCCGGACTCCCCCGACTCTGCTATAAAGTCTTCTAGTTCCTGCAGAGTACAAAACAGTAAAACAATAAGATCATACGAAACAGTAAAGTTATTAGTGACCAATGCCAGGTGGCTGCTGCCAAGCCAAGGAAAATAAATGGAATGGAATGCATCATGAGAGGCTTGGGTGCTCCTGACAAGAACATAGTTGCGTCTTTTTAAAGATCACCAGTCAGACCACACATGGAGTATTGTACAGTACTGGGCACCTGTGTATAAGAAGGACATGGTGAATTCCCAGTTGGAATTGAGAAGGAATCTTCCTCCTAATATGAGGCACTTGGCATCTTCTTAGTTTGAGGTGTTTGCCATCCTCTAGATCCACATGGCAGGGTTGTAGGATGGACATGATGGACCTGTGTCTCAACAGGATAAATCATGTTCCTGTGATGTCTTCATTCAGAATGAGCTGAGATGTGTTACTGTCCCCACATACAGTGCCAGTCATAGTGCCTCCAGTATAGTGGTAGCCAGAGTCTATAGTAGCCCTGTATACAGTGTGAGACCCGATGCCCTGTATATAGTATAAGCCATAGTACCACTTATACACTTCCTATATAGTGCCAGACCGTATATCTGAATACAATTTCAGACCCTAAACTCCTTATACAGCATCAGACCCTATACCTCTTATACAGTATAAGACCCTATCCCCCTTATACAGTATCAGACTCTACACCTCTTATACAGTGTCAGACCCTATACCCCTTATACAGTATCAGACCCTATACCCCTTATACAGTATCAGACTCTACACCTCTTATACAGTGTCAGGCCCTATCCCCCTTATACAGTGTCAGGCCCTATCCCCCTTATACAGTGTCAGACCCTATACCCCTTATACAGTATCAGACCCTATACCCCTTATACAGTGTCAGACCCTATACCCCTTATACAGTGTCAAACCCTATACCCCTTATACAGTGTCAGATCCAATGCCATGTATACAGTATGAGACCATATCTCCCTTATACAGTATCAGACCCTATACCCCTATACAGTATCAGACCCTATACCCCTTATACAGCATCAGACCCTATCCCCTTATACAGCATCAGACCCTATCCCCCTTATACAGCATCAGACCCTATCCCCCTTATACAGCATCAGACCCTACCCCCTTATACAGCATCAGACCCTACCCCCCTTATACAGCATCAGACCCTATCCCCCTTATACAGCATCAGACCCTATCCCCCTTATACAGTATCAGACCCTATCCCCCTTATACAGTTTCAGGCCCTATACCTCTTATGCAGTATCAGACCCTATTCCCCTTATACAGTATCAGACCCTATACCCCTTATATAGTATCAGACCCTATACCTCTTATACAGTATAACACCCTATCCCCCTTATACAGTATCAGACCCTATACCCATTATACTGGCATCAGACCCTATACTCCTTATACAGTATCAGACCCTATCCCCCTTATACAGTATCAGACCCTATCCCCTTATACAGTATCAGACCCTATCCCCCTTATACAGTATCAGACCCTATCCCCCTTATACAGTATCAGACCCTACCCCCCCTTATATAGTATCAGACCATATACCCCTTATACAGTATCAGACCCTATACCCCTTATATAGTATCAGACCCTAGACCCATATACTGTGACAGACCTTGTACCCCTTATCCAGCGTCAAACCCTATATGCCCTATATAGTGTCATACCCTATCCCAGGGGCATAGCTAAAGGTGCAAGTGCCCCTTGTGCAAGTTCCGCTTGGGCCCCCATTCCGTCAGTGCTTTGTGGCCAGGGGCAGGGGTGCACCTAGCATTTCTGCTGCCTGAGGCAAGAATTGAAACTGCACCCCCCTCCCTTCCCCCATGCCAAATTCTCAACCTAACCTCTTCCTTCCAGCCCTACTTGGCATAGGGGCCTGGTCGCAATTGCTGTATCCCCCTTATACAGTGTCAGTCCCTATCCGCCTCATATAAAGTTAGATGCTGTGCACAGTGTTAGACCCTATTCCCCTTATACAGTATCAGACTCTACAGTATCAGACTCTATACTCCTTATACAGTTTCAGACCCTATCCCCCTTATACAGTGTCAGACCCTGTACTCCTTATACAGTGTCAGACCCTATCCCCCTTATACAGTTTTAGAACCTATCCCCCTTATACAGTGTCAGACCCTATACCCCTTATACAGTGTCAGACCCAATGCCATGTATACAGTATGAGACCATATCTCCCTTATTCAGTATCAGACCCTATACCCCTTATACAGTATCAGACCCTATACTCCTTATACAGTATCAGAACCTCTACACCATATACAGTATCAGACCCTATACCCCTTATACAGTGTCAGACCCTATACCCCTTATACAGTGTCAGACCCTATACCCCTTATACAGTGTCAGACCCTATACCCCTTATACAGTGTCAGACCCTATACTCCTTATACAGTATCAGACCCTATACCCCTTATACAGCATCAGACCCTATAGTCCTTATACAGTATCAGACCCTATACCCCTTATACAGTATCAGACTCTATACCCCTTATATAGTATCAGACCCTATACCCCTTATACAGTATCAGACCCTATACCCCTTATACAGTGTCAGACCCTATACCCCTTATACAGTATCAGACCCTATACCCCTTATACAGTATCAGACCCTAGACCCCTTATACAGTGTCAGACCCTATACCCCTTATACAGTCAGACCCAATGCCATGTATACAGTATGAGACCATATCTCCCATATACAGTATCACACCCTATACCCCTTATACAGTATCAGACCCTATACTCCTTAAACAGTATCAGACCCTATACCCCTTATACAGTATTAGACCCTATAACCCTTATATAGTATCAGACCCTATACCCCTTATGCAGTATCAGACCCTATCCTCCTTATACAGTATCAGACCCTACTGTCCTTATATAGTATCAGACCCTATAACCCTTATACAGTATCAGACCCTATCCTCCTTATACAGTATCAGACCCTACTCTCCTTATACAGTATCAGACCCTATACCCCTTATACAGTATCAAACCCTATACCCCTTATACAGTATTAGACCCTATAACCCTTATATAGTATCAGACCCTATACCCCTTATGCAGTACCAGACCCTATCCTCCTTATACAGTATCAGACCCTACTGTCCTTATATAGTATCAGACCCTATAACCCTTATACAGTATCAGACCCAACTTCATATCACATTAGTAAGCCCCCTCTAGTGGGAGCTCGGTATCAGAAAAACTGATCTCCAACTGCTATAAAGAAATATAGACATTGTACTCACTTGAGTTACCGGCTTTGCAGGCCTGGCCAATAATCCTCCAATGTACTGAACATTTGGTAAAAGTGGTCGCGGGAACTCAATGCTGAAGTCTATGTTGTAGATCCAGAGCTCAGGCTTTTTATACAGGTCAGCGATGGATGGTCTGGAGCCCACAGGAAAGTGCTCATCAATGACCTTCTCAAACAACCCATCCATTTGCTTCTCTACTACGTATGATCCCAGGTACATGAAGGTGTTCTTCAAACGTCCAAAGAAATCCATGCGGTCGGTGAGGTGGGAGTTAAATAATGGTACGTAGGACAGAGGACCTGCTATCCCGACCCTGCCGGCATTCATGAAGATCCCAGGGAAGAAAGCGATGTAAGGAACTCCCAGCTTCTCCATGGCCAGGAAGGAACAAGGGTTGAAGCCATCGACCACTGCTAGGTCATACTTTTCCTCCTTTAAGAAGTTGAATATATCAGATTGATGCAGAGTTATATTACACTGATAGGAGAGCTCATTGAGGAATATCAAGAAGGTGCGGAGATTGCTTCTGCAGACAGAGAGACAAGACCGTATGAGATGCAGTATTCAGGTGGAGTAACAAAGATGGCTGCTTTCTTCCAGAAACAGCGCCACACCTATCCACTGGTTGTGTGTGGTACTGCAGTCAGTCACGCCCAATTCTGTATTATATTAGATGTAATACCACACATGCCCTTTGGACAGCTGTGATGCTGTTTCTGGAAGAAAGCATCCATGTTCTTTTCGTTCTGAACAGGCCCTTTAAAGGTGTCCGTTGGCTGTGTCCAATATTGCAGCTCGGCTCCATTGGCACGAAGTGGACTGAACCGCAATACCACATACAACCTAGGGACAGATGTGGCGCTGTTTCTGGAAGCAGCCATGTCTTACTTATGCTCTACAATCCCTTTAAATACGGAAAGAAAATTACCTCACATCCCCATCTCATGAAGTGATGTCATAGCGCTTAGGATATAACATCACTGTATGATCAGTAGGGCTCCGAATTCTGCAGACCCCACCAATTCTCAGTATGAAGGGGCCGCAACACCCTGGGCCCTTCACAGTATTTTCCTGTACAGCCGTGCCCTGACCACCCACTGATTCAGCCCCGCAGCATCCTAATTCTCAAGATCGATAGTCAGACTCCGACTGATCTTAAAGGGATGACATATAGCTATAGGCTATCACTATATGACATCAGAGTACCCTTAAGGGATATATCAACAAGACTGCGCTGGTGTACATTTTGCCCAGCACGGTGACATTCCTGGCCACCTAAGGCTTCATTCACACGTCCGTATTTTGTTTCCTTGTCCGTTCCGTTTTTTGTTTTTTTTTGCGGACCGTATGCGGAACCATTCATTTCAATGGGTCCGCAAAAAAAAAACGGAAGGTACCCAGTATGCATTCCGTCTCCGTATGTCCGTATTTCCGTTCCGCAAAAAAAGATAGAACATGTCCTATTCTCGTCCGTTTTGCTGACAAGGATAGGCATTGTTACAATAGATCCGCAAAAAAAAACGGAAACACGGATGACATACGGAACGTCATCCGTATATTGCGGATCCACAAAAACGGAACGGAAAACACATACAGACGTGTGAATGAAGCCTAACAGTGCAGGAAACTGCTGTGGTCCCATTCACCTGAGTAGGACCATACTTCAGTTACCTGCGGAGCCCGTGGCCGGGGCCGATGGGTAGAGAAATGCAGTTAGGCCCCATTCACACGTCCGTATTTTTGCACATCCTGGAAAACGGCCAGTTTTTTTTGCGGATCCGTTGTTCCGCAAAAAACTCCGGTTTTCCAGGACATCCGTTCCGTTTTTCCGTAAAAAACGGAAAGGATGTATCCATATGTCATCCATTTTTTGCGGATCCGCAAAAAACGGAAGGATGAATAACATCTTTTTTTTTCACCCCTCCTGGAACGGAATCCGCAAATACGGATGACATGCGGATGCCTTTCCGCATGTCTTCCGCATTTTTTGCGGATCTATAGACTTTCATTGTGCTACGGACCGCAATTCGGGAGAAAAGTAGGAAGGAGGATTTCTTTATGCGGACAGTCAGAATGGACACACGGATGCGGATTTTTTCTGGACCCATTGAAATGAATGGATCCGCATCCTATCCACATAATTGTCCGCAATTGCGGAAACGGATGCGTAAAGGATGCGGACACATTATACGGACGTGTGAATGAGGCCTTAAGGGGATGTATTAATATCTCACTATATGGTGGTTTTACTCATTCACTTAACCCTTAGAATACCAGAGGTTTTTTTGTTTTTGAGTTTTCATTTTTCTTCCCTATCTTCCTTGAGCGATAACTTATTTATTTTTCCGTTCACATAGCTGAGGGCTTATTTTATGCGGGACAAGTTGTACTTTCTAATGCCACCATTTATTACGGCATACAATGTAGTGGGAAGCAGGAAAACAATTCCAAATGGGGTGGAATTGGGGAAAAAATGCAATTCCTCCACTGTTTTACGGGTTTTGTCCCCATGGCGTTTCCTTTGCAGCAAAACTGACCCATGCCCTTCATTCTCTGGGTCAGTACGATTACAACGATACCCCATATGTATAGGTTTTTTTATGTCTCAATAGTGTAAAAATAAATTTAAACTTTGAAAAACATTTTTTTTTTACATCACCATATTCTGACCCCCATAACTTTTTTATAGTTATATCTACTGTGTGCCATGTGGGGGCTCATTTTTTGCGGGACAATATGTAGTTTTTATTGATACCATTTTCTAGTGTGTGTGACTTTTTGATCACATTTTATTACATATTTTTGGGTAAGAGAAGACTTTTTTCCAGTACACCATTTGCCGTATTGGAAAAATATTTTTATATTTTAATAGTACGGGCATTTTTGGATGTTTATATTTTTTGTTATTTATGTATTTTTTTGTTGATATTATTCTGTAGTCACTGTATGGTGTTATTATTCTATAATCATTCTATAGCAGTATTATTTTGTAATTATCGTATGGTTGTATTATTCTGCAGTCACTCTATGGTGGTATTATTCCGCAGTCATTCTATAGCGGTATTATTCCGTAGTCATTCTTTAGCGATATTATTCTGTAGTCACTCTATGGTGGTATTATTCCGTAGTCACTCTATGGTGGTATTATTCTGTAGTCACTCTATAGCGGTATTATTCAGTAGTCACTCTATGGTGGTATTATTCCGTAGTCATTCTTTAGCGGTATTATTCTGTAGTCACTCTATGGTGGTATTATTCTAAAGTCACTCTATAGTGGTATTATTCTGTAGTCATTCTTTAGCGGTATTATTCTGTAGTCACTCTATGGTGGTATTATTCCGTAGTCACTCTATGGTGGTATTATTCTGTAGTCACTCTATAGCGGTATTATTCAGTAGTCACTCTATGGTGGTATTATTCTGTAGTCACTCTATGGTGGTATTATTCTGTAGTCACTTTATGGTGGTATTATTCCGTAGTCATTCTATAGCGGTATTATTCTGTAGTCACTCTATGGTGGTATTATTCCGTAGTCATTCTATAGCGGTATTATTCTGTAGTCACTCTATGGTGGTATTATTCCGTAGTCATTCTATAGCGGTATTATTCTGTAGTCACTCTATGGTGGTATTATTCCATAGTCATTCTATAGCGGTATTATTCTGTAGTCACTCTATGGTGGTATTATTCCATAGTCATTCTATAGCGGTATTATTCTGTAGTCACTCTATGGTGGTATTATTCCATAGCCATTCTATAGCAGTATTATTTTGTGATCACCATATGGTGGTATTATTCTGTAGTCACTCTATAGTGGCATTATTTTGTAATCACTGTATGGTGGTATTAGGCTACTTTCACACCTCTGTTGTGAAACTCTGGCATGGCTGTTCTTGCAGGTAACTGGAGGATCGGGCATCGCTGCGGTTTGTGTCCAGCCACTTCTTCAGTTGTCTGCTGGAGTCTGGAATGCGTAAGGACCTCTGCCGGACCCCATTATACTTAATGGGCCCAGCTGACATTCTTCGCCAGAACAGCCTTCCAGAATTGAAACCGGAGGTGTGAAAGTTGCCTTTACCAGTCACTGTATAGAAGTAATATTTAGTCACTGTTTGGTAGTACTATTAGTCATGTGATGACTGTATTAAGTACTGCAATACTGTTATATATAGATTACTGTTTGCAATGATTACTTTGTGTCGGGGGTAACGCAGGACAAACATATATAGATACAGATTCTGTAATATAGGACATAACTTTGGAGGAGATAGCCCTCTGTATCGAGCCCCAAGACTCCCCCGGCATCACTCCTCCCCTCTTCTAGGATAAGATGTGGAAAATGTATTGTAAATCTGCGTACAACAGGAAGGCCATTTCCTCTTTTTTGGACACATTCCAACATTCCAGAAAATGTTTTGTCAGCTTTTGCTGGGACATGGGGCAGCATGAGCTTTTAAAGGGGTTGTCCCACAAATATTCTACAGTTTTCAAACCAGCACCTGGATGTGAATACTTTTGTAATTGCAAGTAATTAAAAATGTATTATAGCTACTGAGTTATTCACTGAAATCTATCTGTATAGCGCCACCTGCTGTTTGGTCTTTTTCTAATTTCTCTGTCCTGCTCACTGAGATGGCCGCACATGCTCAGTTCCATCCTTCAACTGGCACTAGCTGCAGCAGAAAGGACATGCCCCCTCGAGCTGCCAGCTTGAAATAAATTTAGCAGATCAATTGCAGCAATGAATGGAGAAATATCCATGTGAGGTACAAGGCTGGTTCTAGATTAGGTATGAATCTTATTTTTGACATTACTCATAGGATAATCCCTTTAAATATGCTCCTACTAATAGGGTACTCTGTACAACAATGAGTTTTCTAAACTGGACGGCCCCTTTAAGCAGTGATAAGGTCATAGGAAATAAACCGGATCCTCATCATAGACACATCCTTACTACAGACTCACCGGCCTGTAAGAAATTCCTTCTGATTTTCGTTGAAAAGTTCCTTATAGTACTGTAGATAGTCCTCGTCCAGCGAGTACGTGGTGACAGGGTAGGGGCTGCGCTGGAGCTGGTGATCTGAAATGTGAACATATTGTCATCTTGAGTAAAAATATCAAATATAAAATAATTCACAATGTCATAAAGGACCCCACATGTGAACAGATCCCTCCAGCAATATGAATGATTCGCGAATTCAGCAGTTTGTGTCTGGACGATTCTCTGCATTTTTGCCGGAATGCGGGCAAATCTCCTTCTGACCACATTATACTTAATGCAGCCGGTGGACATTGCGGTTGCATCTGGCAGTGCCGGATCTGGAGAATTACGAACAGCTGTCGTCTGCCGGAATTTATGCCGCAGGTGTGAAAGTAGTCTTACACAGACAACCCATTGATGTGAATGGACAATGTGTAATACTTCATTTCTACTGTGGGGGTGCTGTAGGGAAATTGAAAACTTACTGCCAGGTTTCCCCTTACAGCTAATCGCAGGGGGTCCCAGCAGGTGGACTCTTTGTGATCAGCTTATTATCAAGGGAACCTTCTAACAAGTAAAGATTGAGAGAGAAACAGAAAGATGTGAGATAGATATTAGAGATTTCTTGACAGATAGATAGATATAGGATAGAGATAGATAGATAGATAGATAGATAGATAGATAGATAGATAGATAGATAGAAGATAGATAGGTAGATAGATAGATATTAGATAGATAGATAGATAGATAGATAGATAGATAGATAGATATTATATGATAGATATTAGATAGATAGATATGAGATAGATTAGATAGATAGATAGATAGATAGATAGATAGATAGATAGATAGATAGATAGATAAATATGAGATAGATAGATATTAGATAGATAGATAAATATGAGATATATAGATATTGGATAGATAGATAGATAGATAGATAGATAGATAGATAGATAGATATGAGATAGATAGATAGATAGGTAGACAGATATGAGATAGATTAGATAGATATGAGATAGATAGATAGATAGATAGATAGATAGATAGATAGAAGATAGATAGATATTAGATGATAGATATTAGATGATAGATATTAGATGATAGATATTAGATGATAGATAGATATTAGATAGATAGATAGATATTAGATGATAGATAGATATGAGATAGATAGATATTGGATGGATAGATAGATAGATAGATAGATAGATAGATAGATAGATAGATAGATAGATAGATATTAGATGATAGATATTAGATGATAGATATTAGATGATAGATATTATATGATAGATAGATAGATAGATATTAGAAAGATAGATATTAGATAGATAGATAGATAGATAGATAGATAGATAGATAGATAGATAATCTGACCTGGGAGCAAGGCATCTCCAATTTGTAGCAGCATTCTCACGTCATGGCCGTTGTTGTGCAGGATATTAGAGATCTTATCCATCAGCAGATAATGACTTCCGCCTACATTAAAATAAAATAAGCCCTCTGTAATATTGAAAATATGTAGAATATCTCTAATACGTATAATATCTATATGTATAATATGTATAATATCTATATGTATAATATGTATAATATCTATATGTATAATATGTATAATATGTATAATATCTAATGTATATAATATCTATACTATCTATAATGCAGGGGCTGCACTTCATTATTTGTAGCACTTTATTTGTCGTTACCTATAGAGATGCAGTATGCTGCGGTATAAAGCCGTACATACAGCAGTACATACACCGCTTTGGACGCAGTCTTTTGCACTGCAGCCATCATTCAAGCACTGCAAGAAGTCGAGGTGCTGCCCCAGCCAAAATCATACAGGACAAATGTGTCCACATCACCTATGGCTCAGATAATGAGTTCACCTATAGAGAGCCTACACATGCATACAGGAAGCCAAGCATGCATGTTACTGGGTGAACCAGGGCTGATACCTGTTGAAGCTATGATGCTGAATTTCAGGGACACACATGACAACCAATGTGGCCATTATTACAGCAGCTATGAGTGTTGTCACTCAACTTCCTGTGACCCCTGAATAGAGTCATGTGATATTAAAGGGAAAGCTTGGAGACTGGTCTATGTACACCAGAGGCTGTCCCATACTACTCCTGTAAATAATACTGCCCTATTCTACTCCTGTAAATACTACTGCCCCCTACTACTCCTGTAAATAGAAGCTGTCCCATACTACTCCTGTAAATAATACTGCCCCAAACTACTCCTGTAAATGATACTGCCCTATTCTACTCCTGTAAATACTACTGCTCCCTACTACTCCTGTAAATAGAAGCTGTCCCATACTACTCCTGTAAATAATACTGCCCCAAACTACTCCTGTAAATGATACTGCCCTATTCTACTCCTGTAAATACTACTGCTCCCTACTACTCCTGTAAATAGAAGCTGTCCCATACTACTCCTGTAAATAATACTGCCCCAAACTACTCCTGTAAATAATACTGCCCAATACTACTCCTGTAAATACTACTGCCCGATACTACTCCGGTAAATAATACTGCCCTATACTACTCCTGTAAATACTACTGCTCCCTACTACTCCTGTAAATACTACTGCTCCATACTACTCCTGTAAATACTACTGCTCCCTACTACTCCTGTAAATACTACTGCTCCATACTACTCCTGTAAATACTACTGCTCCCTACTACTCCTGTAAATAATACTGCCCTATACTACTCCTGTAAATACTACTGCTCCGTACTACTCCTGTAAATACTACTGCTCCCTACTACTCCTGTAAATACTACTGCCCCATACTACTCCTGTAAATAATACTGCCCTATACTACTCCTGTAAATACTACTGCTCCCTACTACTCCTGTAAATAATACTGCCCGATATTACTCCAGTAAATAATACTGCCCTATACTACTCCTGTAAATACTACTGCCCGATACTGCTCCTGTAAATACTACTGCTCGCTACTACTCCTGTAAATAATACTGCCCCATACTACTCCTGTAAATACTACCCGATATTACTCCTGTAAATAATACTGCCCCATACTACTCCTGTAAATAATACTGCCCTATACTACTCCTGTAAATAATACTGCCCCATACTACTCCTGTAAATAATACTGCCCCATACTACTCCTGTAAATAATACTGCCCCATACTACTCCTGTAAATAATACTGCCCCATACTACTCCTGTAAATAATACTGACCGATATTACTCCTGTAAATAATACTGCCCTATACTACTCCTGTAAATACTACTGCCCGATACTACTCCTGTAAATACTACTGCTCCCTACTACTCCTGTAAATACTACTGCCCGATACTACTCCTGTTAATAGAAGCTGTCCCATACTACTCCTGTAAATACTACTGCTCCATACTACTCCTGTAAATACTACTGCTCCCTACTACTCCTGTAAATAGAAGCTGTCCCATACTACTCCTGTAAATAATACTGCCCCATACTACTCCTGTAAATAATACTGCCCCATACTACTCCTGTAAATAATACTGCCCGATATTACTCCTGTAAATAATACTGCCCTATACTACTCCTGTAAATACTACTGCTCCCTACTACTCCTGTAAATACTACTGCCCCCATACTACTCCTGTAAATAGAAGCTGTCCCATACTACTCCTGTAAATGATACTGGCCCATACTACTCCTGAAAATAATACTGCCCCATACTACTCCTGTAAATAATACTGCCCTATACTACTCCTGTAAATACTACTGCTCCCTACTACTCCTGTAAATAGAAGCTGTCCCATACTACTCCTGTAAATAGTACTGCCCCATACTACTCCTGTAAATAATACTGCCTGATACTACTCCTGTAAATAATACTGCCCTATACTACTCCTGTAAATACTACTGCTCCCTACTACTCCTGTAAATAGAAGCTGTCCCATACTACTCCTGTAAATAATACTGCCCCATACTACTACTGTAAATAATACTGCCCGATACTACTCCGATAAATAGAACTGCCCCATACTACTCCTGTAAATACTACTGCCACATACTACTCCTGTAAATGCTACTACCCCGTACTACTCCTGTAAATAGAAGTGCCCCATACTACTCCTGTAAATACTGCTGCCCCCTACTACTCCTGTAAATACTGCTGCCCCCTACTACTCCTGTAAATATTGCTGCCCCTTACTACTCCTGTAAATAGAAGTGCCCCATACTACTCCTGTAAATACTGCTGCTCTATACTACTCCTGTAAATACTACTGCCCCATACTACACTGTAAATACTACAGCCCCATAATAGTCCTGTATATACTACTGTCAAATACTACTACTACTGGAAATACTACTACCCCATACTACTCCTGGTAATACTACTGCCCCATAATAGTCCTGTATATACTACTGCCCCAAACTACTCCTATAAATATTTATGCCCCATACTACTCCTGTAAATACTATTCTGTAAATACTACTGCCCCAAACTACTCCTATAAACACTATTGTCACGTATTACTTCTATAAGTACTACTGTCCCATACTACTCCTCTAAATACTACTGTCCTATACTACCCTTCTAAGTACTACTGTCCCACACTACTCCTATAAGTACTACTGTCTCATAGTACTCCTGTAAGTCAGTGACACTGGACTAGTAGGAGGACTGTGCAGCGGGAGGTGGCGGTATCATTCACACCCCCTCCGGGATGCGTGACTTCAGGTGTCATCCTCTATGTGCGTGACAAGGGTTGTTTTATTTGGACTTCAGTAAGTTGTAAGTATATAGTGGTGTGTGCCCTGTAACCTGAGCCCGAGGGTGTGCCTGAGCTCTCACTACTCTCATGTAGTCAACTGCCTGAGCCTCACACATAGAGCAGCACCAGGATGAGGTCTGCGCTGCGATGAGGAGGCTGCTGACAACCCTGACAACTGCAAGTCCTATAAGTGGATGTGTTATTAAAGGGATTTTCCAGCTATGTGTAAATGAGGCTTAATCGCTGTATAATGAAAAGTTATACAACTTTCTAAAATACTTTTGTTTCAAAATCTCTGCGTGCTGACAGTGAATACAGACACTTTTGTTTCCATTCAGAGGCAGTAATCTTGTCTACAGCTAGTCCTGTTCTGAGCTGAGAAGTGGATACAATTGTATCCAGTCTAGACAATCATCGGTGAGCTAAACAGCCTGGACTCCAGATTGATACATTGTAACAAACCAGCAGAGTTGTATCCAGTCCAGACAATGTTCTGTGAGCTAAACAGCCCGGACTCCAGACTGATACATTGAAACAAACTAGTACAGTTGTATCCAGTCTAGACAATGCTCTGTAAGCTAAACAGCCCGGACTCCAGACTGATACATTGTAACGAACTAGCACAGTTCTATCCGGTCTAGACAGTGCTGTTTAGCTCACAGATCATTGTCTAGACTGGATACAACTGTGCTAGTTTGTTACAATGTATCAGTCTGGAGTCCGGGCTGTTTAGCTCACAGAGCATTGTCTAGACTGGATACAACTGTGCTAGTTTGTTACAATGTATCAGTCTGGAGTCCGGGCTGTTTAGCTCACATAGCATTGTCTAGACTGGATACAACTCTGCTAGTTTGTTACAATGTATCAGTCTGGAGTCCAGGCTGTTTAGCTCACAGAGCATTGTCTAGACTGGATACAACTGTACTAGTTTGTTACAATGTATCAGTCTGGAGTCCAGGCTGTTTAGCTCACAGAGCATTGTCTAGACTGGATACAACTGTACTAGTTTGTTACAATGTATCAGTCTGGAGTCCAGGCTGTTTAGCTCACAGAGCATTGTCTAGACTGGATACAACTGTACTAGTTTGTTGCAATGTATCAGTCTGGAGTCTGGGCTGTTTCGCTCACAGAGCATTGTCTAGACTGGATACAACTGTACTAGTTTGTTACAATGTATCAGTCTGGAGTCCGGGCTCTTTAGCTCACAGAACATTGTCTAGACTGGATACAACTGTACTAGTTTGTTACAATGTATCAGTCTGGAGTCCGGGCTGTTTAGCTCACAGATCATTGTCTAGACTGGATACAACTATGTTACTTTGTTACAATGTATCAGTCTGATTTGTAGTCATAGTCACAGGACTGCATTATCTTATTGGTGTTTTTTCCCCACAAAATACATTAAGGATAGATGACAACTGTATGATCCACCACAACGACACCCACCGATCTCTAGAACAGGGTCTATGGACTTGATGGTAACGGCTGAGACCCACCATGGTGATCGTAGGGGTCTTAGAAAATCAATATTTATCCCCTTTCCTATGGATCTGTAGAAAACCCCTCTAAGTAATCGCAAGACATAAACAATACAGCAACAAAGAAGTGACACATTCAGCTCTGCTACATCTGTCTACAATCTGCTCCACTGCCAGTGAAGTGACATGTGAGGTGGACTTTGCATTATCTCGGTTGCCCTCAAATGTAAGCAGTGACTATGTGAAATTTTACCAATTCACAGACATGTAGCAGATCTTTAAGACGCAGCCATGACTTACCTACGAAGCATACTGTCAAGATCTTGGCCGTCTGCAGGAGTGGAAATTGTAAGAAAAACAACAGGAAAATTACCTGCCCCTTACCCCCAGCCATTCTTGAAATTATCTGCGAGCTGCAGAGTCAGGGAGAGAGGCCAGAGTCAGGCTTTGTGTGGGAGTGTCCAGAGCTTAGTCACGCCCCCTTCTGGCAGAATGCCATATACTCAGTGCTGAGACCAAGACATTATCATAGGCAAAAGCAGCTAAAACTTGGGAAATCTTGTCTAAAGATAGACGTCTCACAGAACGAGTTAGAGCGGAGGAGCAGCTTTGGATCATGGATGTCCTCCAGCTATTGATCAGGCCATCTACTTGATGTTGTAATGGATGTACATGGTGCAGGAATGGGTTAAAAATACCCTCACTTCCCTTTTGTACCGAAAAAAATGCCTTCAAAATGGACAACGCTCTCCCAACTCCGGTGCCTGCTTGACCCAGGTATCAAGCTCGAAAGACTTGGTTGGTTGGTACCCAAAATGACTCACAGGAAAACCGTACCATCAGAAGAAATTTCCATTCTAGAAGGTCCAATGTATGGATGTGCAGGCTGTGCTTTCAGGCCTGGCTAGATGGTGGCATAAGTTGCCTTCCCATGATACCACCTTTGTCTGGTGGAAATGGCTCCAGTGAGGTCCAAGAGGACATTGATGTAGCCCTCTCAGGAGAGAAGCCCTTTCGTATCAAGCTTGAAAGACCTGACTGGTTGATACCCCTCAAAGTGTAAGTAGCTATATCCAAGTTACTTATTTGGAAAACTGTGCCATCAAAGGACATTTGTAATCTACAAGGTACACTGTATGGCTGTGCAGGCTGTGCCTTCAGACCTGGCTACCTGGTGGCACAAGTTGGATTTTTCTGCCATGATACCACTGTAGTTTGGTAGAAATGGCTCCAGCAAGGTCCAAGAGAACATTAATGTAGTCCTCTCAAGAGAGAGAGAAGCCCTTGTGGTATTGAACTTGAAAGACTTGACTTGTTGGTACCCCACAAAGTGGATGTAGATATGTCCAAGTGCCATCTAGAAGGTCCAAAGTATGGACATCCGGACTGTGCCTTCAGACCTGGATACATGGTGGCACAAATTAGATTGTCTTCCCATGATACCACCATCATTTGGTGGAAATGGATCCAGCGAGGTCCAAGAGAACATGTAGCCCTCTCAATAGAGGAGCCTTGTAGTATCAAACTCAAAAGTATTGACTGGTTGGTAACCACCTAAGGTGGATGAACCATAGCCAAATTACCCATACAGAAAACTGTGCCATCAGAGGACATTTGTAATCTAGAAGGTCCAATGTATGGATGTGCAGACTGTGCTTTCAGGCCTGGCTAGATGGTGGCATAAGTTGCCTTCCCTTGATACCACCTTTGTCTGGTGGAAATGGCTCCAGGGAGGTCCAATGGGACATTGATGTAGTCCTCTCAAAAGAGGATCCCTGTGGTATGAAGCTTGAAAGACCTGACTGGTTGATACCCCTCAAAGTGTAAGTAGCTATATCCAAGTTACTTATTTCGAAAACGGTGCCATCAACGGACATTTGTAATCTAAAAGGTCCACTGTATGGCTGTGCAGGCTGTGCCATCAGACCTGGCTACCTGGTGGCACAAGTTTGATTCTCCTGCCATGATACTACTGTAGTTTGGTAGAAATGGCTCCAATAGGGTCTAAGAGAAGCCCTTGTGGTATTGAACTGGAAAGACTTGACTTGTTGGTACCCCACAAAATGGATGTAGCTATGTCCAAGTTTCCTATATGGAAAAACCGTGCCATCAGAATAAGTTTCCAATCTAGAAGGTCCAATGTATGGATGTGCAGGCTGTGCTTTCAGGCCTGGCTAGATGGTGGCATAAGTTTCCTTCCATGATACCACCGTTGCTGGTGGAAATGGCTCCGGTGAGGTCCAAGAGGACATTGATGTAGTCCTCTCAAAAGAGGAGCCCTGTGGTATCAAGCTTGAAAGACTTGACTGGTTGATACCCCACAAACTGGATGTAGATATGTTCAAGTGCCATCAGAAGATGTTTTGAATCTAGAAGGTCCAAAGTATGGACGTCCAGGCTGTGCCTTCAGACCTGGCTACATGGTGGCACCTTGTTCTGCCATGATACCACTGTAGTTTGGTGGAAATGGCTCCAGCAAGGTCCAAGAGAACATTGATGTAGCCCTCTCAAGAGAGAGAAGCCCTGTGGTATTGAGCTGGAAAGACTTGACTTGTTGGTACCCCACAAAGTGAATGTAGATATGTCCAAGTGCCATCAGAAGATGTTTTGAATCTAGAAGGTCCAAAGTATGGACGTCCAGGCTGCAGACCTGGCTCCATGGTGGCACAAGTTAGATTGTCTTCCCATGATACCACCATCATTTGGTGGAAATGGCTCCTCCGGGGTCCAAGAGGACATTGATGTAGCCCTCTCAGGAGAGGAACCCTGTGGTGTTGAACTTGAAAGACTTGACTGGTTGGTACCCCCCTAACGTGGATGTAGCCATAGCCAAATTACCCATCCAGAAAACTGTGCCTTCAGAGGACATTTGTCATCTAAAAGGTTCACTGTATGAACGTGCAGACTGTGCCTTCAGACTTGGCTACATGGTGTCACAAGTCGCATTGCCCTGCCATGATACCACCATCATTTGGTGGAAATGGCTCCAACGAGGTCCAGGATGTAAGAAATGTAGGATTTTGAAACAATATAAGCATTATATTGTATCGATTATGAGGAATTTATTTGTGAGACTCAGACAGACGGGTGGGTGACTATGTCTGAAAGGTGTATATACTTCATTACTATGTATCTAGCTCCTTTTGTTACTCTGATTCTCACAGATAAAGTTACATAACATAGTTTATAAGGCTAAGAAAAGACATCTGTCCATCCAGTTCGGCCTGTTATCCTACAAGTTGATCCAGAGGAAGGCAAAAACCCCTGTGAGGTAGAAGCCAATTTTCCCCACTTTAGGAGAAAAAAAAATCCTTCCCAACTCCAATCAGACATCAGAATAACTCCCTGGATCAACGACCCATCTCTAGATGTTGGAAGATCCTGTACCTCTTACATATGCTGATTAGTAGAGAACAAAAGGTACCCAAAATGTGTAAATAAGGGTGACGTATCATTAAATGGTAGAATAACTGGTTGACCAAGATTCTATGGGGAAAGCCCACAGATTCTAGGGCAGTGATGGTGAATCATTTAGAGACTGCATGCCCAAACAGCAACCCAAAACCCACTTATTTATGGCAAAGTGCCAGCACAGCAATTTACCCTGAATACTACAGTCCAGTATATCTTCAATGCACTTTATCATTTATCTATATTATCCTGCCTACATTCAGTGCTCTGCCTGCGCTGTTCATAGTGCGCCCTGCGCTGATGAATGGCAGGAAAAGTCTAAGGCATATTGGTACACCATAGACTTTTTCCAGGATGCGGGTGCCCACAGAGAGAGCTCTGAGTCCTGACTCTGGCACCCGTGCCATAGGTTCGCCACCACTGCTCTAGGGTAACCGGTATGGGGCATTGACAAGGAGTGAGGTTGATAGTTTTCAAGGGATAAAATGCTTATGATGCTATGTAACCCTTACAGTTCTATTCCCATCTGGACATTTATGTCATGCTGATAGGATAAGCCATACATGTGCTATACAGTCACCACAAGGTGGCAGCCAGTCTACCAGTGATGGGTGACTGTTTGTGTTGTACCAGAAGTAGACTATATACCATGATATGTTCATAAGGTTGCCCAAAAAAATGTAGTAGCAAAAAAAAATTATTGGGGGGGAGTGAAAAGTCATTCACAAGACACACTGCAAGCTGCACTTCTCCTTAGGTAGGTCAAACAAGAGGATTACAAACTGGGGAGAGCTGTAAATTGGGAAAAAGCTGAATGTAATGACTGACACATTTCACTTCACTTCAGTTAGCAATCATGATTGACAGACAAAACGAGAAGACTGACGGAAAAAAGAAGGTGAGGAAGGAGCCAGCAGAGGAAGCAGGAGAAGCAGGCGAGAAGACTGCCAGAACCAAGAAGCTGAGGAAGAAGCCAGCAGAAGAAGCAGGTGAGAAGACTGCCGGAACCAAGAAGGTGAGGAAGAAGCCAGCAGAAGAAGCAGGTGAGAAGACTGCCGGAACCAAGAAGGTGAGGAAGAAGCCAGCAGAAGAAGCAGGTGAGAAGACTGCCGGAACCAAGAAGGTGAGGAAGGAGTCAGCAGAGGAAGCAGGTGAGAAGACCGCTGGAACCAAGAAGGTGAGAAAGGAGTCAGCAGAGGAAGCAAGAGAAGCAGGCAAGAAGACTGCCGGAACAAAGAAGGTCAGAAAGGAGCCAGCAGAGGAAGCAGGAGAGGCAGGCAAGAAGACTGCTGAAACCAAGAAGGTGAGGAAGGAGCCAGCAGCGGAAGCAGAGGAAGCAGGAGAAGCAGGCGAGAAGACTGCAGGAACCAAGAAGCTAAGGAAGAAGCCAGCAGAGGAAGCAGGTGAGAAGACTGCAGGAACCAAGAAGGTGAGGAAGGAGACAGCAGAGGAAGCAGGAGAAGCAGGAGAGAAGACTGCAGGAACCAAGAAGGTGAGGAAGGAGACAGCAGAGGAAGCAGGAGAAGCAGGAGAGAAGACTGCCGGAACCAAGAAGCTAAGGAAGAAGCCAGCAGAGGAAGCAGGTGAGAAGACTGCCAGAACCAAGAAGGTGAGGAAGGAGCCAGCAGAGGAAGCAGGAGAAGCAGGTGAGAAGACTGCAGGAACCAAGAAGGTGAGGAAGGAGACATCAGAGGAAGCATTAGAAGCAGGCGAGAAGACTGCAGGAACTAAGAAGGTGAGGAAGGAGACATCAGAGGAAGTAGGAGAAGCAGGCGAGAAGACTGCCAGAACCAAGAAGGTGAGGAAGGAGCCAGCAGAGGAAGCAGGAGAAGCAGGAGAGAAGACTGCCAGAACCAAGAAGGTGAGGAAGGAGACATCAGAGGAAGCAGAAGAAGCAGGCGAGAAGACTGCAGGAACTAAGAAGGTGAGGAAGGGGCCAGCAGAGGAACCAGGAGAAGCAGGTGAGAAGACTGCAGGAACCAAGAAGGTGAGGAAGGAGCCAGCAGAGGAAGCAGGAGAAGCAGGAGAGAAGACTGCCAGAACCAAGAAGGTGAGGAAGGAGCCAGCAGAGGAAGCAGGAGAAGCAGGAGAGAAGACTGCCAGAACCAAGAAGGTGAGAAAGGAGCCAGCAGAGGAACCAGGAGAAGCAGGCGAGAAGACTGCAGGAACCAAGAAGGTGAGAAAGGAGCCAGCGGAGGAAGCAGGAGAAGCAGGCGAGAAGACTGCAGGAACCTAGAAGGTGAGGAAGGAGCCTGCAGAGGAAGCAGGAAAAGCAGGCGAGAAGACTGCAGGAACCAAGAAGGTGAGGAAGGGGCCAGCAGAGGAAGCAGAAGAAGCAGGTGAGAAGACTGCATGAACCAAGAAGGTGAGGAAGGAGCCAGTAGAGGAAGCAGGCGAGACGACTGCCTGAACCAAGAAGGTGAGAAAGGAGGAAGCAGGAGAAGCAGGTGAGAAGACTGCCGGAACCAAGAAGGTGAGGAAGGGGCCAACAGAGGAAGCAGGAGAAGGAGGCGAGAAGACTGCCGGAACCAACAAGGTGAAGAAGGGGCTAGCAGAGGAAGCAGGAGAAGCAGGCGAGAAGATTGCAAGAACCAAGAAGTTGAGGAAGGACCCAGCAGAGGAAGCAGGAGAAGCAGGCGAGAAGACTGCCAGAACCAAGAAGGTGAGAAAGGAGCCATCAGAGGAAGCAGGAGAAGCAGGAGATCAGACTGCCAGAACCAAGAAGGTGAGGAATGAGCCAGCAGAGTAAGCAGGAGAAGCAGACGAGAAGACTGCCAGAACCAAGAAGGTGAGGAAGGAGCCAGCAGAGGAGGCAGGAGAAGCAGGTGATCAGACTGCCAGAACCAAGAAGGTGAGGAATGAGCCAGCATAGGAAGCAGGCAAGAAGACTGCCAGAACCAAGAAGGTGAGGAAGGAGCCAGCAGAGGAGGCAGGAGAAGCAGGTGATCAGACTGCCAGAACCAAGAAGGTGAGGAATGAGCCAGCATAGGAAGCAGGCAAGAAGACTGCCAGAACCAAGAAGGTGAGCAAGGAGCCAGCAGAGAAAGCAGCAGCAGCAGGCGAGAAGACTGCCAGAACCAAGAAGGTGAGGAAGGAGCCAGCAGAGGAAGCAGAAGCAGCATGCTCTGGGCCACACAGGATATGCCATAAATAGGTGCAGGTCTCACCTCTGGGGCCTGCTTCTGTCTTGGACTGCTGAGAATAGGAGGGGGCCCATGCACCTCTATGGGTGTTTCGAAAATACAGATTAAAGAGGACCTTTCATGACTTTAAAAAAATGAATCTGCACTATCTACCTGATAGTGCGTCCCCCACTGATGCCAGCAGCGTGGTTTTCTTAGCAAATTGTCCCCCGGTGGCTTCACACGGGCCCCCCGTTCTTCGGTCCGGCTTTATGCTAATTAGAAGGCATCGGAACAGGGAGGAGGAGACTCCCTGTTCCTCAATGGGCGTTGCTTCTGCCCTGCTGTGAGCGCTGTCCAATCAGAGCGGACCGCTCACAGCAGGGTTGAACTCCTTCGGCCCTGCTGTGAGCGGTCCGCTCTGATTGGACAGCGCTCACAGCAGGGCAGAAGCAACGCCCATTGAGGAACAGGGAGTCTCCTCCTCCCTGTTCCGATGCCTTCTAATTAGCATAAAGCCGGACCGAAGAACGGGGGGCCCGTGTGAAGCCACCGGGGGACAATTTGCTAAGAAAACCACGCTGCTGGCATCAGTGGGGGACGCACTATCAGGTAGATAGTGCAGATTCATTTTTTTAAAGTCATGAAAGGTCCTCTTTAAGTACACTTGGCTGCTTTTGGAAATCCCATAGACGTGACTGGAGAAAACTGTACCTGCGTGGCCACCACTCCTGATGATGTGAGGCAGGGCTCCATTCTCAAGATACTTTGATGTAGCAGTAGCTTTCTTGCAGTAAATGCTTCAGAGATGGTGATTGTCTAGGACTCAGGCCTAATTTTCTGAGAATTTTGCTCTGGTTCCGCATCCAGAGCAAAACCCTTCTATCCAGGCCCCAGATCCCTTGATAAAGGTTGTTATCCAACCGTAATGTTGGGACTATTTTCATGGCCTCTCATATTGATATATATTCTGGATGGAATTATGTACAAAATTATGTGAAAGTGCACATTATTTATTAAAGCATCACTTGAAAGGAACTTTTTGGTGTGCCATAGATTTCTCTATTGATATAGTCTGACACTTGTCCTCTATGAGCACCCACTATTGAAGGGCGTGCAGGTCTTATCTTCTCTTAATTTTCTGAGGAGTGAACATATGTAGCTCCTCTATCCTCCTCAACTAGCACACACACTCTCTGAACTAGGGGCGGAGCTAAGTCCATCTCCTGGCTTCTGTACAGGGGCAAAGTCAGGACTGTTAACCCTGGCCTATCCATAAAAACTATCAAGTGTACAATGCAGTAAATCAGAACACTGCATTAGATCAATTAAAGCCCAGATCGGTGGAGGCTGCAGTGATGGTCGACGTTCTGGAAGTTTTTTCCCATCTGCACACAGGATCTTTGGATCTCAGCCAGAGTGACCATTGGGTTCTTTGTTACCTCTCTTACCAAGGCCATTCTCCTGCGATTACTTAGTCTGGTGGGGCGGCCAGCTCTAGGAAGAGTCCTGGTTGTTCCAAAACGTTCAAACCTCTTCCATTTAAGAATTATGGAGGCCACTGTGCGGCAAAAACGTTTTTGTTCCCTTCTCCAGATCTCTGCCTCCACACAATCCTGTCTCTGAGCTCTACAGGCAGTTCTTTCCTCCTCATGACTTGGTTTTTGCTCTGATCTGCATTGTCAGCTGTGAGAACATATACAGACAGGGCGGTGTCTTTCCAAATCAGGCCCAATCCACTGAATTTACCACAGGAGACTCCAATCAATGTGTAGAAACATCTCATAGATGATAAAAAGAAATTGGAGGCCACCAGAGCGAAATCTCAAGTGTCATATAAAATGGTCTGAATACTTATGTCCTTGTAAAATTTCAGTTTTAACTTTGCAAACATTTCAAAAACGTTTTCATGTTTTTATTAAGGGATATTGAGTGATGATTGATGGGGGAAAACACAATTATTTTTTATTTTAGCAGTGCCATACCAAAGATCACCAGTAGGTGGCAGCCAAGCTACTAGTGATGTCACACCTAAAGCCCTAATACAGTATTATGGACACAACAGCTGAGTGTGTCAAAGGTTGTCATGAGGAACAGGCCGAATTAGCCTCGAAAGCTTGCAATTGTGTCATCATTCATTTAGTTTACCATTAAAAGGTATCAACCACTGAGGAATCTCAATCTTTTTAATCTTTTTTTAATCTTCTATGGACACAAGAGACCTCTTTGGTGCTTGTGATGAACCGTGGGGGTCTGGGTGTTGCCGTATTGTGGCTGTCTGAAAGAGTCCTAAGACTTGGGCTACACACAATGCATATACTGTACATGAGACTAAAGGTCACACCATAAGCTGGACTTTGGACGGATCTACTGATGCTTAGCTTGCCTTGATTTTGAATCTCTGACGATCGGATCTTTAGGGTGCATTAGTAAGTGTTCAAATTCCCCACAGTGCCACCACTGGGGAAATGAAGTATTACATGTTGCCCTTTGAAATCAGTGGACTTGGTAATGCAGAGCCGCTGTCATGGCCTCTCTCCATTTGGGCTGTTGTGTCTGCTTGTTTAACAATACCTGGAAATTGTGAAGAGTCTACAAAAAGTCCCCCTACTCCCAGTGCACTCAGTGACAGTGAATATTGCACTGGATATCATGCACAAGGCTTGTGACCTGACACTGTACACACAGGACATGTACACACGGGCAGGGCTGTTGCAGACACTCCTACAGAGCAGCGAGCGAGCTCTGCACTCATAAACCACAGGGCAAAGGCTGGAAACAGTCAGGATGGCGGGAGGCTGGGGACCTCTTATTCCCGTCCTTCTTGTGTTATACGTTCACTGTCTACAAGGAGCCAAGATCCTGACGATAACTTTTGTTGGTGGGTTCACATACTTTACTTCTCCACCTCTTTCCTGAGTTCCTCTGCAGGCTTGTGTTCAGACACGGTGGCTTTGGAAGGTTTTGTGGTCTCCTTCTCAGCATGTTCTACTATTTTCTTTGCTTTTGTTATCTCTATCTTTAGCATTTTGCTTTTTGTTGTGGCTTTTTTTATTCTGCTTCTATACTGAGCGGTGATCGACGGTTTAGAGAGCTGTTTGTGCTCAAATGACATTCAATTAAAGGAAAGAATAGCAGTGACTGAGGATAATCTGACGGAAAATGGACAATTATATGAGTATCCAAGAGATAATCACTCCATCTAATAAGCCCCTTGGAAATATGCGACCTGTCTGGTTGAAGATGGCACATCATGTGTGTGAGCACCATAACTACTTATCTAGTATAGCGCTATTAATAGTAGTAAATTCTTTGATATATGGAGCTGTTATTTGAGCACTATATGGTTTTATTATCTGAGCACTGTATGGTACTATTATTTGAGCTCTGTATGGCGGTATTATTTGAGCACTGTATAGCAGTATTATTTGAGCACTTGATGGTGCCATTATTTGAGCACTGAATGGAGGTATTATTTGAGCACTGTACAGTTCTATTTTCTCAGCACTACACAATATTATTTGAGCAATGTATGTTGTTATTATGTGAGTACAGTATAGTGTTAATATTTGAACACTGTATAGCGGTATTATTTTAGCAGTGTATGGTGGTATAATGGTATTATTTGAGCAGCACTGTATGGTGGTAATATTTGAGCATTGTAAGGGCTCGTTCACATCAGCGTTGTGCCTTCCGTTTGTGTTTTCCGTTATAACATGGTTATAACGGAAAATAACGGAAACCATAAGACGGAAGTCAAAACGGAAGCCTTTAGAGGCATTCCGTTTTGATCCGTCATAATAGAAGCCTATGAGAATCATAACGGATCCGTCTGAGTTCCGTTATGCAGAACGGAAAAAAAAGTCCTGTCGACAGGACTTTGTTTTCCGTCTTGCATAACGGGAACCAAATGGATCCGTTATGATTCTCATAGGCTTCTATTATGACGGATCAAAACGGAATGCCTCTAAAGGCTTCCGTTTTGACTTCCGTCTTATGGTTTCCGTTATTTTCCGTTATAACCATGTTATAACGGAAAACACAAACGGAAGGCACAACGCTGATGTGAACGAGCCCTAAGGTAGCATTTTTTAGCACTGTGTAGAGTTATTATTTGAGCACTGTTGTGGTATCGCTATTTGAGTGATGTATGGCATCATTTTTTGCACACTGTATAATAATATTATCTGAGCGCTATATGGTGCTATGTGAGTACTGTATGGCAGTAGTTTTTGATCATTGCTTGGTGGTAGTTTTTGAGCTGTGTATGGTAGTATTATTGAACACCGTATGGTGGTATTTTTTAGCACTGCCGAGTGTTATTATTTGAGCACCATTGTGGTAGCATTATTTGAGCACTGTATGGTGGTATTTTAACCCTCTATGGAGCATTACTTAGTGGTATTATTTTAGCACGGCATGGTGGTATTATGTAAACACTGTATGAAAGTATCATTTGAGCACTGAATGGTAACATTTCCTTTAGCATTGGGTGGCGCTGTTATTTAGGCACCTCACAGTAAGTTGTTTTGCAGTGTATGGCGTTGGCAGCACTGTCTAGGAATGATATGCAGGCAACTAGATGTTTTGTGAACATGGCATTGTATGACAAAACACCATATGAGAAAGGGGTAGTGTGGTGGTATAGATAGCTAAATAATTTGGATATATCGGAGTAGGAGAAAAGAAAACCCTGACATTCTTGTGACTGGACATAAAATCATTGATACCTTATTCTCAAAACCAGAACACAAGGTCTGTCTAAACTAAACCAGAAAAATATATTACCCCATCATTACCTCAAACCTTATCGTAGCATTTGAGATTGTCCTCAGAGCCCTTAGACCTGGTGAAGCCATTTGAAAGGTCAGGTAGAGGATACCATGACCTGCAGTATCAACCATATAGATGAAGATTGATCAAAGAGGTACTGGACCTAATCCATAACTTGTCCATGTGCTGATTAGGATTGGAAGTAGGCCATCCACAGGCATCACCTGTGTGAACGTCACCTCTGAAAGAGGTAGTAATTAAAGAACGCACCCTGTACTGTCTCTAAACCCTCCATGTTTGATATGCATGTGTAAGGAACATTATGATGGATTGGATGCAAGTGGTATGAAGTCTCTATGGTTCCCAAAGGAAAATTTATCGTAGTGGACAGATTCTGAACCAAGCACTGACCTCATAAAACTTGATCATAAAAGACGATTTGAATACACAGTAGCCTCTTCCTGACATAGAGGCAGTGGGGCTAGTGGGGGAATCTGCAGACCTTTCATTTTTTGGGGGGACAACTCATTTGATGAAATAGCCAAGTTTCCTGCTGCCCCCAGGGATCCAGACTTCTGCCGTCTCGTAACATATTAAGTTCCATTTCTTTTATCCCTTTTATTTTCAAACTGTTATTTTTTGCATTGTATTTGTATGTCATTGTATTTTTATTTTAAGCTCCTATCCTAAGTCATGACCCTGACAGATGGTAAGAAAAAGTACTGTGCAAGGCACCATCCAACATAAAGCAGCCTAAATAAATAGCATAATTCCCACCATGCTGTCTAATAATGTCTGCAACACTACAGAGCAGACAAATTCAGAAAACAGATCCGGCACCATCGACTTACATTGTTTTTAGCGCTAGATCCAGTTTGTTCCGTTTTGTAGATGGGACAAAAAAAACACAGCTTGCAGCAAACCGGAACTGAATGCATCCTGATCTGTTTTATCCCCATTGGCAATGCATGATCCTCTGCCGGATCTCAAAACAGGAATACAAAACGAAGATGTGAAAGAAGCCTTATGCCCCTTTCACACGAGCGGGAGACTCGCATTTCTCCCGCAACGCATCTACAGGGCTGGACTCGGCACTGACAGGGATCGCATAGCATTATATGCGATCCCAGTCAGTGCCGGAGTCCAGCCCTGTAGATGCGTTGCGGGAGACATGCGAGTCTCCCGCTTGTGTGAAAGGGGCATTAGTCTTTCACCTAGCTGTTGGTGATGCTGAATCTGACATAAATCTATCAGAGCTCCGCTTCTGGTGGCTCCCTCAGCTAGGAGATTGTCTGAGAGTGGAGAAGGGGGAAAGCATCCAAGGAACAGCTCAAAGAGGCTGCAGACAGGGAGCAGAACACACACATAGCAGTTTGGGGAAAGACAGTAGCATCCTGAACACACAGATCCAGCAGGTATTACTAAGAGGGACACATCTATATAAGAAACTAGGAGTAGGGGGGGTCTCAAAATGAATGGAAGAATTAAGATTGGAGACTGAAACTGGGTGCAACTTATATTTTACTCAAAGGAACACTAAGACATGTTCAAATCATATTTTTTAATTAACATTTTAATTTATTATGCAATATGCCTTGATGCATCTTTGAGGACATAACACTTATTCCAGTTATTACTTTAGTTGCCCTCCTCTGAACCCTCTCCAGCTCTGCTATGTCTGCCTTGTTCACAGGAGCCCAGAACTGTACACAGTCCTCCATGTGTGGTCTGACTAGTGATGTGTAAAGTGGCAGGACTATGTTCTCATCACCAGCATTTATGCCTTTTTTCATGCAACCCATTATCTTATTGGCCTTGGCAGCAGCTGTCTGACACTGGTTTCTACAATTAACATCACCATTTCCCTCTATGAATACAGTGTAGAAAATAAAGATGTAAAAATTCACTTTTCTCCTCATTCTATAAAGAGCCAACACTTTCAGTTTTAACCTTTTAATTATTAAATTATAATTATATAATACTATATAATTAAACTTTAACAATAGTTAACTTTTTGGAATAGCTCTATTGTCTTTGGCAATGAGTCTCTCTACTTCTAGCTTTGCTGCCTTTGTCTGTCTTACATAATGTTATTCTTGCTTTATACTTTTTGGTGCTTCCTCACTGCCTTCCTATTTTTGTCATTTGATTTTGTTATTTATTGTCTCTTTTACATTTTTATTTATCCATACTGATTTTTTACTGTACCCACAACCTATGTGTCTCCGTGGTAACAGACTACAAGCATACTCTGTGTAGTCTGATCCTGCAGTCATATTCTCTTCCCTATGCCTCTTACGTCTTACTGACATTTGGCAGCTTAGTAAGAAGTACAGAAAACCGTTAAAGGCAGCAAAGCTGGAGACAGAGCCTATATCCAGAACAGAGTCCCGCAAGGTGGTGCCTGGAGGACTCCAGTCTGGCCACCACCGAGAGAGGCTGCGCATGCGCAGTGCACCCTCCTTCACTTTTGGGGCTCCATTCTGGATATAGGTGCGGGTCCCAGCGGTGGGACCCGCACCTATAAGACAATGGGGGCATAACCTAGCGATATGCCCCCATTGTCCATCATGAGACAACCCCTTTAAGGCTATTTGCAAGGCTGCTTGATTTTTCAATTTAAATGCACTGGAGCAGGATTTGTTGAATATGTTGGGTTTTCGTAGAGATAAATATTTTTGTACTTTAAGTTAATCCTATTCCGGACACTGAGATGTATTGCCTTCAAAAACCTAAACATTATGGGGGTCACTTATGAAGACGGTTTATGCCAGTTTTTGGCTTTAAACAAGTTGCGTGACCCCCTCTTGTGACTTTTCTAACGTCTATAAGCCTAAATTTAGGCACACGCAAATTTTTTAAAGCCGTTCTTGCCACTGGGTGAGTCGTTGGTAATTGATTTTCCAGAGATTCTCCCATATATACCCTGATGTTTCAGGGTTATGATTTAGGGGTTGTGGTCAGGAGGGATCTTCCCTCCATAGTTGATGGCGGTATCCACAACTCACCCAGTTCTGGATTGGAGTTTACTCTCTTATTCAGACTATTGCTAAAGTCAATTAATGTAAATGTCCCTGGGAGGCTCTCTTAAAGGTCCCTACACCTATAAGACAATGGGGGAATATCCTAGCGATATGCCCCCATTGTACAAGATGAGAAT
This sequence comes from Rhinella marina, assembly GCA_900303285.1. Lineage (NCBI taxonomy): Eukaryota > Metazoa > Chordata > Amphibia > Anura > Bufonidae > Rhinella > Rhinella marina. Next base: position 141,657 of record ONZH01002626.1, on the reverse strand, counting down.
ACCCCTTTAAGGTGTCAAATTCTGGATATCCCAAAGACTACCCATATAGTTGGTTCTCTTTATGTTTCCTTGCGGCGGGTATAGCCATAGCACCTTTTTGAGGACACTTCTATTAGCCCTGATTTGGTTAAATTGAAGTTTTCCTGGACTATGGTTAACGAGAAATTGACAGCGAGTCTGTACAATCAGGAAGAGCTGTTTGAGAGGATTTGGTCCTCTTGGTATCAATATTCTCAAACCATGAGACTCTGGTCTACTGCAGCTGTTGCGGAGGGGAACTACTATAGTTGTCAACTGTCCTAAATTTACCGGGCCTGTTCCTGATTTTCAGAGACTGTCCTGGCAAATTTGGGTTGTCCTGGGCCAAAAATAGTGTCTATGTGTGCTGAAGACCTCTAGAGTCTCTGGTGTATATTTTATTGTATGCTTTTTCTTCCAAATTTAATAAAACCTAATAAGAGTTAAATGCACCAGAGCAATTCAAAAGAAATTGGCTGTGAAGGTGGACATGAACTTCAGCTTTACTAAATTTACTCTCAAAAACTTTCTTTTTAAGGTGGAAGTCATTTTCTTTTAATGGATGAAGTTTCACGTGTTCTTCTTAACAACGGACATGATGTGAGGATGTTTCGTCAGATTGGCGCCGGGAATCTCCCAGGTCTGAACAACCCAGTAGTAAATAAACACATAAGAAACCAATATTTCCCGAATACATCTCAAAACTATATGTTAAGCATCTAAAGTTGCTGTAGTGGATGCATGGAACAGTCATGGATTATGACAAAGAAGGTTCGGTAGTACATTAAGTACTATCCCCAAAACCCCAGGGCTCAGTTCTGGGGTCCTTCTCCACCCCATATCTATCCTATCATGTTCCACTACACTCATGTATAGGGCCTATCCTGGTCTCCAGATTGTATCTTACTTGAAGATATGACAAAGGACTGTCCATGGGTTTGGGCGGGTTTATCACAATATAAGTTGGTGAATGATAAATGCGGGAGATTTTACAGTGATTGCAAAACTGAAAATATATGGATATTTGACTAAAAAAAGTAATCAGGCTTTCTATTGCAGTGACCCAGTCGTTCCCTGCTTAGAGGGGTTGTGTAACTTTACTATGTATATAATGTTCAACAGGCTGTATATGGGAGACATAGTTCATTTTCCTGCCTTGGATTCAGTTGCTAGGCATGGGCTGGTCCCACCCCCTTGAGCTAGGAGCTTTAGCAGAGAGTGTGCAGCTAGCAGCAGAGGTGTGAGCAGCTAAAGTAGCTAGCTAGTGCTCCACCTACCACCATCACAGCATTGTACAAAAAAAATATCAATATCAATGCAATAAATGCAACCCTGGTCAGGTATATGACCTCTCAGTGTGCTTTGCTGTATAGACTGGGACACAAGAAAAAGGAGCACGGAGTAATGTAGAAGGCAGAAGACAGGTCAAGAAGGAAGAGAACAAAGTAATGTCATTTCGCTTTGGAAGTTAGCACATCATTGGTGGCTTTTGTTAGGGAGGTTTCGGTGGAGTGATTGGGTCTGAAGCCAGATTGTAGATGATCAAAAGGTGAGTTGGATGAGAGGTGGGAAGACAGGTCATGTTGTTCTAGGAGTTTTGATGCGAATGGGAGTAGTGAGATGAGACGATAGCTGGATAAAGAGTATGGGTCCAGTTTGTGCTTCTTGAGTACAGGCATGATGGTTGTATGTTTATAAAAGGAAGAGAAGACACCAGTGGTTAGCAATAGGTTGAAGAGGTGGGTTAGGCCAGGGCAGGGGCGTAGCTATAGGGGATGCAGAGGTAGCAATTGCTACCGGGCCAAGGAGCCTGAGGGGAGCCCAAAGACCCTTGTGCCTCATAAGAAGACACCGGTATTATAGAGAGTGCATGCTGGTGAAGTTACACCTCTGGCTGGAGGGAAGGGGTTAGATCAAGAAATTGGCATGGGGAGGTAAGGAATGCCATTTAAATTTTTGCCTCAGGCAGCATGAAGGCCACGTGCTTCCCTGCCCCTGGCCACTTAGTTCTGAGGGAAGGGGGCCCCATGCTGAACTCTGGTACCAGGTCCCATGAGCCTTTAGCTACGCCCCTGTGCCAGGGATAACTATAGTGGTGAGTTAGGGATGAGTTGGGATGGGATTGGGTCAAGGGTACAGGTGGTGACGTGTGGTCTGGAGATTAAGTTGGAAAGCTTATCCTCAGTGATGGTGGTAAATTGGGTTAATTGGGAAGAGCACTGAGTAGTTGGGGGGTTGCGGGGATTGTTGGCTGAGGTTCTCTTGGATTTAGCGAGTTTTATGTTTGAAATATGAGGCAAAGTCTTTGGCGGAGATGAGCAGTATGCGAGGAGGCATCGGGGGATGGAGTAGAGTTTGAGGTTGCAGGAAAGAGATGATCTGAGAGTACTGAAGTAGTCCTGTTTAGATGAGGAGAGTGCAGACTTGAAGTTGAGAACAGCTTGTTTGTATGAGATGAAGTCTTCCTTGAAGTAAGTTTTCTTCCACTATCACTTGTCTCAGTTTTGTTGTCAGGTGAGTGTACCAGGGTTGTCAATCGATTTAGCGGGTTCTGCTGTGTCTGAGAGTGGGGCAACGAGTCAAGAGGTGAAGTGGCTCAGGCTGGACAATACGTTTCGTGCATCTTTAGACACTTTTATCTGACTTTACACCACCCATTGGAGCGCCTACTTCACTCCAACATTTTGGTGCAATTGTGGTGCACACATCATAAACCACACCTCTTTTCCTTCTTTTCCACTAAGCCACCTCCCCTCATTAAGCGAGGCACAAAAAGTGACTAAAAGAGATAATAAATGTGGCACAAACATATTATGCCAGTCTCTTTAGCAAATTACGGTGGTTGTCTCATCATGGACAATGAGGGCATATCGCTAGGATATGCCCCCATTGTCTTATTGGTGTGGGTCCCACCACTGGGACCCACACCTATATAGAGAACGGAGCTCCGCAAGGTGATGGCTGGAGTACTCCGGTCCGGCCACCACCAAGCCGGCTCCCCATAGAAGTGAATAGAAGTACCATCATGACCGGCCACCGCTCCCATTCATTTCTACAGAGCTGACGGAAATAGCTGAGCCAGCGCTTGGCTATTTTTCACCGCCCCCATAGAAAATGATTGAAGGGCGGCTGCGCATGCACTACTTTCGGGGCTCTGTTCTCGATATAGGTGTGGGTCCCATCGGTGGGTCTCACACCTATAAGACAATGGGGGCATATCCTAGCGATATGCCCCCATTGTCCATGATGACACAAATCCTTTAAGCTTGAATTCTGTCACATTTAGCTTAAAAAATGCCCCCGATAATTTTTTCCCATAGACTGCTATCTAATGAGTGACAATAAAATTAAGCAGAAGACATTCCCTCTTAGAAGTATCTGATTTGCTTTTCTTTTAGGCTACAAGCGGCCCTCTACTCCATATGCAGTGTCCACATATAGCATGGACGAGAAATACATAAAAGAATATGTAGAGGTTTTCGAGAAGTATCAGAAAGAATTTTTCATGGGCAAGTATGTCACTGGACTGTACAGAGAATTACATTTTACATAAGTATTTTTTGTTGTATTGTATCAATTCCTTTAAAAAAAAAAAAAGCGAAGCAGCTTTGCTTTGCAAATGGGATCATTTATCAAACTGGTGTAAAGTAGAACTGGCTTAGTTGCCCATAGCAACCAATCAGATTTCTCCTTTCATTTTGGACAGCTCCTTTGGAAAATGAAAGGCGGAATCTGATTGGTTGTTATGGACAACTAAGCCAGTTCTACTTTACACCAGTTTGATAAATGACCCCATATGTTTTTACAGCTTCTAGGCAGAATGGTAATGGACTACAAACTTTGTCTTCTTCCCAGGGCCAGATTAAAAGGGAGACCACCCGGGGCTTGCGACCTGGGGTCTCCACCACAGATATAAAAGAAGGGGCCTCCATCAGCTGTAGAGAGTGGAGACCTCTACAAATTTAATTTGTTTTGAGACATGCAATTTTTCAATACAAAAATTGCATTTTACAATAATAATTGTTTTGTTTGAAGACAGAATGAAAAAAAGAACAATGTATTATTTTATTAAAATGTATATCATATTTTCACCCCATAAGACGCACTTCTTTTTCCTCCAAAGTGTGGGGGGATATGTCATTGCGTCTTATGGTGCGAATACTAATGAGCGATTCCATTATGGAAGTGTTCATTAGTACCAGAGGACCGGGAAGCGGTGAATGCAGCACTTCCCGGGCTATGTACTCATCACTTCCTGGTCTTCGGCTGTAATGTGGCTGCACACAGTGTGAGGGCACTCTGTGACCTCACGTTGTGCGCATCGGGGCACAGCCAACAGCAGGAAGAAGAAGAGAGAGCGCTGGAGGTGAGGAGAGCGGGGGCAAGAGCAGGAGAGATAAGTGGATTTTTTTATTTTATGTGATCTGAGGCTGAGGGCTAATCTAAGGCATGGGGGGCTGATATGAGGCATGGTGGTCTCATCTGAGGTCTGAATGGGGGGGTCTTATTTATATTGGGGCTCTTAACTGACTGGGGGTCATTCACATTGGGGTCTGAGATGAGACCTGATAGTGAGTCTGATCTGAGGTCTTATTGGGGTCTTATTAACATTGGGAGTCTGATCTGAGGTCTAATCTAAGGTCTTATTAACATTGGGGTCTGATATGAAGTCTGATGTGTGGTCTTATTAACATTGGGGGTCTAATTGGGGCTCTGAGCTGATGTCTGATTAACATTGGGGGTGTGATTGCTGGTCTGATCTGAGGTCTAATGAAAAATATATTTTTCTAATTGTCCTCCTCTAAAACCTAGAGGTGTCTTATAGGGCAAAAAATCCGGTAATTTATAAGTCTCTTATGAGCCAGTTACAATCTCCTTTGATCAATATTTATAGGGGAGCCTTGCAGGGGTATTCTGGTCTACAGCATTTCTCATTTATCCACTAGAAGGACCCTTGTCTCCTAACTTCCTTCACCCCACCAAGTAACACAACAGTAGCCAGGAGGACTTGGAGCAAATGTCCTGCCATAGACTTTGGAAGCAGCTACAGCAGGCTGCATGCTTGACCACCACTCCATTAACGTCCTAGTTCACGTGGTTGGAGGAACCATGAACCAGTATTCCCCCATGCTAGTCATAGGTGGGGTACCCAGGGGTCAGATTCTCACTAATCTAGTGGTTAGGTAAAAAATGCTATAGCTAGGATTTGGAATATCCCCTATAAGGTGTATATCTAAATGCTACCATTAGTGATCTTTTGTAACTGCTAACGATATGAAAGTTATGGGTCCCCCACCAAATTTTTCGCCCAGAGGCCTCCACCAATCTTAATTCGGCACTGCCTACTCCCTTCTAACTATCCCCTAAATTCTGCCAACATATATTTGATAGGTGAGCAAGACGTAAGGGGCAAATGTATACAGGAGCAAGGTTTGTTTGTAGTGTGTAACCAAAGGGACACACAGGTCTTCATAAGAGCTGTAGTAGAAATGAGTGACTCATTTGGCTCATCAGTGTCGCCCGAAGGTGAAGAGGCACCCACCTGCCACTAGATTGAAAGGGATGGAAATTGTGCTGTCCCTGAAAATTTCCAATCAGCATGGCAAGGACACAGGTTCTGCTCCACCCTTAGAGCAATGTGTGGTGGGTGCTTCTTCACCTCCGAGGACAGACACCACCAGAGAAGAAGCCCTACTGATCAGACAAATTGATTCACTGATCTCTAAACTGTTGGCATAAAATTACAATTTTTTTCTAATTAAACCTATTGGCGCAGTTTTTTTTTTTTCAATTTAGATGCGTTGAAGCAATGCTCAAATAGCAAATACATTTATTGCAGAATATATGGCCTGTGCAGCCTGTCCAGCTACATGGGGGCCCAGAGGTGGTTTTAAGACAAATATGCTGCTTCTCTCACCCCTCCCCCTGCTTACAGTATCCTTGAAATGCTGACACTACCTGAGACATCCACGAATGCTATCAGTGACCCCTTCACTGTCCTAGACCACCAGGGGTATAATCAAAAACCCAATCCCCAAAAAACCCTACCCTAGATCCCCAGTGTTGTCATTAATCCTATCAACTCCCTAGACCAGCAGGGATGTTATTATTAACAACTTCACTGCCCTAGACCATCAGGGATGTTACCTATCCACTTCTGTAGACCACCTGATATTTTACCAATTCACTGCCCTAGACCACAAGGGATTTTTAACTATTCACTGCCCTAGACCATCAGGGATGTTACAGTGCCTTGCGAAACTATTCGGCCCCTTGGAACTTTTCAACCTTTTGCCACATTTCAGGCTTCAAACAAAAAGATATAACATTTTACATTTTTGGTGAAGGATCAACAACAAGTGGTCACAATTGTGAAGTGGAAGGAAATTTAATGGATCATTTAAACTTTTTTTGTAATAATAAAACTGAAAAGTTGGGCGTGCAAAATTATTCGGCCCCCTTGCATTAATACTTTGTTGCTCCCCCTTTTGCTGCGATTCCAGCTGCGGTCTCTTGGGGGATGTCTCTATCAGTTTTACATCTAGAGACTGAAATTCTTGCCCATTCTTCCTTGCAAAACAGCTGGAGCTCTTTGAGGTTGGATGGAGACGTTTGTGAACAGCAGTTTTCAGCTCTTTCCACATATTCTCAATTGGATTCAGGTCTGGACTGTGACTCGGCCATTCTAAGACCTGGATACCTTTATTTTTGAACCATTCCATTGTAGATTTTGCTTTATGTTTGGGATCATTGTCTTGTTGGAAGATAAATCTCCGTCCTAGTCTCAGGTCTTTTCATCCAGAATGGTCCTGTATTTGGCTCCATCCATCTTCCCATCAATTTTAACCATCTTCCCTGTCCCTGCTGATGAAAAGCCCAAACCATGATGCTGCCCCCACCATGTCTGACAGTGGGGATGGTGTGTTCAGGGGGATGAGCTGTGTTGCTTTTACTCTGAACATATCGTTTTGCATTGTTTCCAAAAAGTTGGATTTTGGTTTCATCTGAGCAGAGCCCCTTCTTCCACATGTTTGGTGTCTCCCAGGGGCTTGTGGCAAACTGTAAACCAGACTTTTTATGGATATCTTTGAGAAATGGCTTTCTTCTTGCCACTCTTCCATAAAGGGCAGATTTGTGAAGTGTTGGACTAATTGTTGTCCTGTGGACAGACTCTCCCACCTCAGCTGTAGATCTCTGCAGTTCATCCAGAGTGATCATGGGCCTCTTGGCTGCATCTCTGATCAGTCTTCTCCTTGTTTAGAGGGACGGCCGGGTCTTGGTAGATTTGCAGTGGTCTGATACTCCTTCCATTACAATATGACGCTTGCACAGTGCTCCTTGGGATGTTTAAAGCTTGGGAAATCTTTTGGTATCCAAATCCGGCTTTAAACTTCTCCACAACAGTATCAGGGACCTGCCTGGTGTGTTCCTTGGTCTTCATGATGCAGAACCCTGAGACTATCACAGAGCAGGTGCATTTATACGGAGACTTGATTACACACAGGTGGATTCTATTTCTCTTCATCAGTCATTTAGGACAACATTGGATCATTCAGAGATCAGAGATCAACTTCTGGACTGAAAGGAAATGGGACGAATAATTTTGCACGTCCCACTTTTCAGTTTTATTATTACAAAAAAAGTTTAAATGATCCAATAAATTTCCTTCCACTTCACAATTGTGACCCACTTGTTGATTCTTCACCAAAAATTGAAAATGTTATATCTTTTTGTTTGAAGCCTGAAATGTGGCAAAAGGTTGAAAAGTTCCAGGGGGCTGAATACTTTCGCAAGGCACTGTACCTATCCACTTCTCTAAACCACCTGGTATTTTACCAAATTGACCTGGACCACAGGGATGTTACCTATTCACTGCCCTACACCACCAGGGATGTTAGAGAGAGAGACAAAGAAGGCGCGCCACATGTGCCGAATCAATAGGTCATACGGGGTTAAAAGTAAATAATATGCTTACCCCTAGTAGTTGTGGGAAGCCACAACCACTATGTAGAACTTCGCTGGTTATTGAAAAGCCGACCAGCAACACGGCTAAATGTCGTCCTTTGACTGCAGCCAAGGTCCACACGTACAGCCCTCAGTAGAACCAGAGGTGTCAGTAAGTACAGAAATAATGGAAAAGAATAGGATCCTTTTTGATAGGCGCTGTCATCAGACATAAAACTACACCATAGTTTGTCAATGTAGCTAAAATTAATTTATTACAGTCTACGCGTTTCGGAGGATCAGTGTCTCCTTCTTCAGGGCAATAATAGTAATAACACATAGTGCAAACAACAGTACATTTAAAAGAGAGTTTTTGGCGCCAAGAGTTAAAAGGGGGCATGGTCATGGGCGTGGCAATGTCTTTTGTTTTTTTTATAAATAAATTGACAATGTCAATAGCAACCAATTGTTACATATAAAATAAAATAGCATAAAAGATTAAATACATGTATATTACAAAGTCAGAGTAAAGATAATAAAAGATTTGTGGCATCTGTATCCTTAATGTATTGAATTGGTGTTTTATTGTTATCAGAGTGTAAGATATGGCTACCAGGGGGTTGTAATTATATATCTCTTGTTTTGAGAATATATAATGATAGCAACTAGCATGTGCTAATCTAAAAGTACATGCATCCTCGGTACTTGCATCCATATCATTGATAAAAGGGGAATAAAAAACAGTTACAATTGGGGACCAAATGAATTAAAAAAACAGTGGAGTAAATAACTTTATCATAAAATAAGGGAGAAGAAATGAAGGTATATGTATGTCGGGATATACGTGGGGGTTTCTCTCAGTATATGAGGTACTTGCATCCTCATCCTTAATCTGTATGAACTGGGATACTTCTAAAACCATATGGAGAGTAGATAGAGATTAGATAAATAAATGAATACCTGATTATATGTATATGAGGTCTATATAAAATATATAATATACGTATGATAACTAAAAAGGCTTACTGTACACTTGTTAGGGGGTGTATAGAGTATCATAATATAGTTTCATGTATCTCATTTAGACCAAAAGGTGTTATAGTATTTAGTTGGTAAATCCAGTATACCTCCCTTTTTTGCAGTATATCAAAACGGTTATATGGATTATATGCCACATGATCAATTGGAGTGATATTGATTGTATGTTTTTGTTTTTCTGTAGTGGAAGCACAGTGCCTGGAAAGGCTATGTTTATTGTATAGCCTTTAAATATTGTATCTGTGTTGGTTTACCCTACAATGGAGGGCTTGGGTGGTTCAACCGACATACTGTAGGCCGCACTGGCATTCTATTAAATAGATAACGTAGGATGGTTGGCAGTCAAGATGGTATTTTATAGAGAAAATGACTCCATTTGTTCTAGACATGAAAGTATCTTTTTTTGTGGGAAATAATGTTGCAACAAAGACACCGGTTAGCATGACATTTGAAGCTCCCGTTATTTTGTATCAATTTTCTATCTTTCATTTGGATTTTTTGTAGTTTTAATTTATTTGGGGCAATGAGATTCCTGATAGTGGGTGCTCTACGAAACGTAATTTTGGGTTGTCTAGATATATGTCTCACAAGGTATGGATCTTGTAGCAAAATATGACAGTGTTTTTTTAAAATGTTTCTCACCTGATTATTTGATGTACTGAATTGTGTTATGAAGTTTATCTGATTGTATGTATCATCTTTTTTGTTTCCAGGTTGTAAACATTCATCCTGAGTGAAGCTTACGCATATTTTGTATGCGTCAGAAATTAGTTTTTTCGGGTAGTTTTTCTCTTTGAATCTATTTTTTAGTATTTTGGCTTGTGTTTTATAGTCTTCGTGAGTAGTGCAGTTGCGGCGTATGCGTTTATACTGGCTATAGGGAATATTGTTTAACCAGTTTTTGTGATGGAAGCTATTGTAGTGTATGTAACTGTTAGTATCTACTGACTTAAAGAAGGTTTTTGTGATAATGGAGTTGTTTTGTATGCTGATACTAATATCGAGAAATTCGATACTTGTTTTGTTGTATGTGGGGGTAAAGGAAATGCCCCAGTTAGTTTCATTAAGGGTCTGGCAAAAAGCAATGGAGGTATCCTCGTTACCGTCCCATATGATGAACAAGTCATTAATGTACCTTTTGTAGTATTTAATATATTTTTTAAAAGGTGAATTTAACCCCTTCCCGACCGGCGCCGTACATGTACGGCACTCGGGCGGTGAGGGGACATGACGCCCGCTCGCCCATGTGGCGGGTGTCACGGCCGGCAAGTCTCTGTTGTTTCTAACAGCAGAGACTTGCGGCTACTTACCGCAATCGGCGGCGTCTTCCGATGGGCTTCTCATTCCTTGTGGGCCGTTCTGAAGTCTTCCGGTGGCGTCTGAACCCGGAAGTGGTTTGCTTCCGGTTGATGTACAGACGACCCGATTGGCCAATCAGGCCGTCTGTACAAGCTATGAAAGCTGTAATCCTCGCTGGTGAGGATTACAGCTTTCAAAGTGCAATTCTTATTCTGGCCACTAGATGGCAGGCCAGGATAAGAAATGAGCAATCATGAGTTTTAATTCAAGATTAAAAATCAGAGATTGCTCATAGTGAAACAATAAAAAGTACAATATATTAGCTCATATTTGAGCTTTCAAATAATAAAAAGAATTTTAAAAAATGTTAAAAAATATATAAAAAATAAAAAAAATATAAAAGTTTAAATCACCCCCCTTTCCGTATAATTAAAAAATAAATACCTAAATAAAAATAAATATAGACATCATGGGTATCACCGTGAACGAAAACGCCCGTACTTTTTAAAAAAAAAAAAAAAATTCCAACACGGTGAATTGTGTGGCGGAAAAAAGGGTCAAAATGGCAATTCGCTGTTTTTTGTCGCTTTTTTAAAAAAAAAAAATTAAATAAAAAGCGATCAAAAAGTCACACACCCCAGAATGGTATCAATAAAAACTTCAGATCGCCCTGCAAAAAATGAGCCCCCATACAGCTCCGTACACATAAATGCCAAAAAGTTATAGGGGTCAAGATATGACGACCAAAAAAAACAAAACAAAAAAAAACAACTTTATAATTTTTTTATCACTATCAAAACACAAGAAAAACTATACATGTTAGGTACCACTGGATTCGTACTGACCTGTAGAATGAAAGTAAAAAAAGGATTTTCGGTAATGATCTGATAGTATTTTGTATCGTTAAGGATATTATTTGCTTCCGCTTTGTAATCATGGTAGTCTAAAATAACAATGCCCCCCCCCCCACCCTTTATCAGCAGGGCGAATAATTCGTTTTTCATTTTTTCTCAAATTTTTTAGGGCCTTTTCCTCGTTCCTATTTAAGTTGGTTTGTTTACTATTGGTGTATTTATTATCCTGTAATTTTTTGAGTTTTTTTAAATCAAAAAACGTTGGGATAATGTGTCCTTCGTTGTGTGTAGGGAAAAAGTTAGATTTTGGTCTTACATCTCGGTGTTTATAAGTGGATGTGATTAGGTTAGTATCTGTATTTTCATTACTGTTTCTATTGGGATTCCGTATTTTTTCTATTTCAAAGTGCTGTTTTATGGTAAGTTTTCTCCTGTATTGTTGCATGTCAATGAAAAGTTCAAAGGGATTTATGTTGTTAATGGGACAAAATGATAAGCCCTTCTGTAATAGACTTGGTCTCAAACGCTGTCAGTTTGTAGTTGGATAAATTGAATATCTTAACTGTGGATGGTTTGAGATTTGTATCGAAGGCGGTCTGTGGGGGGGGGGGTTGGAGGTTAATGTTTTCCTTTTTTGATGGTGGGGGGTTGGCCAAGGATCTGACATGGTCTAAAAAAGGCACTACGCCATTAGAGTTAGTATATGTGTTGTCTATTACCACGATGGGAGGGGTGGTGACAATGCCTATGGTCTCTTCCTGTGATGGATAGAGGCTGATCTCATCAAAAGAGATCAGGGCAGATGTGTGAGGCTTAAGGGACGTGGGACAAAGCCCAGATTGTTTATTAGCGATTAACCTATTTTAGGTAATGAGATACTTATCCCTAAATGAACGGAACTTCTCTAGAAATTCATCAGTGGGTAAATCAGTGATGTGTGTCTTAGGTAAATGGTTGTTTTCAGGCAAATGTGAAATGGTAGGAGAAACTGTGGGGGTAAGTGAACAAAGAGGAGTATGGCCTTTCGTGGGGGTAATATGGGGAGGTGAACCGTATGTATGGATAACCGGGGCCTGAGGAAGTCCGATAGAAGCGGTAGCAGAATTGACCAGAGGTATTTTAGAATTGGTTTGGTAGAAGGGGTAGTGGAAGTGACCAGAGGTTTTATAGTAGATGTTATAGTAGGGTGTTGAGTAGTGGTAAGTTTGGGTTTTTGTTGTACTGAGTTGGAGGTGTATTGAGAGATTTTTTGGAAATTTTTGTTCGTAAATGCTCTGCTTTTTTGGGGTTCAGTATGTAAATGTTTAGGTATGGATGCACCTGGGGTGCTATTCTTGCTGGGATGTTTATAGTGTGATTTACTAATAGTGTTATGTCTATGGATTTTCCAAGTGCGATAATGGCCAGATTTCTTATCTTCTCTGTCTCTATGTAGTTTTCTGGATTTTTTGACAATAATATCGGATTCCATCTGATATATTTTATTAGTGAGAGTTTGATTAATGGTATGGAAATCTGGGTGGGACTTGTATTGTTCAAGAGATGTCAGGGTTTGTTCAATGGCATCAGATAAATTACCAGACAACAGTTCTCTTTTGTTTAGGATAAGGCGCATAAGGCCTGCGGAGCAGTGATCTAAATAATCGTCCCATTCGTAACAAAATACTTTATCATCACAAAATGTTGGTGGAATAGCCAGTCTAAGGCCTCTTGGGGCCAAGTTCTCCTGTAAATAGATTTTTAGAAATAGCGAATCGAGGTGGTGAAACAATTCGTCCTTGAGGTTAGATTCAAATAATTTAAACATGTCCATCATTTTTTGTGTTTCTTCCGCTTCAAAAATTTTCACAGTTTTTTTTGTTTGTTACCTGTTTAGGTGATGTATGGGTATCTGTATATCTTTTTACCAGGGTTTGTCTTTGAAGAAGACGTTTTCCAAAGTATTCCATCATAGAATTGTCCAAAGATAATACACGTCAGCAAGAAAGGGTTGGTTATGGCACTCAGGCAGCAACTTCTTCTTAAAATAGGACTTCGTCCTTCCGGAAGCAAGCTAAAGATTTAGCTGTTTGCGGTAAACATATAAGAGAGAGAGACAAAGAAGGCGCGCCACATGTGTCGAATCAATAGGTCATACGGGGTTAAAAGTAAAGAATATGCTAACCCATTCAGTGCCCTAGACCACCAGGGATGTTACCTATTCACTGCCCTACTCCACCAGGAATGTTACCCATTCACTGCCCTACACTACCAGGGATTTTACCCATTCAGTGCCCTAGACCACCAGGGATTTTACACATTCATTGCCCTAAACCACCAGGTATGTTACCCATTTACTGCCCTACACTACCAGGGATTTTACCCATTCAGTGCCCTAGACCACCAGGGATTTTACCCATTCATTGCCCTAATCCACCAGGGATGTTACCCATTCACTTCCCTAGACCACCAGGTATGTTACCCATTTACTGCCATAGCCAACAGGGTTTAACCATAAACCCATTTTCTGCCGTAGATTACAGGGGAAGCTTAGATTCTCCAAATTGTGCAATCCCTCTGAATAATTTCTATTCTTTCTTTCAGAGGTGGGAACCATATTTTCCTCAGCGTGATGAAGCAACATGCAAAGCACTGCCAATACACAATGAACCAGACAGATATTTTGGACTTCCTGAAGCAAGAAAAATATGACATCGCCATAATAGATTCATTTAACCCTTGTGCCTTTTTGGTCTCTGAAAAGCTTGGCATCCCGTATATCGCCCTCTTTTCTGCAAGCTTTGTGAATTTTTTGGCCGTTGGATTACCCAGCCCTCCATCCTACGTGCCGGCATTCCCCTCACATCTCACTGACCAAATAAATTTCCTGGAACGTTTAAAAAACACTTTTATGTATTTTGGCGCCTACGTAGTAGAGAAGAAAAAGCAGGAAATATTCGATGACGTTATTGAGCGCCATTTTCCCTCCAATTCTAGACCTTCATTACTTGACCTCTACCACAAAGCAGAGCTATGGCTATACAACGTGGATTTCAGCATTGAATTTGCACGTCCTCTCCTTCCTCATGTTCAATATATCGGTGGATTGCTGGCAAAACCGGCAAAGCCATTGTTACAGGTGAGTAAAAGCAGCCCTTTGCTTCCTCTCCAATAGACGTGAATGGAGCATTCTGGGAGTTGTAGTTTCAGAACATCTTGAGTGCTGGGGGTTGCTGATCCCTGTCCCACACCAACTCAATCTCCCAAAGTAAATCCTGAGTACAGTAATTATGGATTTCTCTATGCAGCGTATGGTGGTATATGGAGTCCAGGGGTGTAGCTATAAGTAGAGGTAGCATGTGGTAGCATGCTATATTGTTTTATATTGTGCACGGTTTTCCAGGATGAAATGCATGTGGTCATGTGCTTGAGATCTCACCCAGCCATAATAAGATTACAGCAACAGTGCTGACAACGCAATCTGTATATTTTCCCCATCTGACTACTCATTAATATTCACTTCTGCTTCTCCTAGGACCTAGAAGACTTCATAGCTGAATCAGGAGAGTCCGGGTTTATAGTGGTCACCCTGGGCTCTATGATATCTACAGTCCCTAGAAAGGATCTTGTACAAGAGATGAATTCTGCATTTGCTAATATCCCGCAGAAGGTGATCTGGAGATACAAGACGTCACAATGGCCGGAAGACATAAAACTGGCCCCCAATGTCAGACTCATGGATTGGGTGAGCCAGAATGATCTACTGGGTAAAAAAAATCTTAATGGTAACATTGTTATAATAGTGTATAATATAAATATGATCTAAGATCTCTCTAGACCAGGGGTCGGGAACCTATGGCTCGCGAGCCAGATATGGCTCTTTTGATGGCCGTATCTGGCTCGCAGACAGGGCTCCTACCTGTCTATGGGAAGGATGCATGCACCGCGCTCCATCAGGCCGCGGTGCACGCTGATATTGGTAGTTCTTTGATGGCCTGATAAGCATTGGCGGCAGTGGTGAGCGGCAGGGAGCATGGACTACATTTCCCATAACTCCCTGCATAGCCGCGCCGTCTGCAAGCACGCACCTGCGTCCCCTAGTAAAGCGGCATCTGCCTCCTCCCTTGTGTCTCCCTTGGACGTTCCAGAAACCCCTGGCTGTGCTGCTGCTTTGAAGGTGAACATTATAACATGGAAATTGTTACACAGCCTCATGGTCAGCAGCAGTGAGCTGCATCAATAAAGGGGCTGTGTAATACAGTGTGTCCCACCAACCCCCCCTTCCCACTTCACCCCTGAAAATAATCCCACATAATCCATTATATAGCCCCCCCCCCAAAAAAAATAAAAATATGGCCTTAAAAAACATCTGCCACCCATATTACACTCTTGTGGGCTTTAAATTAATCTCTTGTGGGCATAAGAAACTGATTTAAAGGACCACTATCAGGGCAAAAATCTGTTCTGAGCGCTTCTTTACAGCTCTGGAGGTCTCCCAGAGCTGTAATAAAGCGCTCAGGAACGGCGCCCGTGCTATATGTTATTGGGGCGCTAGCCCCTGTTTTTACCTTCTCCCATAATGCAGCGATTCCACCCGATGACGTATCTGTGTGGGATCGCTGCATATACTTTCACTCTAGCACGCATGCGCCGCCGGCTCTGCCTCCTCGGCGCTTGCTGAACCGAGGAGACATGAGCTTCATAACCCCCTCCATTTATATTCGTTGTGCTCCGCAGCTCTTACTTCCGCGTTGAACCGTGCATCTTACGTCGTGCTGCCACTGGTGCGCATACGCTGCCAGCAGATTCCATTTACCTCTATGGAGAGAGAGGGAGCAGCGTGACGTAAGATGCAGGGATCAACCCGGTAGTCGGAGCTGCAGAGCACAACGAATATAACTACATATTCGGCAGGTACCGATCGCTGCTAGTTCACTCTTGGGGGGCTTTAAATCAGTTTCTTATACCCCCAAGAGATGATTTAAAAGCCCCCAAGCATGAAATATAGGTGGCAGAAGCTCACAATGTAAGTTATTTATTTAATTTTTTTACTGCTAATTACCATTGTTTCAGTCCAGTTGTGGCTTTATACAGCAGGGAGGAGCATTCCTTGCTGTACTAAGTGAACATTGGAGCGATTGATCTGTCAATGGCCCTTTAAACATTTTGTACGGCTCTCGCGGAATTATATTTCAAAATATGTGGCGTTTACGGCTCTCTTAGCCAAAAAGGTTCCTGACCCCTGCTCTAGACCATGGCATCTCCACCTTTATCTACTGGGATCTCATCAGCAAAAAACTGGACCTTCACCGTTGGTCAATGTCCATGCCAAGACTTAAAATGTTCAGAATATTTCAATTATGTTCCAAAGCCACTATAATAATCTACAGTAATTTATAAAACTGAGTGTATGTATGCATGTGTGTATGTCCGCTAAAGGAATCCGCACTGTCGGGGCTACAATCACGAAATTTGGCACACAGATACATCAGGTGTCCGGAAAGGTTTTAGAACGGGTCTCAGTTCTCCAGGACGTACCGTTCCTGAGATATTCCCAAAAAATGCATTAGCCAATAGAAGCCTGGTCACATGACCCTTATCAGCCAGTAGAAGCTCACAGGCAGTTAGTTTCCACACACACACAGACTGATTCACACCAGGTTTCCATAACAACCAAGCCATTTTTTCTTCACTGCTGTAGGTCTGCTTTAAAGGGGCAGGGCGCTGTGGATGACACTGTTAAAGGGGTATTCCGGCTACCATAAATATAACTTATGTTTTAGACTAATTCATCATCAATCATTACCTCATATAATGTAAATTTCACACATTTACCGTTCAGTAGTAACAAAAGATGTTTTCTTCCACTGCTACCCTCTGTGTTTCCTCATAAATTACCATGGCATCGACCTGTAATTCAGGCCACCCTCAAAAGAAGGACTTAAAAAAAACCTCCCCCAGGTCGCACTAAGTCACGCCCCCGAATCGGTCAGGCCACGCCTCCTTCCACTTCGCAGCCGACGAGGATTGAAGAAATGAAGGTAAAAATCGACTTCTGTCAGCTGCAGGGTTGAGAGGGAGGGTGACTTTCTCCCTGCAGCTCATGCTCAGACTGCACAGTGCTGCTGCTGAGAGTGAGCTGTTCAAAAGGACATCCCTGTCCCTTTAGGGGCGTGGCTTCACGTTTGGGGGCATGGCCGGTGAGGTCCGGCTTTCTGAGGTAAAGACAGTGGCCACCCTAGCCGCTGTGGAGGTCACAGTTAAAGGGGAGGGCGCTGTGGATGTTACTGTTAAAGGGGCAGGCACTGTAGAGGTCACTCTCAATATCTTTTAATGACAGCACCTCAGAGTTTCAGAAGCCCTGCTCTAACACATAACAACAATAAAGAGACTTACATATAGGGAGGCTGAGATTGGGATATGGATACAGATTCTGGCCTTTGAAGACCTTAAGCCTTCATGTTCTTATGTCCACTTACTTGCCAGACCTTTACGCAATGTTACTTGGGGCCTGCCACATACGAAGACACCATAGAAGCACTGACATAGAAAGAGACCAAACGGTCCATCTAGTCCACCCTTACATGGTAGGAGGGGCCTGGTATAGAGGTCAGTGAGCCTTGGGATTTGCCTCTAGATACCCTTCTTGAAATCTACAAACATCTCAACACGATGAGAAAATATATCATCATAGATAGGAAAGCGTATTGATTCTTTTGAGGGTAAAAGCTTCTGACAACTCGTGTGCCCCATAAATTGAACTACAGCGGTTGTCAGAACATCCAAAACAAAGCCTGGTAACATAGCTTTAAGTATAAACAAAATGTGAATACATGTGACGCTCCACCCGAGTAGTTGTGTTGCTTTGGCCTCTTTATGGTCTACATGTCAACTTGACATGACTAGCTACCCCCTCACCATCAACTTTATTTCCTCACTATTGTGTTTTATTACAGGACATCGGAAGATCCGTCTCCTGGTGACACATGGTGGAATGAACAGCTTGATAGAGGCCGTGTACCATGGAGTCCCTGTTTTAGGAATCCCACTTTTTGGAGATCAGTTTGACAACTTGGTGCGAATGAAAGCAAGACGTATGGGAGAATACATTCCGCCTCTGGAAATCAAGTCTGAAAACTTTGCCGATGCGATTCGTCATATAATAGAAAACAAAAGGTAAGCATTCGTCTGGACAGTCTACCCTAAGAGTTGGAGATGAGACTGCCAGGCCTAGAACCCAACACATCATATATAGGCGCCATATTGTTCTCATCTCCATGTTCTCTATTAGGTGGTAATATTATCTATGGCAGTCTGAGATCTGGGTGCAACCACTGTATTCCATATTTTAACCCATTCAGATTATTGTACATCAATGGCCTTTGGTAGATTGCTACAAGAAAATTTAGACTAGCAATTCATGTTCACAGGTGCATATCCATAAAGCAAGTGTACAGAAAAATAATAAAATTATGGCTGCACAAGATTTCACATGCAAACAATAGAACTAAGGAATGGGGATCATTCCAAATTAAAGTGGTATTATACCTACTAGAAATGAAAATTGAAAAAAATAGAAGCTCTTTGCGGACATTTTTGATCAAACGCGTGTTGGGCCCATCTACCAGGCGTCAAGGTGGCTTCCGCAGATGGGTCCCTAACACTAACAGAACTGCCTCTCTTGGACTTACCTAAGCCTACAATATTCAGGGCGGTGTAGGAACCAGCTACATTTATACTCTGCTCAGAAGCCCCAGGCAGAATATTGTAGGCTTAGGTTAGGCCCAAGAGAGGCAGTTCTGTTAGTGTTAGGGACCCATCTGCAGAAGCCACCTTGACACCTGATAGATGGGCCCGACACGATTGATCAAAAATGTGCGCAACGAGCTTCTATTTTTTCTAATTTTCATTTCTAGTAGGTATAATACCACTTTAATTTAGAATGATCCCCATTCCTTAGTTCTATTGTTTGCATGTGAAATCCTGTGCAGCCATAATTTTATTATTATTCTTAGGTAGATTGCCCCAGAAGTCTCCCAGTCTAACTGTGGACTTGGCACCATTATATACTATATATACTAGGTGTTAGCTCAGGTACTACCACTGTGCCAACATGATCACCAATGGAAGAATAGCTGTAATACATAGCTGTACTCTGGGGGGATCATAGAGTACTAGGAATCTACCTTCTACCGATCCAGGCATCACTATGGACAGAGCCTAGGACCTGGCAAAGGTCCCTGGGGTTGTCGCCCTAATGGGTGCCTGTACATATATCCCTTTATTTTGACCAAAAATAGAAAAACAAATGGGGAAGGGGGCATTTACAAAGGAAAA
Organism: Rhinella marina; assembly: GCA_900303285.1. Classification (NCBI taxonomy): domain Eukaryota; kingdom Metazoa; phylum Chordata; class Amphibia; order Anura; family Bufonidae; genus Rhinella; species Rhinella marina. Next base: position 122,188 of record ONZH01002626.1, on the reverse strand, counting down.
TGCACCAACATGTCTCAGGTTTTGCCAAATTTATTATATAAGTGTTTTAGATGTTTTTTTATGACTTTCCCAACTGTTTTGAAAAATGTCCATACATACAATAAAATGGCATATACATAAATAAAACCCTCCCTTTCTAGATAAATGGAGAAAAAAAAATGGAACGTTGCGTTTTTTTAACCCCAAAATGCAATTCCTACAAATGAATTTGTTCAATTTATGACTAAAATTTTAAAGAGTCAAATAAAAATAAATAACCTTCCCGCTATGTTTTCTTTACCTGTTATCGACGACCTAAAAATAATAAAAACTGCAATGTGTTCTGCAAAAACAAGACAAAAATAACCCAAAAAAGTTATGAGTTCCTTCATGGGAAGAAATTTGATGCGGTCCTGAAGCCTAAAGCTGGTTTGGTTCTGAAGAGTTTGATGCAAAGGCAGATACACATTTTGGTTTGATACTGAATAATGCGATGCTGTGAGATCCATGCTGTGAGAGGGGAGGAGGAGCAGCAAGGGAAAGTCATTTGATTAATTAAAACAACACAACATTCTTTGCCTATGTGCAGTGTTATCGAGGCACCACATGGTGGTGAAAAATGGAATCCATGCGAGACCACCTCCACATACGGCCAAGAGAAATCTCCTTATATCAGTGAAGGAACGTTCTAGATTCTTTAATATATATCGGATACACATAATACCTTTCTGTCTTCCTACAGCTACAAGACATCAGCAGCGAAGCAGAGCATCATCATGCGCTCACGTCCATTTCCCCCCGACCAGCAGTTAGTACGATGGGTGGAGCACATCATCCAGTCCGGCGGAGGCGGCCATCTTAGGCCCTATTCTTACCAACAGCCCTGGTATCAGCAGCACCTCCTGGACGTCATCTTATTCATCTCAGCCTGTGCTGCTGCGATCATCTACCTCATTGTGAAAGTTATCACAGCTCTTATCTCCTTCATATCTCCCAACAGAAAGCAAAAACAAAACTGATATTTTTGTAATCAAAGTCTCTGACAAGTTTTTGAAAGATTTTATAATTTTTCGTTACAAATTAAAAAAAATACTTTTACTTGATTTACCAAATATTACATGTATCTTCATTATTGCTCTCTCTATTTGGTCAGGGAGGCATTTAATCACAGGATCTTATATTCTAAAGGTCAGAGTTCCCTGACCATAAGAGCTTACACTCTACAGGAGAGAGGACCCTGCCCATAAGAGCTTACACTCTAAAGGAGAGAGGTCCCTGCCCATAAGAGCTTACACTCTACAGAAGAGAGGTGCCTGCCCATAAGAGCTTACACTCTACAGGAGAGAGGTCCCTGCCCATAAGAGCTTACACTCTACAGAAGAGAGGTTCCTGCCCATAAGAGCTTACACTCTACAGGAGAGAGGTCCCTGTCCATAAGAGCTTACACTGTACAGGAGAGAGGACCCTGCCCATAAGAGCTTACACTCTACAGGAGAGAGGTCTCTGCCCATAAGAGCTTACACTCTACAGGAGAGAGGAGCCTGCCCATAAGAGCTTACACTGTACAGGAGACAGGACCCTGCCCATAAGAGCTTACACTCTACAGAAGAGAGGTTCCTGTCCATAAGACCTTACACTCTACAGAAGAGAGGTCCCTGCCCATAAGAGCTTACACTCTACAGAAGAGAGGTGCCTGTACATAAGAGCTGCTGGGAGTTGTAGTTTCATCACAGCTGGAGTGCCGGAGGTTAGCCATCGCTGCACTATCCTGTCTATCTGGATGTCCAGGCATATGGTACCCATCTACATTCTTTATTAAAACGATGCTTCCTACATCTGACTAAACGTCTCCTATGAATCAGATTCACCCCTCAAGGGGTAATCGAAGCTATGCTATTTACATTGCTGATGATCATTGTGGATGATCCCTCAACACATACTTGGAGTAGTAACCTTTCGCGACTCTTGTTATTTAAGCATGCCTAGAAGACAATTTATATTCGCCATTACATTACTGTAGTCTCATTATTCTTCCAATTATGTTTTTGAGATAATTTTTTTCACGACACCCTTGTTAAGGTTCTTTTCCGTTGCTGCCCTTGTCATTGGTTGTTCTTTGCACAATGCTATATTCCAGACTTGATTTTGTAAAAATTTGTTTAAAAAAAAACAAGAATTGGATCCATAGGTAAATATTTTGGGAAGCACCAGTAGGTTATGGGTGGAATATTAAAGAAAAAAAAAAAAAAGGGGGGGCTAATATCTACCCTATTTGTTTGAGCTTGTAAATTAAAGGGGTTTTCCAGGAGTTATCCTCAGGATAGGTCATCAGTATCAGATCGGTGGGGGTCCGACGCCCGGCGCTCCCGCCAACCAGCTGTTTGAGAAGGCACCGGCGCTCCCGTGAACTCCGAAGCCTTCTCTCAGCTCACCAAGCACAGCGCCTTATATTGCACAGCAGCTGTGCTTGGTATTGTGCTCAGCCCCATTCACTTAAAGGGGTTGTCCCACAAAAAATATTATATTTAAAACCAGCCCCTGGATCTGATTACTTTTGTAATTGCATGTAATTAAAAATGTATTATAGCTACTGAGTTATTCAGTAAAATGTATCTGTATAGTGCAACTTTATTTCTTTGACCTGCTCACTCAGAAGGCCGCACATGCTCAGTTTCATCCTTCATCGGCCTCCTGAGCTGTGATAGGGAGAGCATGGACACACCCCCTGAGCTGCAGCAGAAAAGACACTCCCCTTAAGCTGTCAGCTTGATATAAATCTAGCAGAACAATGGATGGGGAGATCTCTGGATCCATGTGAGGTACAGGGCTGGTTCTAGCTTTGTTAGAAAGGTATTGTCATAGACTATATGATGTCTGATTTCATTTTTTACATTATTCGTGGGATAACCCCTTTAAATAGGGCTGAGCCGCTCCTAGGCCACATGACCGATAAATGTGACGTCACTGTCCTAGGAAAAGCTGAGAGAAGGCCTCGGTGCTCACGGGAGTGCCAGTGCCTTCTCAAACAGCTGATCGGCCGGGGTCCCGGATATCGGACCCCCACCGATCAGATACTGATGACCTGTCCTGAGGATCGGTCATCAGTAGTTAACTCCCGGGAAACCCCTTTAAAGGATCAGATAAATTAGTCCAGACATAGAGGGCTGGGTAAGACTTGAAGATTCAGGTAATTATAGTTCAAATTTTCTTTGATGTCTTCATTGTTTATTCCGCCATTTTTGATGTGAAGAACAGAGCAACACGCGGCAAACACAACAAAACCGCAGCCGGACTGCTGTAAGCCCATGGTATCTATCGGCCATTGGTGTCCTTCTTGTGTTGGATCCAGTACGATACAGATGTGGACAAAGCTTTGCAAAATTTATTTTTTCTGGAGTTTTTATGTTTGTTTTTGTAATTTGTTTGTGATGAAAATTAACAAAAATTTATTTAAAAAAATCCCTCCCCCTTTATCAACCCCATATGCTCAAATGATTATGCCCTTTAATGAGTTCATCTCCTTGGATGTTTTGTGCAGCCATGACAATAAATTGAGGCAAAAAGTGACGTGTAGAAGTTTTCTATATACAGGATTTTATTCCATGCAAATAGATAAGATGACAGCTCTTTGCATGACAGATTGAGAAAAAAAAACCTAAAATCGACAAAACAAACGATAAAAATACTCCACCAAATAACTTAACAGCGTTAGAGATTTCTCAATAAATAGAATCCTAAAAATCCTTCACACCGGCATGAATATTAAGGCAAAGAGAAAGAGTCCAGGTCGCGATCCTTGTATTACAAGACGATGCAGAAGACAGATCTTGCCCCTTCCCTTCATTTGTAATGGTAGAAACTGCTAATCAATAGACTTAAACTATGTCAATGCATAGCAATAATTACATCTCAAAATATATACATACTAGGACTAAAGCAAAATGTAAAAAAAACAGAGGCTGCTTCTTCTCATCACAACTGTAAATCCAGCCTTGTTGCCCATAGAAACCAATCACAGGGTAGTAACATTTCCAAAACTGCTGTGTAAAAATGAAATCTGTGCTGTGATTGGTCGCTATTTGCAACTAGACGAGTTTTTCTGTGAAACAGTTTTGATAGATGAGAACCCATAAAAATACATATATTACAATTCAAATTTAATGGCTGCAAATTTAAAGTGACAATAGAAGACTAATCACGATAATTAGAAACAATTGAAATCATTAAAGTCTATGTCCAGCTTGGCAACCAAATTTTGCTTAATGCATCTAAAAGATAAAATGAAGAAACTGTAAAAAAATAAAATAAAAAAAAATTGCCATTGTTTTGGGTTTACAGCTCCTATGCAGACCTATGAGTCTCCATGGTTACAGACAACAAATAAAACCTGTGTAGTCTGATCCTGCAGTCATATTCCCGTTCATCTGTCTTCTACTTCCTGCTATCCAAGTGAATGTACAATAGCCTAAAGTAGGGGGGAGATAAGAGGAAATGATGGTTGCAGGATCAGACTACACGGGGTTTGCTTGTAGTCTGATACCATGGAGACACATCGCAAACAGGAAATTTTTAATCAAGAGGTTGCAAGGCTACTCTATTTTTAATTTTAAGTACATTCTAACAGAAACAAAAAAGTTGCAAAAGTGGACATATTCAACATATGAGGTTGAGGGTTTGAAGGCTATGGATACCTTCGGAACATTTTTTATGATTGTATTTTATTTTGGGCTAAAAATCAATTCTTCAATTTGTCTTTCTTAAAAATAAACATTTTCAGCCTTTTTTTTTAGATACAGGGGCTAAAATCAGTCTGTTTGCAGAGTATCACTTCTTAGTCCTGTCAGCTAAAACCTCATGTGAAACCTTATCTCTGATACCCCGACCTCATGAACACTCACTGAAGCCATATTCTTATCATTTTGAGAGTTTAGCTATAATGTTTATGAGGTCAGGAAATCAGAGATCAGGCTTCACCTGAGCCCTCAGATGATGTGACTGAGAAGTTACACTTCGCAAGCAGACTGATTTCTAATGCCTGTTTCTCATGAATAGTTGAGTATTTTTAATAAAAACCAACTGAAAAAATTATTTTTAGTGTAAAATGCAATCATTAAAAAACTGCCCTGAAGGTGTCTATAACCTTTAGGGATCAGGATCCACAGAGACATACCATCAAAGGATTACCGCAATGTTTCCCCTGGGGGGGGGGGGGGGATGCTGGTCATAACCATAACTGACAAAATACAATATGGTTTTCCACAGACGGATACACTGTGAGCCTGGTGGGCATGTAATTTACCACCATTTGTGGTGACTACTGTGAAACCATAGTCTACAATGATTTTTTTTTGTTGCAAGTCCTGCCATCGTAAGCAAGATCCAGGCACATGGAGATAACAGAGCAAGAAAATGCCCAGTAGACAGCAGTAGACCAAGGCTATCTTACAACAGTCGCTGGGTTATAGGCAAAATACAGACACCATTGACTATCATTATAAAAAAAAACGTTGCACGACTTTTCAGTGACACGTCGCCGAAAATCATCTATTGCCACCAGCCATATCTTCTGTTAGAAGCTGTGGCAGTCACAGGGAGAGAGCTGCAGCAGAAAGGACATACTTCCCAACCTGCCGGGCTGAAGATAACTTAGCAAAGCAATTGGAGCAGTGAGTGGGGAGATCTCTGGACCCATGTGAGGTATAGGGTTTACTCTAGCTTTTGTTAAAAAAAGATTGTCATGTACTGTATGATGTCTGATCTTCATTTTTTTACATCAATTATGGCATAACCCCTTTAAAGGGAAAAAAATGGCATATGATCAAGTAGGGTATGACTACATTGACTATGATGTATGTGTTAATGCATAATAGAATGAATGTTTTGTATGTCCGGTTAAAATAATATTGGGGGCTCGTCCGGGATCTAATCAAAGAAGCCTATAACCACAATGACTGATGTAGACGTTTTCACATACAATGGTGGCCTGTATTCAACACAATAGCATGTTCTATTATGGGGAATACAAACTATTACAATGATGAGGCTTTCATGCTCCATCTTTTTAGGGGGCCAGAACAATTTTAAGTAAAACAGACAACGGCACATTGTAGTCCATTTACTGAATTCTGATTAAGAGTAGTAATACTAGGAGTAGTAGTACTAGTGATTTCCTGCAGATGACATGGATTGTGAAATGGAATTATTCTGAGATTCCCATCTTCCAGTCTTGATATCAGATATTGTAAAGGGGGGTTGAGCTGTATCGGGATGTTTGTGGGCGTTCCTAAAATGTGCTAGTGTGTGCTATTGAAGGTTAAAGGGTTATTCTCATCTTAGACAATGGGGGCATATCGCTAGGGATATGCTCCCATTGTCTTATAGGTGCGGGTCCCACCTCGGAGCCCTATAGCTGAGCTATTTTCCGTTGGCTCCATGGAAATAAATGGGAGCGGGGGCCATGCATGCGCGGGGTACTCCCATTCATTTCTATGGGAGCACCTGGTGGTGGCCGGACCCCGGGAAACCTGGGGTCCTCCAGGACGCAGCGCTCCCCCCTCCAATCTCGATACAGGTGCGGGTCCCAGCGGTGAGACCCGCACCTATAAGACAATGGGGGCATATCCTAGCTATATGCCCCCATTGTCTAAGATGGGAATACCCCTTTAATCTAATTGTGACTACCTCTGGCCTTCACTCGACACTAGTGGACACCCCCACTAATGCTATATGCATGAGAAGACACACATTGTAAAGAAAACAGAATGAGCGGAACGGTTGATTTCCAAACATTTTTTGTGAATTCAAATATTTTGAAAATTTAAAGGATTTTATCTTTTGGTTATAAAAAAGTCAATAAAATAAACCTTTTAGTGTTTGATCGAACCAATTCTAATTCTATGAAGATAAGCTGCTAACGGGACCTGATGCTGCTAGTCTCTGGGAGCAAAAGCAAAATCCGAGCGGTTTTCCCCTTTGGTGGCACCTGAGATGTTAGTTGCTGGGAGGAGCCTAATAAAAATCAATGGGATCTAGCATTACGTAATAGGCATGGTCCACATAATGTAGGGGTGGCCTTGTGGAGCTCTGCTCAGTCAGTGACTCCAGGGTCAGCACCACTCTCTAAGGAGAGCTAGAAGCAGTCTGAACTCTCATTCCTGTCTTATCATAGGCTCGTGTGGCTGTTCCATCTGTCCACCATACTTTACACTGCAGCTCTGGCTCTCACCAAACAAATTAGTGCTACATGGTGTGTGAAATTTCACTCTCACGGGACTGACCACCAGGGACTCAAAAACTTTAGGAAGCTGTAATCATGGGAATTATGCAAGAACGTCATCCATATCAATAGTATAAATGCCCCAATGACTGACTAAAAAAAAAAAAGTTCAAAAAAACGTTCGTTCCTGCTGAAATATATAAGATTCCCGTCACAATACATAGTGCTGAATTGTACCAGGCACATGGTACGTAATATTACACTATATACACCTTTGTATATACAGTTGCTGCAACTAGCTCCCTCTACTGGTGGCTACAGGCAAAAGTATTATATAACATTGGCTGCAGGCTATACCCTACTGACTTACCATGCAATGCTCACCAACCTCAGGCTCTCCAGCTGTTGTGTAAAATACAACTCCAGCACCTGTGTCAGGGCATGATGGGAGCTGTAGTTTCTCAAGAACTGGATGACCACTTACTGGAAACCGCTGCTCACATGAAAGGCCGATAGGACCCATCATTTGATAATAAACAGCTTATATTTGTCTATATCTTGAAGGGGTATTCCAGTTTCAGTAAACAATTTCTGTATCAATTCCCCACAAGTTCCTAGATCACTGCTTGCTGTCATCTAAAGGTAACTTTCATTTTTTTTTAAATGTCCAGAGAAGAGGGATGACCCCAGTGCAACTACATATTCTTCTTATGTAGTGACACCGTGGAAAAGCACATTACACACATGCTCTTTCAGGCTCTACATGGTCACAAAAAGGCTTGGTCCCACCGGGAAGCCATAGCTAGGACGTTAAAGGGGTCGCGCACACAGGACAACTCCTGTCCATATGACCTATTAGGACATATCATGGGTCCACGTGTAAAAGAAAAACAGTTCTGTAGAGCAATTGTACTAGTATAATATACACAAGTGAATCTCCAATTTTTATCATCCTGTTCCCAATTTACTGCTGATTAATATTTTAATATATCTTAATGGCAATCAGAGCTCCATTGTCTGATACACAGCTTACATGATACCATTCAGTCTTACTGCAGCAACCACTAGGGGGAGCCCAGGAGACAATGGCATACTCGTTATACAAAGAACTCTAAGAATGTATTCAGTAAACTCCTGAGCTCCCTCTAGTGGTGGCTGTATATATCTGTATGTAGTAATCTCCTGAGCTCCCTCTAGTGGTGGCTGTATATATCTGTATGTAGTAATCTCCTGAGCTCCCTCTAGTGGTGGCTGTATATATCTGAATGTAGTAATCTCCTGAGCTCCCTCTAGTGGTGACTGTATATATCTGTATGTAGTAATCTCCTGAGCTCCCTCTAGTGGTGGCTGTATATATCTGTATGTAGTAATCTCCTGAGCTCCCTCTAGTGGTGGCTGTATATATCTGTATGTAGTAATCTCCTGAGCTCCCTCTAGTGATGGCTGTATATATCTGTATGTAGTAATCTCCTGAGCTCCCTCTAGTGGTGGCTGTATATATCTGTATGTAGTAATCTCCTGAGCTCCCTCTAGTGGTGGCTGTATATATCTGTATCTAGTAATCTCCTGAGCTCCCTCCTGGGATGGCTGTATATATCTGTATGTAGTAATTTTCTGAGCTTCCTCTAGTGGTGGCTGTATATATCTGTATGTAGTAATATCCTGAGCTCCCTCTAGTGGTGGCAGTATATATCTGTATGTAGTAATGTCCTGAGCTCCCTCTAGTACTGGCTGTATATATCTGTATGTAGTAATCTCCTGAGCTCCCTCTAGTGGTGGCTGTATATACCTGTATGCAGTAATGTTCCAAGCTCCCTCTAGTGGAGGCTGTATATATCTGTATGTAGTAATCTCCTGAGCTCCCTCTATTGATGGCTGTATACATCTGTATGTAGTTATCTCCTGAGCTCCCTCTAGTGGTGGCAGTATATATCTGTATGCAGTAATGTCTTGAGCTCCCTCTAGTGGAGGCTGTATATATCTGTATGCAGTAATCTCCTGAGCTCCCTCTAGTAATGGCTGTATACATCTGTATGTAGTAATCTCCTGAGCTCCCTCTAGTGGTGGCTGTATATATCTGTATGTAGTAATCTCCTGAGCTCCCTCTAGTGGTGGCTGTATATATCTGTATGTAGTAAACTCCTGAGGTCCCTCTAGTGGTGGCTGTATATATCTGTATGCAGTAATCTCCTGAGCTCCCTCTAGTGGTGGCTGTATATACCTGTATGTAGTAATCTCCTGAGCTCCCTCTAGTAGTGGCTGTATATATCTGTATGCAGTAATCTCCCGAGCTCCCCCTAGTGGTGGCTGTATATATCGATATGTAGTAATCTCCTGAGCTCCCTCTAGTGGTGACTGTATATATCTGTATGTAGTAATCTCCTGAGCTCCCTCTAGTGGTGACTGTATATATCTGTATGTAGTAATCTCCTGAGCTCCCACTAGTGGTTGCTGTATATATCTGTATGTAGTAATCTCCTGAGCTCCCTCTAGTGGTGGCTGTATATATCTATATGTAGTAATCTCCTGAGCTCCCTCTAGTGGTGGCTGTATATATTTGTATGTAGTAATCTCCTGAGCTCCCTCTAGTGGTGGATGCATATATCTGTATGCAGTAATCTCCTGAGCTCCATCTAGTGGTGGCTGTATATATCTGTATGGAGTAATCTCCTGAGCTCCCTCTAGTGGTGGATGTATATATATGTATGTAGTAATCTCCTGAGCTCCCTCTAGTGGTGGCTGTATATATCTGTATGTAGTAATCTCCTGAGCTCCCTCTAGTGGTGGCTGTATATATCTGTATGTAGTAATCTCCTGAGCTCCCTCTAGTGGTGGCTGTATATATCTGTATGTAGTAATCTCCTGAGCTCCCTCTAGTGGTGGCTGTATATATCTGTATGTAGTAATCTCCTGAGCTCCCTCTAGTGGTGGATGTATATATTTGTATGTAGTAATCTCCTGAGCTCCCTCTAGTGGTGGCTGTATATATCTGTATGTAGTAATCTCCTGAGCTCCCTCTAGTGGTGGCTGTATATGTCTGTATATAGTAATCTCCTGAGCTCTCTCTAGTGGTGGCTGTATATATCTGTATGTAGTAATCTCCTGAGCTCCCTCTAGTGGTGGCTGTATATATCTGTATGCAGTAATCTCCTGAGCTCCCTCTAGTGGTGGCTGTATATATCTGTATGTAGTAATCTCCTGAGCTCCCCCTAGTGGTTCTGCAGGAACACTGACTTGAAAATTGTAAGTATATCGATGAAGGGGATCTGGATCTCTGTACCAGAAAAATAGAGATCTAACCCCAATAAAGATACGTTATAATATTAATCAGCACAAAGTTTTCAAACAATTTAGGTAAAAATAAAACACTTAGACCAAAGCTGTGTGAATGGTTCTGTATTATGGAGCCATAGTGGAGACTATATCACCCCTCTGTATTCCAGAGATGAATTACCTCCATAATACGGCAGGCAGAAGCATACAGGGGTCCAGTGTAATTCGCTGACTTAATTGATGTTTTTGCTATATTTCTATAGCCCTGATATTGTAATACCGTCCCTCAGAGAGACAAGATGCAAATTGTGCAGCAACGTATGGTGCTGTGGAAATCCAGAGGAGGCCTACAGTCCTTGCAGATTCATTTCTATTGTGCTGTATCGAGAGTAGTCAACCATACTTGATGCAATGATAAAGTCAGTTCCAGTTCCAGGCCCGGCTTCTTATAACCACTATGTGCAAGCAGGAGAACAGCAGAAACAACCCCAATAAATAAAGCAGCAGCAGCAGCAACGTTTGCACTGATGATATATATATACGCGACCTGCACTGTACAGGATTGTGTAACATTTTTATACAGCAAGTGTCTCATCTCGGGGGGCGTACATGTGCATGCAGCTGATAGAGGCACCCGGTCCATAGTGAATACGTGTGAGCAGTCTCCCACAATGTAACCGTCTGTCCTGGCGGCCGGGTCCCGGTGTATATGTGTGTGGGATGCACTTGTAAAGATAAACCCTACCGGCCGCTGTTATTTTTCCCCTGCATTTGATACCATGTTGGGTCTGCGAGGCAGGAGGTTCGCTCTTTAGTGTTTGAGGCGTTCACTCTGCAGGTATTATACATCGTCAAATATTCTGCTGTTTGACTTGGACATGGATAAATACCGTCCGGCTGGCTGATATCTAAAACAAAAAAGGTAAAGTAGAAAGTTAGTGAAATGTGGCATGATGAGACGTCCCTTCATCTCCTGCACTTTAATTGAACGGCTCCACTAAGAGAAAGCTGATCACAGTGATCATCTCCAAAGGAAGCTGACAGGAAGTGTTCACTTTCCCTGCAGTGCCACCACAGGAGAAATAAGGTATTACACCTTTGTCTGTGATATCAATAGGCTGTCCGTGTGAGCAGGAGTGACAGGCTATCCTAAACATATGAGTTTTTTCCTGTTACCCAAACGGGCACCTGCAAGGATCCAGGGCTTCTCTGCTTATTAAAGAATTGGAAGAAAGCAATGCAAATGACAGAAACACATGGACCTGCTCTAACCTAGGGGTAACAGAAGGAAAACATGCAGGAACTTTAACCCCTTCGTGACCAGCGCCGTACATGTATGGCGCTGGGGCGATGCGGGCACATGGCGCCCGCTCGCGGGTGCGGCGGGCGTCATGGCCGGCAAGTCTCTGCTGTTTCTAACAGCAGAGACTTGCCGCTACCTACTACATCGGCGGCGTCTTCTGGGTTGACTAGATGCCGTGATCACACGTGATCACGGCATCTAGTTGCGTCTAAACCCGGAAGCGTTCGCTTCCGGGTGGTGTACAGACACCCCGTGTGGCCAATCGGGGTGTCTGTACACCATATGAAAACTGTAATCCTCGCTGGTGAGGATTACAGTTTTCAAACTGCAATTCTTATTCTGGCCACTAGATGGCAGGCCAGGATAAGAAATGAGCAATTCATGGCTTTCAGAATTGCTCATAAAGAAAAAAAAAAAAAAGCCACAATATATAAGCCCATATTTGAGCTTTCTAATAGTAAAAAAAAAATTAAAAAAAAAATGTTAAAAAATATATAAAAAATAAAAAAGATGTAAAAGTTCAAATCACCCCCCTTTCCGTATAAGTAAAAAATAAATACCTAAATAACAATAAATATAGACATCATGGGTATCACCGTGACCGAAAACGCCCGTACTTTTAAAATATAAAAAAAAAAATTCCAATACGGCGAATTGTGTGGCGGAAAAAAGCGTCCAAATGGCGATTTGCCGTTTTTTGTCGCTTTTTTTTTCTAAAAAAAATTAAATAAAAAGTGATCAAAAAGTCATACACACCCCAGAATGGTATCAATAAAAACTTCAGATCGTCCCGCAAATGAGCCCCCATACAGCTCTGTACACATAAATACCAAAAAGTTATAGGGGTCAAGATTTGACAAGGAAAAAAAAAAAAAAAAAAAAAGGGCAACTTTCTAATTATTTTATCATTATGAAAACGCAGGAAAAACTATACATATTAGGTATTGCCGGATTCGTACTGACCAGTAGAATGAAAGTAACGGATCAGTTTTAATGCACATCGAACGCTGTAAATAAGAAACCCGTAGAACTGTAGCGGAATAGCGTTTTCTTTGCAATTTCACCCGGTTTGGAATTTTTTCCCGCTTCCCACTGCACCGTATGCAATATTAAATGGTGGCGTTGGAAAGTACAACTTGTCCCGCAAAAAACAAGCCCTCATACAGCTATGTGAACAGAAAAATAAAAGAGTTATGGCTGTTTGAAGGCAGGGAGCGCAAAACGAAAATGCAGAACCGAAAAAAGCTCCGGTCGCGAAGGGGTTAAAGGGTTATTCTCATTTTAGACAATGGGGGCATATCACTAGGATACGCCCCCATTGTCTTATAGGTGCGGGTCCCACTGCTGGGACCCGCACCTATATCCAGGACGGAGCCCCCGAACTGAATGAGGGTGCGCTGCGCATGCGCAACTGCCCTCCATTCATTTCTATGGGGCCGCCGAAAATAGCCGAGCGCTGGCTCGGCTACTTCCGTCGGCTCCATAGAAATGAATGGGAGCGGTGGCCGCGCTTGCGCGCTGCGCTCCCAATCATTTCTATGAGCGCAGCGGGGAGCTGCGCCTGGTGGTGGCCGGACCCCCAGAAACCCGGGGTCCTCCAGGCGCAGCGCTCCCCGCTCCGTTCTGGATATAGGTGCGAGTCCCAGCGGTGGGACCCGCACCTATAAGACAATGGGGGCATTGTCTAAGATGAGAATATCCCTTTAACCTTGAAGGTGCCATGTCTGCAGCCACATAAAACCCCACAGGCATTAACCCAAGCAGAGCACTCAATTTCTATATAGGGTGCACTTTCTTGGGATGCTCCTGATGGCCCGTTTTCCCTTAGGGCACTTGTTAGTCCTTAGCTAAGGCTACTTTCACATCTACATTTTCCTTTCCAGTACTGAGATCCGTCACAGGATGTCAAAACCACATCCAAACGCTTCTGTTTTCTCCCCGTTCATTTTCAATGGGGACAAAACTGAACGAAGTGCATCAGAATGTACTCTGTTCCATTGCGTTCCCATGACGCACACAAAACCGCTGCAAGCAGAAGTTTTTGTGTACGGCATGGGATACGGAGCAAGACGGATCCGGCATGAAACGTAATGTAATCAATGGTGCCTGATCAGTTTTTCGGACACAAAAAAAACGGATCCGGCACCCGCTGACTTAGACCTCATGCACACGACCGTATGTATTTTGCGGTCCGCAAACAATATGGATGACGTCTGTGTGCATTCCGGAACGGAACAGCTGGCCCCTCATAGAACAGTCCTATCCTTGTCTGTAATGCGGAGAATAATAGGAGATGTTCTATTTTTTTGCAGAATGGAAATACGGACACATGGAAACGGATTGCACACAGAGATTTTTTTGTGGACCCAATGAAATGAATGATTCCGTATACTGTCCGCAAAAAAGAACGGACGGACACGGAAAGAAAATACGTTCGTGTGCATGAGCCCTTACAAGGGTTTTAGTGCCATCTTGTTCATTTTGGAGATAATACAACTGGATCCGTTCTGAACGGATGAAAGTGATTGTGTTATTGAACAGATGCGTTTTTGCCGATCCCCTGCCTGATCCAGCAAAAAAGCAAATGTGAACGAAGCCTAACAGGGTCTGACCAGGTTTCAGACCTCCATGACTGAACATCAGAGGGAACATGCGCATGAAAACAGTACAAAAAAAAAAGGATATTCTGATTCGAGTGAAAAGTTCTACAATTTTCCAATATTTACTATTAATCACGTGCAGTTTTCACAACCTCTGCTTGCTCTCTCTTAAAGGGTTTCTGTCACCAGTTTTTTCGGTATGAATCAGGCTGACATTAGAGATGTGCTAATGTCACCTGATTCCAAATATATATCTGTTTTATTTACTGGTGCCCCCATTTTTATATAAAATGAACTTTTATTTTATGCTAATAAGGCCTCTAGGTGCAAGGGGCGTTACCCTGCTCCTAGAGGCTCTGTTGATTGACAGGACCAGGCAGAGAAGAAACACTCCATTCACCATAGCTTGCAAGGACCTTCAATGATGTCATGTGATCAGTCACATGGTTAGGATCACACAAACAGTCTGTCTCCTCCTAAACCATGTGACTGATCACATGGTCATGACATCATTGAAGGTCCTTGCAAGCTATGGTGAATGGAGTGTTTCTTCTCTGCCTGGTCCTGTCAATCAACAGAGCCTCTAGGTGCAGAGGTAACGCCCCTTGCACCTAGAAGCCTTATTAGCATAAAATAAAAGTTCATTTTATATAAAAATGGGGGCACCAGTAAATAAAACAGATATATATTTGGAATCAGGTGACATTAGCACATCTCTAATGTCAGCCTGATTCATACCGAAAAAACTGGTGACAGAAACCCTTTAATGGGAGCCTTCACTGTTTACTACCAGTGAATAAGAATCAGTCCTGGTTATGTGCACAGTGCACTAAAAGACTCATTGTTATCCAATGTAAGTAAGCAAGGAAGGTTTCTAATGAGTAAGAGCAAGCAGAGATCTTGAAAATGGGCTTAAAGAAATTATATGGCAAGGTTGGATCCTTTCCACGACACAAAGACTAAGGGACACGTTTATTAAGACCGGCGTTTTAGAAGCCAGTCTTAAAGGGTTATTCCATCTTAGACAATGGGGGGATATCGCTAGGATATGTCCCCATTGTATTATAGGTGCGGGTCCCAGCATAGGAGAACAGAGAACGGAGCCCCAAAGTGAAGGAGGGTGCACTGCGCTCTCCATTCATTTCTATGGGAGCAGCGGGGGAGCTGGACCGTGGGAAACCGTTCACAATATAGGTGTGGGTGCCAGCGGTGGGCGAAGTCAAAGATAGCGGCACAACTAACCGTTGCACAGCCCTCTGCGCCTGATATACGCATATTTGTGTATAGTAAATGACCCCCCCCCCCCCCCCAAATCTGAATTTGCTAGAACTGGAAGATTCTTTCTAAAACTTCCCATGTGGTGACATCGGTTCTGTCCTTTGAATTCAGTCTAAAACATTTCCGCTTTTCACAGCTTTATTATCCCAAACTGACAAGAGCAAGACCAACCTTCCAGACTCTGAATCCAGTGGATCATCTGTGAAAGTGTCGGCGTTGAAATCCAGGGGCTCGGCATCCTGCAGCAGCTCTATCCGATCCCGCTCTGTGCGGTTATTTCCCCGGGTGTACTTTGATGCTGTAAAAATACAAAAAACAAGACGTGAAAAAAAAAAAAAACGGAGGAAAAAATATAGAAACAGGTGGAAGGGAGAAGTGATCATTTTGTGTATTTCAGCTCCTGGTCCCTCCGCCACAGTGGTACAGCCACCACAATCAGTGCACCATACAGTGTGGGTCATCAGTGCACCATACAGTGTGGGTCATCAGTGCACCATACAGTGTGGGTCATCAGTGCACCATACAGTGTGGGTCATCAGTGCACCATACAGTGTGGGTCATCAGTGCACCATACTGTACCATCACGGCAGAGGTCAACATACGGTTCAAGTTCTATACAGATAAAATGTGCAAAGGTGGAACTATGCTGAACAGCCGCACATATCAAGCACCCAGTACAGGCAGGGCCACTCACATCGGCTGGTGGTCATTTCTGTGTACGTCGGCTCTTTTGGTTCAGAGTTGACGTTCCGGTTTCGGCTGGTGTCTTCCCTGTTACTGGCGTAGCGCTCCTTCCACTCCTGCAACGGCAGATCAATAAGATGTACTATGGATGGCATGCAAAGACACATCACAAGTGTATGAAATCCGCAGTAAATTTTGGCGCAGGTCGGTGGCAACACTTGTATTGCAGAGGGTAAAATGGACTGTGAAAGAGCCTGGCAAATGCATGGAGGAAAAACCAACAGATGCCATTGGGGATTGTGACGTGACCTCAGAGGCCAGTGAGTGGCTGCAGCAGTGCACGTCGTAATGGGCCGGAGGTTCACGAGATGCAGCGAGGATGAGACCCTCAGCTACTCACTCTCAGGGCCATCATTAAAGGGGTTATCCGAAATCTAAAATACCCCCCCCCCCCAATGCGTGGGCCCCTTGTATGGATTATACTTAACTGCTTCTTGGCACCCGCACCACACTGGATCCCTGCAAGGTCACCGCTGCATCTCCCCATTGCTCGGATCAAAATATCCGGCGACAGGACAGTACCGGTATGGGGGGTTGGTTCGGTGCAGCCAATAGCAGGTCGCGACGGGAACGTTGGGGCCCGTTATTGACTGCTCCCATACATGTGCCAAGAAGCAGGCAAGTATGATCCATACAAAGGGCCTGGGCACTGGGGGAGGGGTGGTATTTTAGATATCGGATAACCCCTTTAAAATTATTTTGGAGGTCTGACAACCCCCTTTAACAGACAGCACAAATTTCTATGAATGACACGTCATCTTACCCTTCTCCGGGTTTCTCCATCTTCGTGCCTTTGACGCTTTCTTTTCTCTAGAAGAAGAGTTAATACGTTATTTTCCGATTTTGGTTTCTTACAATGGATGTTTCTACTGGCAGCCATAGACACTGGGTAGAAGTCAGCTTATAGCTGGCCATATGGAGGAGGTCTGCTTATCTGTCTGATAACTCTGCTGCGAGAAATCTTCAGGAGATCAACTGTGGATTGGGCTCAACAAAAAATCCAAGATGTCCCTCTCCTATGGCCAAGAAAACAACGCCACACCCCCCCACCTCAGTGCCTGTTCCTAACCAACCTTAAAGAACTCCCGCAAAAATTTTTATTCTCTGACCTGTTAGAAAGGTGCCTGATATAATCTGTAGTGATTGTCATTTTCTTATCAGTGACTGTTTCTGTGAGTAAAAACCTCTCTTCTTATTGTAGCTGGGTCATGTGACCAACTCCCTGACCTCCAACTGACCCAGGACAGAAAGCCAGTAACTGCTCTATTCATTCCTAAGGGAGCCTCACTTTCAGTCTCATAGGAATACATAGAGAATTAGACTTCCTGTCCACACATAAGTCTCTGTGTGAGTTGGTGGGTCTAATTGCTGGTCACATGACACAGATAAGAAACTTCAGGATGATATAAGTCAAAAATTCAGACACTGGTAAGAAAATGACATTCACTACAGATTATATCATGTACATTTCTAGCAGGACATGGAATAACATTTTTGTCGGGAGTTCTTTAAGATGTAAAGACCACCGCAAAAAACTACTGAGGCTACGAACAAGCAATGACTACTTCCCACGGTGATTATTATTAGTAAGTTCAGGAAAATTGAGCCTTCCATACGTTACTGCTCACCTTGAGTAAAAAAGAAAAAAAAAAGTTGCAGTTTGCAGCCTCCACTCATTCATTTCAGAGCCCCTGATATTCAGTTTAGACCCTCGTCTCAGTTTCAGACCTATTTCATGTCCCTAACACATGCTGGATCTGTGTGTCCAGGATGTTACTGCCTTCCCCCTACAGAGTTCTTCGTGTGTGCTCCGCTCCCCATCTACAGCCTGTGTGATCTCCTTAGATACTTTACCCCCTCTCCACAATCTGATCTGCCCTCCCTGGGGGACAGTAGAGAGAGACATCAGAAACAGGAGCAGAGCCCCTGATGGGTTTATGTCAGGTTCAGCAACACCTGCATCTAGATGCACACATCCTGGAGAAGCGAAATGATATGAAAGTGTGTCTGAAGACTGTTTGGAAAGTTCCTTAAAGGGGTTGTCCAAGTTAAACAAAAACCCAGGCAGCCTTTGTAAATGATTTAAAAAAAAACACAGAATGCGATAGTCACCCCTTTACTCCACTGAGTCTTCCAGCGCTACACTCTGGTCCTCCAATGTGTGCCGACCATCTTCCTGGCTGCAGCAGTGACATTCTGTGCACACAGGTCACTGTGCAGCCAATCAATGGCCTCAGTGGTACTGCTGAGGACAGTGATTGGCTCCAATGGTCACCTGTGGCACAGAACATCACTGCTGCAGCCAGAAAAACAAACAGCAGCGCTGAGGACTGGAGCTCAGCGCACAATGTGGACGGGCAGAAAATGGGTGAGAAAAGAGGTCAGTAATTGGCTGCAGCAGTCACAACCTGCTGACATGACGTGACCGATGCAGCCAGGAGAACCAGATCAGTGGCGTGGGATTTGCCACTTAAATAATGAACACTTTTTTTTTTTCGGATGCTCTGTGTTGTCCGAGTTCCTCCCGAAACCGGACAACCCCTTTAAGCGTATGAAATAAATGAAGCTTGTGTTTTCCTCAAACATATGTCCCTTGTAATAGCAAACAGCTGATCAAGGATTACCTCTCCTGATTAACTCCTTCCCCTCATCGGTCAGGTCAGACGTCATGTCGTTGTCCCCCATAAACTGCTGGAATCCAAGCAAGTTCAAGCAGCGCGTCCCCAAACTGAGAGATAAGCACAGAACAACTCATAGTGATAAAGACATGTTAAGACTGGAGATAAGGGGCTGCCAGACGTCTCTACTACTAAACACACATATTGGTGGTGGAGGGGGTGTATGAATGTATTCAGTAAACCGTTCCAGCAGGTAACCTGAATGTCTCACACCATATCACAGGGGAATATTTGGCAGGGTCCTCACACTAGAGTGATTGTGGTAAGTAGTATGTCTTTACCCCTTATTAACACATCAGAGCCTCTATAGGGTGAGAGAGATAGAACTTGTCTATTTAACTATGTGGCATCACTGACCTGGCCCTCTCATGGACCACATCAAATCTCACAGACCGGACATTCAGCATCTCCCACTCTCACGCCACCTCCTCCTCCCATTCCCTCTCTGTTGGTGTCCGACAAGGCTCTGTCCTCGGACCCCTGCTCTTCTCTATCTATACCTTCGGCCTGGGACAGCTCATAGAGTCCCATGGCTTTCAGTATCACCTTTATGCTGACGACACACAGATCTACCTCTCTGGTCCAGACATCACCACCTTACTACTCAGAATCCCACAATGCCTATCTTCCATATCCTCTTTCTTCTCCTCCCGCTTTCTAAAACTTAACATGGATAAAACATCATCTTTCCCTCATCTTGCACAACCCCCCCAACAGACCTATCTATCACGGCTGCACACTCTCCCCGGTCAAAAGTACACTGCCTTGGAGTGACCTTGGATTCTGCACTCTCCTTCAGACCACACATCCAAGCCCTTTCCACCACCTGCCGCCTCCAACTCAAAAATATCTCCCGCATCCGTGCGTTCCTCAACTATGAGTCTGCGAAAGTGCTGGTACATGCCCTCATCATCTCCCACCTAGACTACTGCAACATTCTCCTCTGTGGCCTTCCATCTAGCACCCTAGCCCCCCTCCAATCTATCCTCAACTCTGCTGCCCGACTAATCCACCTCTCCTCCCATTACTTCTCCACCTTGCCCCTCTGCCAATCCCTTCTCCGTCTCCCCATTGCCCAGAGAATTCAGTTCAAAATACTAACAACTACATACAAGGCCGTCCACAACCTGTCCCCTCCCTACATCTCTGAGCTACTTTCCTGATACATCCCCACACGTAATCTCCGATCCTCACAAGACCTCCTTCTCTCCTCCCCTCTTATCTCCTCTTCCCACAACCGCTTCCAGGATTTCCCCTGTGCAGCCCCCATACTCTGGAACTCTCTACCCCAACATATGACATTATGATATACGCTATGATGAAGGATGCAATGTAGACTTTGCAGGAGAAATCGGTGATAAGGAGTTTCTCTCCACAATTTCTTAAAGGGGTTCTGCAGGATTTACAAACTGACGACCTAATATGAGATCGTGGAGGGGGTTCAACTCCCAGGACCCCCACTGATCAGCAGTATGAAGAGGCCGAGGCGTTTAGGCCTCTTCC
Organism: Rhinella marina; assembly: GCA_900303285.1. Lineage (NCBI taxonomy): Eukaryota > Metazoa > Chordata > Amphibia > Anura > Bufonidae > Rhinella > Rhinella marina. Next base: position 101,614 of record ONZH01002626.1, on the reverse strand, counting down.
CAGTCCAGTGCCATCACGTTCATCGGTCATATGTTCAAGGTGCAGCTCAGTCCCATTCAAGTGAATAGGGCTGAGCTGCAATACCAAGCACAGCCACTATACGATATACGGCGCTGTGCTTGGTAAGCTGCAAGGAAGCCATGGTGCTCACAGGATTGCTGTGGCCTCCTCAAACAGCTGATTGGGTTTTGGACCCCCGCCAATCTCATATTGATGACCTATCCTGAGGATAGGGTCATCGGTATGTAAATTCTGGAGAACCCCTTTAAGACATCACACTGCTTATCTTACCTGAAATAAGTGGCAATACATAGAATGACCACCAGCATGGGGTAATAGATGTAAAATCCATCAGCAATGAGCGGCAGGACTTTTAAAGATCCCATAATCTGTGGGGAAGAAAAAAAAACATGAAAAGTAAAATGTTTCCAGCGTAGTATTTACATGGGACTGCGGTCAGGAGTTCCCGTACTTACTGATGTGTAGGCCGTCTGCTCAGTATTTTGGTGGGAAATGGATCCATCCATGTGAGTCAGACCCAAGAAATTCAGACACAATGGAGGCGTCAGCCGGCAAAACAACCTGAAGGAAGAGAGTCATAGAGGATTACGGTATACCGATCAGGACACGTGAAATTTACACCGAGATTCATCCAAATTACTGATAAATGGGAATGAAAAGGAGGAACACAAAAGGTACAGTCCACGCTTCCTTACCCAATGTTAACCCCTTAACTCATAAGTGTTTCTACAGCAGATGGTAAGAGGCCCTATTTAACAGCGCTGTATGTGTTGACATGGAGCAGCTGCTTGGCTGCCTGATGTTAGCCATGCTGCTGCTCTAATGGCCAACACTGCAGCCATTTACATGGGCCGTGCCAAATTTTAGATGTATCCTGTATTTACAGAAGTGTGAGCGCTGGGAACAGGGGTCCTGTGTCTCTATGCATAAATGGGGCAGCAGATGAGCATGCATGCTGCCGTTCCATTGGCTATCTCCAGCAGTCAGAATGGATGGTGCAGCACTGCTCCATAGGATCCTCATTCTCGTGATCGGTGGGGGTCCCACCACTAAGCCCTCCAGCAGACACTAATCCTTTATCCTATGGATAGTTTTAAAACTATCCCATATCAGCCCTTTCAGACCCCCATCAGACCTCAGATCAGCCCTTTCAGACCCCCCCATCAGACCTCAGATCAGCCCTTTCAGACCTCCATCAGACCTCAGATCAGCCCTTTCAGACCGCCATCAGACCTCAGATCAGCCCTTTCAGACCCCCATCAAACCTCAGATCAGCCCTTTCAGACCGCCATCAGACCTCAGATCAGCCCTTTCAGACCGCCATCAGACCTCAGATCAGCCCTTTCAGACCCCCATCAGACCTCAGATCAGCTCTCTCAGACCCCCATCAGACCTCAGATCAGCCCTTTCAGACCGCCATCAGACCTCAGATCAGCCCTTTCAGACCGCCATCAGACCTCAGATCAGCCCTTTCAGACCGCCATCAGACCTCAGATCAGCCCTTTCAGACCGCCATCAGACCTCAGATCAGCCCTTTCAGACCGCCATCAGACCTCAGATCAGCCCTTTCAGACCGCCATCAGACCTCAGATCAGCCCTTTCAGACCGCCATCAGACCTCAGATCAGCCCTTTCAGACCGCCATCAGACCCCATATCAGCCCTTTCAGACCCCAACAGACCCCATATCAGCCCTTTCAGACCCCCATCAGACCTCAGATCAGCCCTTTCAGACCCCCATCAGACCTCAGATCAGCCCTTTCAGACCCCCATCAGACCTCAGATCAGCCCTTTCAGACCCCCATCAGACCTCAGATCAGGCCACCCAGTCCCATAAAACTAAAATAAAAAACCCCTCTTACCTCTCCTGCGCCGTGGCTCCGCTCCGGCGCTCCCCTGTCTTCTCCTGCCAGCGCTGCACTGTCACCTGACTGCGTGCACTATGTCCTAACGCTGTACGCGGTCAGTGCAGTACTGCGCCAACAGGAGAAGACAAGGGAGCGCCGGACCTGGACTGGAGCCGTGGTGCAGGAGGGCGAGTATCTTTCCCCGCTCCCGGCACCTAATACATACTGGAAGCGCTCACTAGTATTACTACTGGCCCTTTTCCCCCTACTTTTGGGTGAAAAAAGTGTGTCTTATGCAAACCATTTTGTGGGGCAATTCCGTGAAAAATGAGACAGTTGGGAGACAGGAGTTACTAAGGACAGAGGCCACTAGTAATACAGCGATCCTGGGGCCGTTCACTTACATGCCGCTGAACAGGAGACTGTATGCGTCCGTTTGGTGGTGGGAAGCGAAATAGTAATAGTTAAATACCCGGATCCTGAAGACGGTAGAATAGACACAGATACTCAAGAAGAATATGGTGAAGAAACAGGCCACCTGAAAAGACAAGATATTCTTCAGGACTTCACGACTACGAGGAAATAGAGGGACGGCATTAACAAGCGTCATATCGTAAAGTGTTTTTTGTGCTAATGTGCAGGGACAGAGATGGGGACATTTTTTAAATAAAAGGGAAAAAAAAAAAAGTCATCCCCATGACAATGGTGCTGGGTGCCACTGGCACGAGGGATTACACAATGTAACTAGTTAGTGGTCCTGCTTGTAAATCTGATTTCTGAGGATGAGACACTAGTGATAATTAAGAAAACCATTGCTCATCAATTTGCAAAAAAAAAAAATAATAATAATAATAAAAAAAAAATAAAAACCACACACAAATTATCCTTACCTCAATATAAATGTAATTGTAGGTCCTTTCAGCTTGTTGTATGAAGACAGCGAAGAGAGACAAGACAGGTTTTGTGCTGAAGAAAGTGCACTCCGACCACACCACCACGGCGGAGAACAGCGCCAAGACCACGGCCAAGATCCGCGAACACCAGGGGCGCAGCAAACACTCCCAGTACCACTCTGTGCAGGAAAAAAGAGACATCATTCAGAGGTTTAACAGCTACGCGACAACAGCAGCCAATCACTGGCCATAGAGCCGACCTCGCTGACATCACAGCAGCAGACTGGTGATGACATCACGTAGCTGCAGATGACATCACGTCGCTGAAGTGAAGAAGGAAACGGAAGAAATGAGCTGGTATTATACATTCAGAGCACAGGACCTACCGACAGTGGGGGTGTAGACGTGCCTGGTGATCCAGCTTTCCGGCTCCTGGGGAGGGAAGGTATGGACAAATTGTCTGGTGGCGCTGGTCTCATTCTTCGCTACATCCTCCAGGTGGAAGGCTTGTTCTAGAAGCATCCGCCACTGGACCTGGGTGCGGTTATGTCTCTGGACGGCATAGTTCACCTGTGGACAGAAAAGCAGAGGAGATTTATAAAGGTAGGAGTTTTTACTGCTGGCCTATGCTCTGGATAGGTCACCAGTATGTGATCAGTGGGGGTCCGACTCCTACCGATCAGCTGTTTAAGAAGGTAACACCACTCCTGTGAGCGACGAACGTGACGTCACTGGCCAAGGAAAAGGAGAGAGAAGGCTGTGGCGCTCACAGGACGGCCTTCTCAAAGAGCTGATTGGTGGGGGTCCCGGGTGTCAGATAGGATAGGTCATCAGTATAAAACTCCCAGAAAACCCCTTCAAAGGGAATTAGGTACCACAATGCGTATTGCTACACAGGAGATTATGACCACCCTGCAAACCAGCAGCGGTGGTCATGCTTGCTCTCTCCAGAAAAAAAGCACTGGCCCCACTGGTGGCTGGGACTGTGCATAGGCCGGTGTTTCTCCTACAGAGTGCAAGCACGACCACTGCTGCTGGAGAGCAGGGTGGTCGTAACCCCTGGAGATGAGCAGTGTATAACGTGATGGAAAACGGAATCCAGCCAGCAAAGGAGGCAATATGGAGAATCACAATACATTAGTAAGTGGCTTGTACTCACTTCTTCTACATGATACATGCCATTTGCTGAAGTGAGACAGCCGCTTTAAGAAACATTGTGCCGCACTTGATAAATTGAGAGCTGCTGCTCCATACAACTCTATGGGACTGTGTGCTTGTACTCCACTTCAGCAGCCCCACAGAGAAGGAATGGAGCTGCAGACATGCTTGTGCGTCTCCACTCCAAATGGGCAACATGAACCCCCATTCTAATGATTGGTGGGGGCCCCAGCAGTCAGACCCCCCTTGATCAAAAACTTTTCTCCTATCCTGTGGATAGAGGATAAGTTGTCATAGGACAACCCCTTTAAAGGGGTTGCCCAATCGTAGACAATGGGGGCATATCTCTAGGATATGCCCCCATTGTCTGATAGGTGCAGGTCCCACCTCTGAGGATGGTGCACTGCGCATGCGCAGCTGCCCTCCATTCATTTCTATGGGGCCGCCGAAAATAGCCGGCTCAACCCCATAGAAATTAATGGGAGCGGTGGCCGCAGATGCATGGTGCACTCCGATTCACTTCTATGGGAAACCCGGGGTCCTCCAGTCACAACTCTCCATGCTCCCTTCTTGTTGTAGATGCGGGTCCCGCACCTATCAGACAATGGGGGGCATATCCTAGCAATATGCCCCCATTGTCTGTGATGGGAAAACCCCTTTAAGGAATGAATCTTATTCCTACAAAATGTGGAAAAGGAACATAGATATTCAGATTATTTGGGCAGATTTCAGTCTGAGGCCCTGTTCACAAGGAGTTATTTGCCTGTAGTGCAGATTCCACATCAAAAAGCTGCCCCTGGCCATGCAGAATACACCTCCCATTGATTTCAATGGAGAGCATTGGGCAGTTCACATAGTAGCAGTTTATAGCTATGACTTTCTTGATGTAGTATGCAGTAGGACGGCACTAGAATCCGCAGTGGGTGTCTGCTCAGGTTTAGCTCCATGCAGGTCCACATTATTTACATGAAAAACCACCTCTGAAAAATCCGTCATGTGAACAGGGCCTTACTCTCGGCCTCCTCCTTGTACAATGTGTCCGTTACCTGCTTGTGAAGTTTGACGAGCGTCTTCTCACTCGGATAGTTGATGTTTTTCTCTTCAAAGTCTTCATAGTCATCCATGTTTCTCCCCATCTTCTCTTGGTACTCGGCAGGACACTGGAAGGACACAGGAGTGGAGAACAAAGAGAACATTTCACTTACACAAATAATCAGTTGCTGATGTAAAACATAATTATATAAAACTGAATCTGATGGGAGAAACAATTCACCAAAAGTGAATCGCAGACAAAGGTCAATTAGATTCCTAAGAATTCTAAATCGCCTGGCGAATCAGTGAGACATAACTATCTGATCATCAGTCTCTAGGGCAGGGATCAGCAACCTTTCGCACTCCAGCTGCTGTGAAACTACAACTCCCAGCATGCACACATATTTGGCTGTCCTTTTAATTACCATAGTAGTGAATGAAGCATGGTGAGAGTTGTAGTTTCTGAACAGCTGGAGTGCCGGAGGTTGCTGATCCCTGCTCTAGGGTGTGTAATGTCATGGTGATATAATCTACTTAAGGCCCCATTCACACGACTAAGTGTTTTGCGGTCCGCACATGGCTAGCGCTATATAGAGAATGCCTATTCTTGTCCGTGCTTGCGGACAAGAATAGTAAATGCTCTAAATTTTTTGCGGTGCCGCGGAACGGAACAACGGATGCGGACAGCACACGGTGTGCTGTCCGCATCTTTTGCGGCCCCATTGAAATGAACGGGTCCGCACCCGTTCCGCAAAATAGTGGAATGGATGTGGATCCATTTATACGGTCGTGTGAATGGGGCCTAAAGGGTATTTCCAGGACTTAGATACTGGTGACCTAGCCTTAAAGGGGTCCTCTCACTTCAGTAAGTGGCATTTATCATGTAGAGAAAGTTAATACAAGCCACTTACTAATGTATTGTGATTCTCCATATTGCCTCCTTTGCTGGCTGGATTCATTTTTCCATCACATTATACACTGCTCGTTTCCATGGTTACAAACCACCCTGCAATCCATCAGTGGTGGTCGTGCTTGCACAATATAGGAAAAAGCATCAGCCTCTCTGGTGGCCGGGACCATGGGAGCTCACATAGGCTGGTGCTTTTTCCTATAGTGTGCAAGCACGACCACCACTGATGGATTGCAGGGTGGTCGTAACCATGGAAACAAGCAGTGTATAATGTGATGGAAAAATGAATCTAGCAAAGGAAGTGATATGGACAATCACAATACATTAGTAAGTGCCTTGTAGTAACTTTCGCTACGTGATAAATGCCACTTACTGAAGATAGGACATCAATGTCAGACAGGTGGGGGCCATCAGCTTTTTCGGGCATCTGCCAGCGCCAGACACTATACTGTTGATGGCACCAAAAGCACAAGGTTCTGTCCACTGTGTAGAGTCTGTGCCATGGGAGCGGAGCTGCAGCACACCGGCACCAGAAACTACACATTGGACAGAGCCTTTCATCCACTGTATAGTTTCCAGAGGGAAACCTCGCTAGGCTATGCCCCCATTGTCTGAGATGGGAATACCCCTTTGAGTTTTATGGGAAAAATCCACTGCAGAAATCTAAGGCTGACCCTGGGATTTCTGCTGTGGTTTTGCATTTTGCGTTTTTCATTTGCCCCCATGGCTTTAGGAAGGAACATGTCCCTTCTTGATGTAGTTTCAAAATCATCTGCAGCGGTCTGAACGGCAGCATGGATTCCTATTGATAACAATAGGAGGCGGTTTAACATACGCCCTCAGACTAAGTACGTATGGTAAGTCAACCAACTAATATGGTTACCTTTCTTAAAATGGTGTCCACACATTTCCGCAGGGGGTGGTTGTACTTAATACATTCGTTCACTTTCCGAACTTCCTGCATGGAAGAAATAATGGAACGTAAGACTGACCGGGTAACATCTAGTGAACAGCGGTGATAATAGTGCCGCCCTCACCTCCATGACGTCCTCCAGGTTCTCCTCTGCGTCCGCTTTTTCCGTCATGAGTTTGGCTGCTTTGAAGTAGGTCTTCATGAGTAGATAGCCTTTCTTTGCTCCGTTCCAGTGGGAGCGCGGGATCTCTACCAGGCCGTACCCCAACAGCAGCACCAGGAGGAAGAGACCCCAAGTGTTGGCCGCAGCTATTCCTATGGTCTGCAGCTGATACCTGAGACACAAGAACATAGACTATCAGTAGCTATCCCACGGGACAGGTTATAAATATTGGGTCGTGGGGGGGGGGGTCTGACCACTGTGACCGCCTTGCAATCTCGAGAATAAGGGATCCCAAGTCCCCTCTCTGAATGGAGTCGCAATGTGAATGTTGGTCCACCGCTCCATTCATTTCTATGGGGCTGACGGAGTGCTGCTCCATAGAACTGAATGGAGCGGTGGACTGACTAATGCTCCATCCAGGGGACTTGCGGCCCTTTTTTCTCTAGAACGCAGGGGATCCAAGTGAGTCCATCAGTTCAACTTCTCTCTAGGTGGTACAAGACGCATTAATTTTCTGAGGTCTATCGGCCTCAAAACAATGCTGGAGATGTGGGAGAGAGGTGGGCTCATTGTCTCCCATTTGATGGACCTGCCCTCTGAGTGCGAGATGTGATTAGAAAGTTATCTATGCCTGATTTCCAGCTTCCCCTAGATAAGATTGCTCTGGTTCGACCGAACGAACTATATAATCCCTCTCTTATTACACATCTTATCGCAGCGGTGAAAGCATTAAAGGGGTTATTCCCATCTCAGACAATGGCGGGCATATCGCTAGGATATGCCCCCATTGTCCGATAGGTGCAGGTCCCACCTCTGGGATCTGCACCTACATCGAGAATGGAGCAGGGAAATGAATGGAGGAGCGCACTGTGCATGTACAGCTGCCCTCCATTCATTTCAATGGGGCCGATGAAAATAGCCAAGCTGGCTCGGCTATTTCCGTCCGCCCCATAGAAATGAATGGGAGCAGGGGCCGCGCATGGGAGCAGAGTTTGGTGGTGGATGGACCCCGGGAAATCCAGGGTCATCCAGCCACAGCTCTCCCCACCGTAGGTGGGTGCGGGTCCTAGAGGTTGGACCCGCACCTACCAGACAATGGGGGCATATCCTAGCGATAGGCCCCCATTCTCTGAGATGGGAATAACCCTTTATACCCTCTGAATTAGTTACACACACACATTCTCCTTCCATGCAGGAATGGCGTGCCAAGCTTGATCAGATATGTCAATATGAGGAGATGTCTAGCCTGATCAATAGGACTCATGATAGGTTTGGCAGGCCAGGTGTACCATTGTAGGTTCCCTTTGAAGAACCGGTCATTAATCTTCTCTTGCCCTCCCATATCCCAAGACATTATCATTGGGGCAGTGGCGTAGCTACCGGGGGGGCAGGGGGGGCGACGGCTCCGGGCCCAGTGACTCAGGGGGGCCCAGCAAGGATGACCTTGCCTACTATCAGACGAATACAAGTGAGCGCTTCCATTATGGAAGCGCTCACTTGTATTTAGGGACCCCCATCAGACCTCAGATCAGCCCACCCAGCCACACAGGATTAAAATAAAAAACCTTACTTACCTGTTCTGCGCTGCGGCTGCCCTCCGGTCCGCGCTCTGCTCTCTTCCCTGGCGGCGCGCACTATGACCTGACGCTGCACGCAGCGTCAGGTCATAGTGTGCGCGGGCCAGGGAAGAGAGCGGAGCGCGGACCGGAGGGCAGCCGCAGCGCAGAACAGGTAAGTAAGGTTTTTTATTTTAATCCTATGTGGCTGGGTGGGCTGATCTGAGGTCTGATGGGGACACGAAACGCTGATCTGAGGTCTGATGGAGGCACAATACGCTGATCTGAGGTCTGATAGGGGCACAATACGCTGATCTGAGGTCTGATAGGGGCACAATACGCTGATCTGAGGTCTGATGGGGCACAATACGCTGATCTGAGGTCTGATGGAGGCACAATACGCTGATCTGAGGTCTGATGGGGGCAGGGGACTGTTAGTTTAGTGATGTAAAAACTGGGGACAGATTTCCTTTAACATAGGAGTCCTCTTGTTTTTTACTCCTATTACTCCTATATTTTACTGCATTATGTAGTAGAGTATTTAGAGTAGGGTATGTAGAAAGTCTATTGTACTGTACTTAACAGCATATATGATCTAGCAGTTTATATAGTCATTTTTCTAATACAATATTATAACCACAACTAGTAGTATGTGCCTGTGAAGTTGGAAACGTACGTTTGGGAAGCCAAGTGGGGGGCCCACTCAAGTATGTTTCGCCCCCCCTGTGCTGAACCTCTAGCTACGCCTCTGCATTGGGGTATTTCTTTTTATTTTCTTTACATGTCTAATTACTTTTTCTTTTATTTTTTCTTAGTAGATTTGCCCATTAGGTGACACTATAGAAGAGTTCATCATTTTTCTAGATCCTTCTGCTCAGGAAAGTGATATCTCTGCCGGTAGGCGTCTTCCCTCTTCATCCAGTTCCCTCCCCCACTTCTCTTGTATATGTTATTTTATATATTGGGCTTAAAGCGTAACTGTCATGTTTTCATAAAAAAATCAATTTTAGCCTATGTTACTGCTGGTGGAGAATAATGCATAAGGCAATCTTTAATTTCTCCACATACCACTGTTTTCCTTGAGTTTTTCTCTTAGTTATGGCTGTTTTAACCCCTACAATATGAGGATCTTCTCAAGATGGCTCCTCTGCCAGTTCTCTGAGGCCACAACTGCCTTCCCTCACTTCACATACACACTGTAACCAGCAGCTTCCTGCCAGCCAATCAGATTGGATTACTGAGAGACACGCCTCCTCACTCTGAAGCCTAATGCAGGCATGCAGTGTGAAGGACCGCCCCTCTGTCTTCTTAGATGAGCCATAGCAACGGTCTTTTAAGGGACCAGTGGAAAGGGAAAAGGGGACATTAATGAAAGCCGTTATTATAAGGTAATTACAGATCTTTTGGCAATCACTGACAGACTCTCTCAGGTATACATGCCGAACTCTAATAAACTAGCAAATAAAAAAAATTATGAGTTACACTTTAATGGAGCTATGATTTCCACGGATGGACATCAAGTGGACTAGAACACAGTCTCAGTGTAACTTTACATTGTATATCTCTGTTTTCTATAAAATTAAAAATAAACAATGTTCAAAAAATAATAATTCTGTGATCGCTGATGACAACTAAAATGTTGAACACCTAATATACCTAACTGTGTAGTCATCGATCCCCTGTGCCCATATTTAGTAAAATTAGGCAACATTTGCCCAGAAAACCAGTTTGACAATCTGTACCGTGTTCTCAATGGTCCCTCTTTCTCGTGTCGGATTCCTCAAAAATGAAAAATGTCCGTGCAAACAATGAGACAGAAAATGTGCATTCTTCAAGAAAGATGTAGCTACAGGTTTCTTACCATTCAAGGTGAAGGTTCGGGCTAACGGCGACATATATTAAAAGGGCACCAAAGATCAGCAAGTACGTGCCGTAATAGATGGCGTTCTCAATCAGGGCGGTTTTAATTTTCCCTGTGATAGAAAAGCCCCCGGATCGAGCGTAAGACTGCATGAAAGGCAAGAGGATCCTGCAAGAGAGAGACGTACAACATTACATAACGACTGCTTCCTAGAAGAAGTCTACACAATGTCAGTGCCGCCATTAGTCTCTGCTTGTAGGGGTTCTGTGAGTTTATATAAACGTGAGTAAATTATCTACTTCACGTCTGTTCAGCTGGAAATGTCATGTTCTTGACTGGTGGGGTTCCCAAGGTCAATAGGAGTGACTGGGACTCTGTTTATATATATCCCTTTAAAGGCATTGTCCACTTTAACCACCTAACTGTTTTGCCCGAGTCCAGCTCGGGCAGTGTGAAAAGTAGCTAACTGGAGGGGGGAGGGCTGCTTTAGATGGTGATATCTCCTCAACGGTAGCAGCTAGAAACATGCAATTGGTCTTGTATGAAAGCTGACAGTCCAGGCTTTCGTACAAGATCATGAAGAAAATGACAGCTAAAGTCCAAGCAACAGAGGAGAAATCACTCTTAGAAATCAAGTCAGGAAAAATCGGGAGTAAAAACAGTTTTTACTTTCGCTTTCAGCTGCATTCACAGCATCCCGATTTCTATCAGTGATATCTTCCTCTGTCCTGAACATATTGCTGTCATTCTGGTGTTGTTTGAAAGATTGGAATATCTGCTTTCAAACAAGACCAGTTGGATGTTTCTAGCTGTTACCATTTAGGAAGTAGCAGCATCTAAAGCAGCCCTCCCCCCTCCAGGTAGCTACTTTTTCCACTGCTGGAGCTGGACTCTGGCAAAACAGTTAGGGGGTTAAAAAAAACACTTACATACACCCTATTAGAGAGTTAATATCGGGGAGTCCCATGTTCAGGAGCCTGATCTCTTGGAGAGTGGTTACAAAGAGTGTCTCTCTCTTCTGGAGAACCCATCCTGCATTACACAGACTATCCACTGGTATAGACGCTGTGTAATACATCATTTCCCCTGTGGTGGCGCTGCAGGGAAATTGAAGCTTACTAACAGGTTTCCCGACAGATCACAGCTGATTACTGGAGGTCCCAGCAGGAAGATACTGTGATATACTTATTTTCAAGGGACCCTTCTAATACATAGGCACCCTGTTCTCTGCAGTCAGGCTCACATGGTACATACAATCAATATGCCAAAATGGTTTGGATAGGATTGAAAGGATTACCCCATATTGCAGCCGGGGTAAGTGAAAGCATATCTCATATCACTTGCCGATTGACATGAATCTGAACCCCAATGCTGATTGAAATGAACACAGGGGCGCATTGGCCATAGACCTTACAGGGAAATTTCCCGGTGGGCCGATTCCCAGGGAGCCATCTGGGCCCTCCTAATTGCCAGCAAGTGGAAGTTTTTGGGGATGTACATTGTGCTGCTGGCGGTACTTTGTGATGGACTGTGGTATTTGGCTCTGTTGGGGTGGTACAATGTGCCACAATGTGGTATTGCTGGCCCTGCCTTCCATCAATTTGGACCCAACTACAAAACGGGGCCACTTTTAGTATTTTTTTCCAGGTCCACTTTAAGTTCCCAGTCCGCCCCTGAATGAACAGGTCCCTGCTTTCTGCAGGTCCTGAATTTTACCCTGCACAGGACCAATGCCTATTGACTTGAATGGGGCACCTGGATGTCAGAGGAGGAAGGAATTGGCAAAGGGGCCAAAGTCCCTATGTTCTTGCGACCAATGGAAGTCCTTCTTATATGCCATAATTTGCACTGGATGGCATACCCCTTTATACCGCCAATCTGATGTGAACCTACAGCTACAACGGGGAACGTCCAGTCAGTCTATAGGTCAGATATATAAGGGCCACAAACACTATGAGGGTTTATAAGTGACGTCCCCTGTTACAAACCACAAATACCTGAAAGCAGAGGTCTTTTTTACTGGTGTCACTGGAAATCTCTTGGTGAACACTTTTGATACTCACCAAGTAAGAAACTGGGATGTCCAGTAGACCACACGCCAAAAGATGGGCATGATGCCCTTGGGGATGTAGCTCCACGGCTTGTAGCATGTCTGGGGTGAACTGCTCTCCACACTGACAAGAGAGAAAAGCAGAAATCAGTGCAACGACCTAGAGGAGACATGAGGATGTGAGACACCGCAACAAGAAATAACAGGAAAAAGGGGACCACAGAAGCCAGGATAGTCCTAGTGAAGGGACTATTAGATGGAGCAAGGGGTCGTCTCACTTCAGGAAGTGGCATTTATCATGTAGAGAAAGCTAAAACAAGGCACTTACTAATGTATGGTGATTCTCCATATTGCCTCCTTTGCTGGCTGGATTCATTTTTCCATCACATTATACACTGCTCGTTTCCATGGTTACGATCACCCTGCAATCCATCAGTGGTGGTCGTGCTTGCACACTATAGGAGAAAGCACTAGTCTATGTGCGCTCCCATGGTCCCGGCCACCAGAGAGGTTGGCTCTTTTTCCTATAGTGTGCAAGCACGACCACCACTGATGGATTGCAGGGTGGTCTGTAACCATGGAAACAAGCAGTGTATAATGTGATGGAAAAATGAATCCAGCCAGCAAAGGAGGCAATATGGAGAATCACAATACATTAGTAAGTGCTTTGTATTAACTTTCTCTACATGATAAATGCCACTTACTGAAGTGAGACAACTGCTTTAAAGGGGTTTTCCAGGATTTTACTACTGATGACCTATCCTCAGGTATGACATCCGGGACCTCTGCCGATCAGCTGTTTGGGAAGGTACCGGTGCTCCTGTGAGCACCGCTACCTTCTCCCCGCTCACCAAGCACAGCGCCGTACATTGTATAGTGGCTGTGCTTGGTATCGTGCTCCGCTCTATTCACTTGAATGGGGTTGAGCTGCTCCTAGGTCACGTGACCGATGAATGTGACGTCACTGGCCTAGGAAAAGCTGAGAGAAGGTAGTGGCACTCACGGGAGCGCTGGTGCCTTCTCAAACAGCTGATCGGCAGGGGTCCCGGGTGTCGGACCCCACAGATCAGATACTGATGAACTATCCTGAGGATAGGTCATCAGTAGTTAAATCCCAGAAAACCCCTTTAAGAAACGATTGTCCCATGTAACAGTCTGCAGCGTTCGAACAACCAACAATAAATGACTCATTTTCTGTGGATCTAACAAATCTGCCACATTCTGCCGACTAAGGACACTTTCACACTTGCTTTGTTGTTTTCCGGCAGGGTATCTCAATACCGGAAAAAAACTTTCCGCTTACATCTCATGCATTCTGAATGGAAAGGGATCCGTTCAGGATGCATCAGGTTGTCTTCTGTTCCTGCAGAATTCCATTTTGTGACCGCTGCAAGCTGCAGTTCTGTGTCCGGTCATAAAAACAGAAAAATAACAAAACAAAATGGATCCGGCACTGAAAACAATGTAAGTCAATGGTGACGGATCCGTTTCTTTAGGAGCCCGATAAAACGTATCCGTCACCCATGGCCTTTCAATGTATTTAGTGACGGATCCATCTTCTTCCGTTTTGATTTCACACAACCGTATACTAACGGAATGGATGCCTCCTGAGGTGCAAAATCAAAACCGATCCGTTCAATTCCGATATCAATGCCGGAATTAACAACGCAAGTGTGAAAGTAGCCTAGTCCAAAAGCAGCCAGTCATTAGCAGTGTAAATGCTCTAGCTGCAGCTGTTCTGAAACTACAACTCCCAAAATCCTCCTTTCAATTCTATGGGAGTTACAAGAGCAGCCAAGAAAATGTGCCTGCTGGGAGTGGTAGTTTCACAGCAGCTGGAGCGCTGGACGTTGCTGCTCTAGGCGCAAATGAGCAAAGATCACCATAACGAGCAAATAGCAAAAAAATATTCATCCATTACCCAAACGACTTTTTTGTGCAAATAAGGCCCCTTTCACAAGAGCGAGTTTTCCTGCGCGGGTGCGATGCGTGACGTCAACACATAGCACCCGCACTGAATCCTGACCCATTCATTTCAATGAGTCTGTGTACATCTACATTTTCTACGTTGCGTGAAAATCGCAGCTGTGTTTTTCACGCAGCCCTGGCCCCATTGAAGTGAATAGGGCTTCAGTGAAAAACGTATTGTGTCCTGAAGCGAGTGCGGATACGATGCGTTCTTCACTGATGGTTGCTAAGAGATGTTGTTTGTAAACATTCAGTTTTTTATCACGCGCGTGAAAAACGCATCAAAACGCATCGCACCCGCGAGGGAAAAACTGAACAACTGAACGCAATCGCAGACAAAACTGACTGAACTTGCTTGCAAAATGGTGCGAGTTTCCCTGAACGCATCCTGACCTAATCCGTCACGCTCGTGTGAAAGAGGCCTAACTCTCTAAATCACTGAATGCCGCTCTTTAAAGAAAAAAATATCTTCCTGTCTAATAGGACGCTCGCACCATTTTGCAGGCAAGTTCAGTCAGTTTTGTCTGCGATTGCGTTCAGTTGTTCAGTTTTTTCCGCGCGGATGCAATGCGTTTTGATACGTTTTTCACGCACGTGATAAAAAACTGAAGGTTTACAAACAACATCTCTTAGCAACCATCAGTGAAGAACGCATTGTATCCGCACTCGCTTCAGGATACAATGCGTTTTTCACTGAAGCCCCATTCACTTCTATGGGGCCAGGGCTGCGTGAAAAACGCAGAATATAGAACAAGCTGAACGCAGAACTGATGCGTGAAAAAAAAACGCTCATGTACACAGACACATTAAAATGAATGGGTCAGGATTCAGTGCGGGTGTCATGCGTTCACGTCACGCATTGCACCCACACGGAAAACTTGCTCGTGTGAAAGGGGCCTAAGACAGGTTTACACGGCGCGATACTCAGGCCCATAATTCGTCTGAATGCTCTTTCGCCTGTAAAGGTGGCGCAGATTCCTCCTTGGGTGGAATGGTCTTTCATGGGGACACCTCAATCATCGTTTCTGGGCAGCAGGTCGCGCTGTGTGAACAGTGATCTGCTGCCCAGAAACAAGGATTCTATAGGAGGATGAGCATTGGTAGTAGCCATCGCTCGTCCTCATACTGTGGAGGTGACTGTTGTATGTAAATGCAGCGCTTCACCTCCACTAACGAGCAGGCGATTGTCCTTCCTGACAATAGTAAATGCAGCTTTACTCTTTACTTCAGGGCGTATTCACACATGCTGGTTTTGCGGATTGGATACAATTGGATAACGCTTGTGTAAACCTTGGCGTGTTCATCCTGCAGATCTCGTCTCGCCTCAGACAATGCGGTTTCAGTTACCCTCGTCCTTCGTTCTCCTGCATTTGTTTCAGCACAAAAGAAGAGGACAAGACAAAGCCAAGATCTTGTTGTCCGTCCGGCCCTATCAGTTTCACTGGAAGCCTTGAGTCATTGAAGAAAGCTGCTCTGGAGACGAGTGAAGCTCCGCAGCGCACGTGGACGTAATCACAGGACTGAACCATCCATTATGTAAATAGGGCAGGGTGTGCACAGCACTGACGGACGAGATAATCATAGGTGACATTACTACACGGAGAGGACTTCACAAGGACGACACCTCGCCGGGACTGTGGTGGGACCGGAAATCTCCACTATAAGGGGGATCCCTCTCTGGAACAGCGTTGTAATCATGGTTAGGGTTAAAGGGGTTTTCCAGGCCTTAGAAAGCGATGGCCTATCCTCAGGACTGGTCATCAATTTCAGATTGGTGGAGGTGCAAAACCTGACACCCCCACCGATTAGCTGCTTCAGGCCCTGCTGGGGTACTGCCGCATTCAAGTGAATGGGAATCAGATCAATGGCGGTACAAAAGCCCACACCCCCACTGATGAGCTGTTTAAGGCCCAGCAATAGATGTTTTCTATCCTCTGAAAATCCAGTTTATTTGGTATGCAAATGAGCCAGTAAGGGGCCCGGAGGGGCGGCACTCTTGCAGGAAGGAGCCCAGGCCCGCCTCCTACATCACATTCAAGCTATAACTCCGCCCCTTTTCCCTGCTCCCAGCATGAGGGCGGGCTTGGGCACTAGCAGGAGGCGTGTCTGGGCTCCATCCTGCAAGAGTGACGCCCCTCCGGGCACCTTACTGGCTCATTTGCATACCAAATACACTGGATTTTCAGAGGATAGAAAACATCTATTGCTGGAATAAAGGTACATCTGGAAATAAGGGACTAAGTGCTATGAGGCCATGGCTTTACTTCAATAGTGATTATCCTGGTGACAGATTCCCTTTAAGGGTAAATGCACATGTTCAGGATTTATGTGCAGACAATCCGCTCCGAAATCTGCAGGGGTTCGCAGGGAAATCCGTGAAGTCAATCCGCATAAATTGGGGGTGATTTTCCTGTGCCTATTGAAGTGAATGGAGAAAATCTGGACAGGAAAAATAAAATAAATGGATATGCTGCGGACTTTAAAATCCGCATCGTGTGCATGAGAATTTCAAATTCTCATAGAATACAATGTACATGACCTACGGTGCAGATCTTCCTCACGCAATGCTGATCATGTGCATTTACCCTAAACTGTTGGGATTGGAGTTTTCTCCGATCCAGGCTAATGTGGCAGGTGCAGGGCGGTGAATAACAGTCCCACTCCTGCCGCTGTTCCCGCCCATGATGTACATATTCGTCATTGGTAGGGGACGTGTTTTTTCTTGCACGGTCTTATTCCTCTGCTGCAGACGTTCAATGCAGAAACTCACACCACAAAATCAAATCATACTGACCTTAGAGGGTTAGAAGCCACGTCAGCGGAGGAGGAGGCATTGGCAATGGCAGCTCGCGTGGTCGTAGTAAACTGGCTGATGTTGATGGTGGCGGGGGTGACCGCGTTCTTGGCGATGCATCGGTTGTATATTGTCTGAATGAATAATAGACAGTAGAAAATTAAAGGGGTCCTCCGGCACTCCAGCTGTTCTGAAACTACAACTCCCAGAAGCCTCCTTTCACTTCTGTGAGAGCGTAGTAAGTTTGCATGCTGGAAGTTGTAGTTTCACAACACCTGGAGTGCTGATGGGTGCTGATCCCTGGGATAGATCATCAATATGACATTAACGGGCACCCCCGGCCAATCAGCTGTTTGAGGAAGCCGAGCGCCGCTGCCTCCTCACAGCTCACCAAGCGCAGCGCCGTCCATTGTATAGTGGCCGTGTTTGGTATTGCAGCTCAGCCATGTTCACTTGAATGGGACTGAGCGGCGCCCAAGCCATGTGACTGATGAAAGTGACGTCACTGGCCTAGGAAGACGCCTAAGCTCTCACAGAACGCAGCAGACTCTTCATACAGCTGATCGGCAGGGGAGCCAAGAGACGATCTGATATTGATGACTTAGGGCTAATGCACACGACCATATGCATTTTGCGGTCCGCAAAACACTGGTACACAAAAGAGACAGATGACGTCCGTGTGACATCCGTTTTTTTGCAGATCCAATGTAACAATGACAGGGGTTCGTGTGTATCATCTGTAATACAGACCCTAAAATACGGCCGCATAACGGCTGTCTGAATGTCACCTTAAAGGGAATCTGTCATCAGTTTTATGGCGTCCTAACTAAGGGCAACATAAACTACAGACAGATCCCCTTAGCACAATGCTGGGTCACCAAAAATGTTATCTGCCAGTTAAAAGCAGATAGCAACACATATCCTTGTGTATCCAGTCTAGACAATGCTCTGTGAGCTAATCACATCAGCAGCAGCTACACAAATCTCTCTGCTGGTTTGTTACAATGTATCAGTCAGAGTTCGGGCTGTTTAGCTCACAGAGCATTGTCTAGAGTGGATACAACTGTACTAGTTTGTTACAATGTATCAGTCTGGAGTCCAGGATGTTTAGCTCACAGAGCATTGTCTAGAGTGGATACAACTGTACTAGTTTGTTACAATGTATCAGTCTGGAGTCCAGGATGTTTAGCTCACAGAGCATTGTCTAGACTGGATACAACTGTGCTAGTTTGTTACAATGTATCAGTCTGGAGTCCGGGCTGTTTAGCTCACAGAGCAGTGTCTAGACTGGATACAACTGTACTAGTTTGTTACAATGTATCAGTCTGGAGTCCGGGCTGTTTAGCTCACAGAGCATTGTCTAAACTGGATACAACTGTACTAGTTTGTTACAATGTATCAGTCTGGAGTCCGGGCTGTTTAGCTCACAGATCATTGTCTAGACTGGATACAACTGTACTAGTTTGTTACAATGTATCAGTCTGGAGTCCAGGCTGTTTAGCTCACAGAGCAGTGTCTAGACTGGATACAACTGTACTAGTTTGTTACAATGTATCAGTCTAGAGTCCAGGCTGTTTAGCTCACAGAGCAGTGTCTAGACTGGATACAACTGTACTAGTTTGTTACAATGTATCAGTCTGGAGTCCGGGCTGTTTAGCTCACAGAGCATTGTCTAGACTGGATACAACTGTGCTAGTTTGTTACAATGTATCAGTCTGGAGTCCGGGCTGTTTAGCTCACAGATCATTGTCTAGACTGGATACAACTGTACTAGTTTGTTACAATGTATCAGTCTGGAGTCCGGGCTGTTTAGCTCACAGAGCATTGTCTAGACTGGATACAACTGTACTAGTTTGTTACAATGTATCAGTCTGGAGTCCGGGCTGTTTAGCTCACAGAGCATTGTCTATATCGGATACAGTTGTATCCACTTCTCAGCTGAGTGCAGGGAGAGTTATGGACAGGATTACGGCCTCTGGATGACCAGGTCTGTGGGTTCTGTCGTGCGCCTCAGCGACACTCCCTGGCAGAAGGCATTACTCACTGTGCTAACATCCAGCGGTATGATGAATACAATCAGGAAGCACAGGCACCAGGCCAGCAGCGTAGCCACCAGCACAAGTCGATGTTGTTTCTTGAAGTCTCCAAATCGGTGAAGGAGGAAAAGGGCGAGAAAGAAGACGAACACGACCTCTATACCGAGGGCAGCGCCGCTCATTGTGACCAACCGCCTGGGGTAACACAATGGAGTCCAGAGTCAATCCTATAGGAGAGGAAGACGGCAAAGGTTTAAAGGCGTCACTATGCATGACATAAAAGAAAGCCGAACGGAAATTAACAAAAATGGATTATATATATATATATTTTTTTTTTTGTTAGGGCTCAAATCCCAAAAAGTAAAGACCAAACTCCCCCCCTACAAATATGATGTCATTAATACCTTAGATGTTGGGCTGCCGTCAGTGTCAAACTATATCCCTACCAGGGCATATGAATGTCATGTAGGGGCGGGGGACATGTGAACCCCCCTTAATCTGGATGACTTGGTGCAACAGTAACTTTAAAGGGGTATTTCTACATAATACACCACAACAGGGGTCCCCCAACCCCCATCCTGCCTGTTGAAGGGGCCGCCAGCATCACTAAGGTCTATGCAGATGGACGTCACTAGGGAGTATACCGCCCTATAGCAGCGTCATATGACGACAGCTCAGTGATTGTGAAACATTAAAGGGGTCCTCTCACTTCAGTAAGTGACATTTATCATGTAGAGGAAGTTAATACCAGACACTTACTAATGTATTGTGATTCTCCATATTGCTTCCTTTGCTGGCTGGATTCATTTTTCCATCACATTATACACTGCTCGTTTCCATGGTTACAGACCACCCTGCAATCCATCAGTGGTGGTCGTGCTTGCACACTATAGGGAAAAACTGTAGCCTAAGAGCGGTGCCACAGTTCCGAACACCAGAGAGGCTGGTGCTTTTTCCTATAGTGTGCAAGTACGACCACCGCTGATGGATTGCAGGGTGATCTGTAACCATGGAAACGAGCAGTGTATAATGTGATGGAAAAATGAATCCGGCCAGCAAAGGAAGCAATATGGAGAATCACAATACATTAGTAAGTGCCTGACATAAGCATTCATTATGTAGGTAAAGTTATTGGCTGATTGAGACAATCCCTGTAATCTTCCCAGAGGATTATTACTGAGGAATGTGCTCCTGACACAGCAGGGACGCCGTGTGACCCAGCCCCATACACCCTGCCATTACCACAGCGCAAATCAGGACCAGGACGAGCGGCGAGTAAATTATTTCTAGCAAAAAAAAACATAACATAACATTGCACATGTTACAAACACAAGAGGACAACTCGAGGGGCCACAGAAAAATCTACAAGTGGGAGCAGCACTGACAACTACAGTGACACCCATTTTAAGACACCTATAGGGTTGTCACTTTCCATATGAAAACATCCGGTGTTGGGGGGGGGGGGGGGGGGTCAGCCAATGGCAGGCGGGGACGAGCCTCCCTAGCATCGCGGCTGACGCTAAAGAGACTCGCCCCTGTCCCCACCTGCCACTGGCTGAGCCCCCGCCCCCCAGCACCGGATGTTTTCATCCGCGCGCAGGGAGAAGTGGCAGTGCAGGGACCAGGAGCGGCACAGGGAGTGGGGAGCCAGGTAAGTACATTCAGTGTAAGGGGCCCAGGGGACATTTTGCAGTCTCGGATAACCTCTTTAAAGGGGTTTTCCGGGATTTTACTACAGGATCGGTGGGGGTCCGACACCCGAGACCCGCGCCGATCAGCTGTTTGGGAAGGCAGTGGCACTCCTGTGAGTGCTGCAGCCTTCTTTCAGCTTTTCCTAGGCCGGTGACATCACGTTCATCGGTCACGTGGCCTAGGAGCGGCTCAGCTCCATTCAAATGAATGGTGCTGAGCGCAATACCAAGCACGGCCACTATACAATGTACGGCGCTGTGCTTGGTGAACTGAGAGAAGGTAGCGGCACTCACGGGAGCACCGGTGCCTTCTCAAACAGCTGATCGGTGGGGGTCCCGGGTGTCGGACCCCCCACTGATCAGATACTGATGACCTATCCTAAGGACAGTCCGTCAATAAAAAAAAAATTCTGGAAAATCACTTTTAATCACCGATTGGCTAAGAGCAGCTGAATGATAAGGCTCTCTTCACATTGCTCCTCCCAAACATCCATTTCAGTTGGAGGCCAGCCTCTGAATAAAGCCTCTCATGACAACTATGCTTTAAAGGGGCACTCCCATCTTATAAAGTGACGGTATATCGCTAGGATCCTGAGAATTAAAGGCAATGTCCGGCCTTGGAGCTGACAACCACTAGGCTTCTGACCGGTGCCCTTGAACATAATAAACCCCACTCATCTGCCCACGCCACTGGTGGACGCTTCCAGTCCCGTGACCACTGTGGTCAATCACAGGACTCACCGGTCACGGCGGCTAGAATTGTACGTAACTGCTGAGGCCTGTGATTGGCTGCAGCGGTCGTGGGACCAAGGCGCTTCCGGCTCCTGAAGGGGAATAGAGCAGTGGCAGAAATGTGAACAGGTGAGTGGGGGGCATCTTGTTCAGGGCCACAGGTTAGGACCTAAAGGGTTGATGGCACCCTTTAAGAGGCTGCCCCAGCCACCCGGCAGGGAACTGCAGTCTGACCCATTTACTGCAGGGCTGAAGAGACTTCATTCTCCGGATCAGATCATCACTTTATAAATGATAAAGCCTCTCTGAACATCTTCTGATGGGTTCTGTGATCCCACCATCATGTGAAGGCCAGGCCAGCCATGGAGAGCAGGGGTGCACCGAAGACTCAGGCTGGGGTGCACCGAAGACTCAGGCTGGGGTGCACCGAAGACTCAGGCTGGGCCCGAACCAGGGGGTGCACCGAAGACTCAGGCTGGGGTGCACCGAAGACTCAGGCTGGGGTGCACCGAAGACTCAGGCTGGGGTGCACCGAAGACTCAGGCTGGGGTGCACCGAAGACTCAGGCTGGGGTGCACCGAAGACTCAGGCTGGGGTGCACCGAAGACTCAGGCTGGGGTGCACCGAAGACTCAGGCTGGGGTGCACCGAAGACTCAGGCTGGGGTGCACCGAAGACTCAGGCTGGGGTGCACCGAAGACTCAGGCTGGGGTGCACCGAAGACTCAGGCTGGGGTGCACCGAAGACTCAGGCTGGGGTGCACCGAAGACTCAGGCTGGGGTGCACCGAAGACTCAGGCTGGGGTGCACCGAAGACTCAGGCTGGGTGCACCGAAGACTCAGGCTGGGGTGCACCGAAGACTCAGGCTGGGGTGCACCGAAGACTCAGGCTGGGGTGCACCGAAGACTCAGGCTGGGGTGCACCGAAGACTCAGGCTGGGGTGCACCGAAGACTCAGGCTGGGGTGCACCGAAGACTCAGGCTGGGGTGCACCGAAGACTCAGGCTGCACGAGCTCAGGGGGTGCACCGAAGACTCAGGCTGGGGTGCACCGAAGACTCAGGCTGGGGTGCACCGAAGACTCAGGCTGGGGTGCACCGAAGACTCAGGCTGGGGTGCACCGAAGACTCAGGCTGGGGTGCACCGAAGACTCAGGCTGGGGTGCACCGAAGACTCAGGCTGGGGTGCACCGAAGACTCAGGCTGGGGTGCACCGAAGACTCAGGCAGGGGTGCACCGAAGACTCAGGCCACTCTGTGTGGTTCAGATAAAATTTGCATATTGATTGGATTACAGTGATTACAGGACATCTCATGACCTCCCAATATGGACACATCCCAGTAATAGCTTAGACCAGTATGTCACAAGACGGACAGGCTGGTAACAATTAACGATGTACATTAGTACTGTGCAGGGGGCGTGACGGTCACAGCACATCAGCTGCAGCCACAGAAGTATGCCGGGGTGGTCACGTCCTTGTCCCTGCTCTCCCAGACTTCTGAATGGCAAATATCTCTAGTTAAGAAAAAACATGGAGGATATGAATCAACACAGGTGCCTGGGATCTGAGCATACAGACAGGGGCCACCAGAAGACGCCCCAGGACCGGAGCATAAAGACAGGGGCCACCAGAAGACGCCCCAGGACCTGAGCATACAGACAGGGGCCACAGGGAGACACCCACAGATCTGAGCATACAGACAGGGGCCACAGGGAGACACCCCAGGACCTGAGCATACAGACAGGGGCCACCAGGAGACACCCCAGGACCTGAGCATACAGACAGGGGCCACCAGAAGACACCCCAGGACCTGAGCATACAGACAGGGACCACCAGAAGACACCCCAGGACCTGAGCATACAGACAGGGGCCACCAGAAGACGCCCCAGGACCTGAGCATACAGACAGGGGCCACCAGAAGACACCCCAGGACCTGAGCATACAGACAGGGGCCACCAGGAGACACCCCAGGACCTGAGCATACAGACAGGGGCCACCAGAAGACGCCCCAGGACCTGAGCATACAGACAGGGGCCACCAGAAGACACCCCAGGACCTGAGCATACAGACAGGGGCCACCAGAAGACGCCCCTGGACCTGAGCATACAGACAGGGGTCACCAGAAGACGCCCCAGGACCTGAGCATACAGACAGGGGGGCACCAGGAGAAAGACAGCCCCAGGACCTGAGCATACAGACAGGGGGCCACAGGGAGACACCCCAGGACCTGAGCATACAGACAGGGGCCACCAGAAGACACCCCAGGACCTGAGCATACAGACAGGGACCACCAGAAGACACCCCACGGACCTGAGCATACAGAACAGGGGCACCAGAGACACCCCAGGACCTGAGCATACAGACAGGGACCACCAGGAGACACCCCAGGACCTGAGCATACAGACAGGGGCCACAGGGAGACACCCCAGGACCTGAGCATACAGACAGGGGCCACCAGAAGACACCCCAGGACCTGAGCATACAGACAGGGGCCACCAGAGACACCCCAGGACTGAGCATACAGACAGGGACCACAGGAGACACCCCAGGACCTGAGCATACAGGACAGGGGCCACAGGGAGACACCCCAGGACCTGAGCATACAGACAGGGACCACCAGAGACACCCAGGACCTGAGCATACAGACAGGGACCACCAGGAGACACCCCAGGACCTGAGCATACAGACAGGGACCACCAGGAGACACCCCAGGACCTGAGCATACAGACAGGGACCACCAGGAGACACCCCAGGACCTTGAGCATACAGACAGGGGCCACCAGGAGACACCCCAGGACCTGAGCATAACAGACAGGGGCCACCAGGAGACACCCCAGGACCTGAGCATACAGACAGGACCACCAGGGAGACACCCCAGGACCTGAGGCATACAGACAGGGGCCACCAGGAGACACCCCAGGACCTGAGCATACAGACAGGGGCCACCAGGAGACACCCCTGGACCTGAGCATACAGACAGGGGCCACCAGGAGACACCCCAGGACCTGAGCATACAGACAGGGGCCACCAGGAGACACCCCTGGACCTGAGCATACAGACAGGGGCCACAGAAGACACCCCAGGACCTGAGCATACAGACAGGGACCACCAGGAGACACCCCTGAACCTGAGCATACAGACAGGGGCCACCGGGAACACCCCAGGACCTGAGCATACAGACAGGGCCACCAGGAGACACCCCAGGACCTGAGCATACAGACAGGGGCCACCAGGAGACACCCCAGGACCTGAGCATACAGACAGGGGCCACCAGAAGACACCCCAGGACCTGAGCATACAGACAGGGCCACCAGGAGACACCCCAGGACCTGAGCATACAGACAGGGGCCACCAGAAGACACCCCAGGACCTGAGCATACAGACAGGGGCCACCAGGAGACACCCCAGGACCTGAGCATACAGACAGGGCCACAGGAGACACCCCAGGACCTGAGCATACAGACAGGGGCCACCAGGGAGACACCCCAGGACCTGAGCATACAGACAGGGGCCACAGGGAGACACCCCAGGACCTGAGCATACAGACAGGGGACCACAGGGAGACACCCCAGGACCTGAGCATACAACAGGGGCCACAGGAGACACCCAGACCTGAGCATACAGACAGGGGCCACCCCCAGGAGGAGGGGGGGGGGACACCCCCCCAGGGGAGGACCTGAGCATACAGACAGGGGCCACCAGGGAGACACCCCAGGACCTGAGCATACAGACAGGGGCCACCAGGAGACACCCCAGGACCTGAGCATACAGACAGGGGCCACAGGGAGACACCCCAGGACCTGAGCATACAGACAGGAGCCACCAGGAGACACCCCAGACCTGAGCATACAGACAGGGGCACCAGGAGACACCCCAGATCTGAGCATACAGACAGGGGCCACCAGAGACACCCCAGGACCTGAGCATACAGACAGGGAGGACACCCCACCTGAGCATACAGACAGGGGCCACCAGACACCCAGGACCTGAGCATACAGACAGGGGCCACCAGGAGACACCCCAGGACCTGGAGCATACAGACAGGGGCCACCAGGGAGACACCCCAGGACCTGAGCATACAGACAGGGGCCACAGGAGACACCCCAGACCTGAGCATACAGACAGGGCCACAGGAGACACCCAGGACTGAGCATACAGACAGGGCCACAGGAGACACCCCAGGACATGAGCATACAGACAGGGGCCACAGGAGACACCCCAGGACCTGAGCATACAGACAGGGGCCACCAGAAGACACCCCAGGACTGAGCATACAGACAGGGGCACCAGAGGACACCCCAGACTGAGCATTACAGACAGGGGCCACCAGAAGACACACCAGGACCTGAGCATACAGACAGGGGCCACCAGGAGACACCCCAGACCTGAGCATACAGACAGGGGCCACAGAAGACACCCAGGACCTGAGCATACAGACAGGGGCCACAGGAGACACCCCAGACCTGAGCATACAGACAGGGGCCACCAGAAGACACCCCAGGACCTGAGCATACAGACAGGGGCCACCAGAAGACACCCCGGACCTGAGCATACAGACAGGGGCCCCAGAAGACCCCCGGACCTGAGCATACAGACAGGGGCACCAGAAGACACCCCAGGACCTGAGCATACAGACAGGGGCCACCAGAAGACACCCCAGGACCTGAGCATACAGACAGGGCCACCAGAAGACCCCAGACCGAGCAACAGACAGGGGCACCAGAAGACGCCCCTGGACCTGAGCATACAGACAGGGGTCACCAGAAGACGCCCCAGGACCTGAGCATACAGACAGGGGCCACCAGGAGACACCCCAGGACCTGAGCATACAGACAGGGGCCACAGGGAGACACCCCAGGACCTGAGCATACAGACAGGGACCACAGGGAGACACCCCAGGACCTGAGCATACAGACAGGGGCCACCAGAAGACGCCCCAGGACCTGAGCATACAGACAGGGGCCACAGGGAGACACCCCAGGACCTGAGCATACAGACAGGGGCCACCAGAAGACGCCCCAGGACCTGAGCATACAGACAGGGACCACCAGGAGACACCCCAGGACCTGAGCATACAGACAGGGGCCACAGGGAGACACCCCAGGACCTGAGCATACAGACAGGGACCACCAGGAGACACCCCAGGACCTGAGCATACAGACAGGGGCCACAGGGAGACACCCCAGGACCTGAGCATACAGACAGGGACCACAGGGGAGACACCCCAGGACCTGAGCATACAGACAGGGCCACCAGGAGACACCCCAGGACCTGAGCATACAGACAGGGGCCACCAGGAGACACCCCAGGACCTGAGCATACAGACAGGGCCACAGGGAGACACCCCAGGACCTGAGCATACAGACAGGGACCACCAGAAGACACCCCAGGACCTGAGCATACAGACAGGGACCACAGGGAGACACCCCAGGACCTGAGCATACAGACAGGGGCCACCAGGAGACACCCAGGACCTGAGCATACAGACAGGGACCACCAGGAGACACCCCAGGACCTGAGCATACAGACAGGGACCACCAGGAGACACCCCAGGACCTGAGCATACAGACAGGGACCACCAGAAGACACCCCAGGACCTGAGCATACAGACAGGGGCCACCAGGAGACACCCCTGGACCTGAGCATACAGACAGGGGCCACCAGGGACACCCCAGGACCTGAGCATACAGACAGGGGCCACCAGGAGACACCCCAGGACCTGAGCATACAGACAGGGGCACCAGGAGACACACCCAGGACCTGAGCATACAGACAGGGCCACCAGAGACACCCCAGGACCTGAGCATACAGACAGGGGCCACAGGAGACACCCCAGGACCTGAGCATACAGACAGGACCCCAGGGAACCCCAGGACCTGAGATACAGACAGGGCCACAGGAGACACAGGGGCCCCAGAAGACACCCCAGGACCTGAGCATACAGACAGGGGCCACCAGGAGACACCCAGGACCTGAGCATACAGACAGGGGGCCACCAGAAGACACCCCAGGACCTGAGCATACAGACAGGGCCACCAGGAGACACCCCAGGCATGGGGCATACAGACAGGGACACAGGGGAGACACCCAGGACCTGAGCATACAGACAGGGGCCACCAGGAGACACCCAGGACCTGAGCATACAGACAGGGGCCACCAGGAGACACCCCAGGACCTGAGCATACAGACAGGGGCACAGGGGCCACCAGGACTGAGCTACAGACAGGGGCCACAGGGAGACCCAGGACCTGAGCATACAGACAGGGGCCACAGGGAGACACCCCAGGACCTGAGCATACAGACAGGGGCCACAGGGAGACACCCAGGACCTGAGCATACAGACAGGGGCAGACAGGGCCACAGAACCCCAGGACCTGAGCATACAGACAGGGGCCACAGGGAGACACCCAGGACCTGAGCATACAGACAGGGGCCACAGGGAGACACCCCAGGACTGAGAGCATACAGACAGGGGCCACCAGGAGACACCCAGGACCTGAGCATACAGACAGGGGCCACAGGGGACACCCCAGACCTGAGACAGGGCCAGAGACCGACCTGAGCATACAGACAGGGGCCACAGGGAGACACCCCAGGACCTGAGCATACAGACAGGGAGCACAGGGAGACACCCCAGGACCTGAGCATACAGACAGGGCCACAGGGAGACACCCCAGGACCTGAGCATACAGACAGGGGCCACAGGGAGACACCCCAGGACCTGAGCATACAGACAGGGGCCACAGGAGACACCCCAGGACCTGAGCATACAGACAGGGGCCACCAGAAGACACCCTGGACCTGAGCATACAGACAGGGGCCACCAGAGACACCCCTGGACCTGAGCATACAGACAGGGGCCACCAGAAGACACCCCAGGACCTGAGCATACAGACAGGGCCACAGGGAGACACCCCAGGACCTGAGCATACAGACAGGGGCCACAGGGAGACACCCCAGGACCTGAGCATACAGACAGGGGCCACAGGGAGACACCCCAGGACCTGAGCATACAGACAGGGGCCACCAGAAGACACCCCAGGACCTGAGCATACAGACAGGGGCCACAGAAGACACCCCAGGACCTGAGCATACAGACAGGGGCCACCAGAAGACACCCCTGGACCTGAGCATACAGACAGGGGCCACCAGAAGACACCCTGGACCTGAGCATACAGACAGGGCACAGGGAGACACCCAGGACCTGAGCATACAGACAGGGGCCACAGGGAGACACCCAGGACCTGAGCATACAGACAGGGGCCACAGGGAGACACCCAGGACCTGAGCATACAGACAGGGGCCACAGGGAGACACCCCAGGACCTGAGCATACAGACAGGGGCCACCAGAAGACACCCCTGGACCTGAGCATACAGACAGGGGCCACCAGAAGACACCCCTGGACCTGAGCATACAGACAGGGGCCACCAGAAGACACCCCAGGACCTGAGCATACAGACAGGGGCCACAGGGAGACACCCCAGGACCTGAGCATACAGACAGGGGCCACAGGGAGACACCCCAGGACCTGAGCATACAGACAGGGGCCACAGGGAGACACCCCAGGACCTGAGCATACAGACAGGGGCCACCAGAAGACACCCCAGGACCTGAGCATACAGACAGGGGCCACCAGAAGACACCCCAGGACCTGAGCATACAGACAGGGGCCACCAGAAGACACCCCTGGACCTGAGCATACAGACAGGGGCCACCAGAAGACACCCCTGGACCTGAGCATACAGACAGGGGCCACCAGGAGACATCCACGGATCCCAGCGGTTGGTGTTTCGGTTTTTCCACAGTCCAAGCTTTTTATTACGTTCTGCACCTTAACCTATACTTTATGTTTCATTTAATCGTCATAATTCAAAATCCTTATTTGCTGTCAGTGAATGAAACAGTCGTATTGACTCTCTGGCACCTCTACACATTCTATACACTCCTCTGCCATCCGCAGCACAAACCTCTCTCAAGTGCTGATTGTTCGGTACAATGTATCAGTGCCGGTAAATTGTATCAGACTATCCAGACTGCTTATTCTAGATCAGATACAACTGTACCAAACTCTCAGCTGTGACAAACGTTCCATCTGTATCTGGACAGTGCTTTTCCGCATCTGCATAGATAAAGTTTCTAATCACTGACAGCAAGCAGGGATCACGGATTACATTCAAAGCCAAAGACCTACTTTTAATTATAATTATTATTATTATTATTATCACAGAAGGACTGGATTCTCTATTAACCCTTTCAGCTATTTCGCTTTTTAAGTCAAACCTCCAATCGGGTGTAACAGGGTACCATATAACTATAGGGGGATGAACCATTAACCCCATCCTGACAGCCCACATAATGGGAACCATACGTATAATAACCCGTGGAGAATGGGGGATATGACTGTGACATAACCTGCAGTGGATGACACGAATGGCTTTTCCTCACCTGCCTCAGGGTCTCTTCACCAACTACCGGACAACACTCATCGCCCGGTCCCCTCCTGCCTGCCGGTACTCACGGCCCAGGGACACTCAGCTGACAACCCGAAAAAAAAGAGCTCTTACGTCATTTCCGAACAACTTCCGCCCTGTAGAGAAAGATAGAACGTCAATACAAGTACAACTTCCGGTCAGTAGTGACGCACGGGCGCTAGAGGCGTCATCCACCAGGAGATCACCTGCAGTACTTCTGTCCCCTCAAGAGTAGCCATTTTGCTGGCGCCCAGGAGGCTCTGCTTTCTGAGATATACAGCAGAAGTGACAGATAAAATTCTGCAATATAGGGCGGAATTAGCTGAGGGGGGGGGGTTCTCTTTGCTGCCCTTTAGCAAACAGCTTAGATGTATTTTAGGCTCTGGCTCTTGTTGCTAATAGCAACCAATCATAGGGCAGCTTTCATTTTGTACAACCCACAACAATTTTTGCATTTTTCACTCTCTGCCCTCCAGGAGCCATAACTTTTTTTTTCTGTTCACATAGCCGTTCGCTATAACTCCATAGAGTTTCGCTCCAGATTTATCACTGAGACTTTTTTTAAACAAAAAAGGCACGGGGAGATTTCTCAAAACTGATGTAAAGTAGAACTGGCTTAGTTGCCCATAGCAACCAATCAGAGTGCTTCTTTCATTTTCCAAAGGAGCTGTGAAAAATTAAAGGTGGAATCTGATTGGTTGCTATGGGCAACTAAACCAGTTTACCTCCACCATAATCTCACTCCAGGAGGAGGTGGAGTAGGAAACCTGGAGTAACTTTTCTAGACAAAAGTGTTAGGTTTATGGACTTATGCACACTGCACATTGCAGATTCGCAAAACCCCATTACCGGCCGCGTGCGTTCCACATTTTGTGGAACGGAATGTCTGGCCCTCTATAGAACAGTCCTATCCTTCTCAGCAAAATGGACACGTATAGGACAGGTTCTATTTTTTTGTGGGGCCTTGGAACGGACAGGCAGATGCAGACAGCACAGTGTGTGCTGTCCGCACCTTTTGTGGCCTCATTGAAGTAAATGGGTCTGCATCCGACCTGCAAAAAATGCAGATCGGATGAGGCCATAAACCACAGTTGTGTGCATGAGGCCTAAGGAGACAAACTGATCACAAGACATTTGATGAATGTGAAATAAAGTAAAAAAAAAAAAAAAAACACAGACTCAAGCAAATCTGACTTCAAATATTCCCCTCGTGATAAATTCCCCCCTTTATGTTTTAAAGCCTCATTCACAAGTCCATGCGCAAATCCGTGAAAATGTGGTCAGTGATACCTCTGTGAAGCTGTCTGTGTCAGGTCTGTTTGTTTTTTGCTGTCCATGTGTCATCCGTGTTTGACTGACACTTAACAGCTGAAAAATAATTTACAAAGTGTCTCTTCCTAATGATCAATGAAACACGGATGGCATCCGCGGTTTTCACGGACCCATAGAGTATAATGGGGGTGATGGATCCGTGAACACTGACAAAACAGAGCATATTAACGTGCTTAAAAACACGGACCCACGGACTGTGGGGACTCCTTCATATGGTCGTGTGAGTGTAGCCTAAAATTAATGGGTACATGTGCTGTCCGTGGAGATCGTGTACAGCACACGTCTGTGGAACGCTGACATGTGAATGAGGCCTAATACTACATAAAAAAAAATTTTCATCACTATGATTTGACTCCATAACTTTTTTTTTTTATATTTATGTCTGAGGGGTCATTTTTTTGCAGGGCGATCTGTATTTTTATTGATACCATTGTTATCTAGGATATGCCCCCATTGTTAGCTAGGATATGCCCCCATTGTTAGCTAGGATATGCCCCCATTGTCCCCATTGTTATCTAGGATATGCCCCCATTGTCTTAAAGGACCCGCACCTACAGTACAGACCAAAAGTTTGGACACACCTTCTCATTCAAAGAGTTTTCTGTATTTTCATGACTATGAAAAATTGTAGATTCACACTGAAGGCATCAAAACTATGAATTAACACATGTGGAATTATATACTTAACAAAAAAGTGTGAAATAACTGAAAATATGTCTTATATTCTAGGTTCTTCAAAGTAGCCACCTTTTGCTTTGATTACTGCTTTGCACACTCTTGGCATTCTCTTGATGAGCTTCAAGAGGTAGTCACCTGACATGGTATTCCAACAGTCCTGAAGGAGTTCCCAGAGATGCTTAGCACTTGTTGGCCCTTTTGCCTTCACTCTGCGGTCCAGCTCACCCCAAACCATCTCGATTGGGTTCAGGTCTGGTGACTGTGGAGGCCAGGTCATCTGGCGTAGCACCCCATCACTCTCCTTCTTGGTCAAATAGCCCTTACACAGCCTGGAGGTGTGTTTGGGGTCATTGTCCTGTTGATAAATAAATGATGGTCCAACTAAACGCAAACCGGATGGAATAGCATGCCGCTGAAAGATGCTGTGGTAGCCATGCTGGTTCAGTATGCCTTCAATTTTGAATAAATCCCCAACAGTGTCACCAGCAAAGCACCCCCACACCATCACACCTCCTCCTCCATGCTTCACGGTGGGAACCAGGCATGTAGAGTCCATCCGTTCACCTTTTCTGCGTCGCACAAAGACACGGTGGTTGGAACCAAAGATCTCTAATTTGGACTCATCAGACCAAAGCACAGATTTCCACTGGTCTAATGTCCATTCCTTGTGTTCTTTAGCCCAAACAAGTCTCTTCTGCTTGTTGCCTGTCCTTAGCAGTGGTTTCCACCATGAAGGCCTGCTGCACACAGTCTCCTCTTAACAGTTGTTGTAGAGATGTGTCTGCTGCTAGAACTCTGTGTGGCATTGACCTGGTCTCTAATCTGAGCTGCTGTTAACCTGCGATTTCTGAGGCTGGTGACTCGGATGAACTTATCCTCCGCAGCAGAGGTGACTCTTGGTCTTCCTTTCCTGGGGTGGTCCTCATGTCAGCCAGTTTCTTTGTAGCGCTTGATGGTTTTTGCGACTGCACTTGGGGACACTTTCAAAGTTTTCCCAATTTTTCAGACTGACTGACCTTCATTTCTTAAAGTAATGATGGCCACTCGTTTTTCTTTACTTAGCTGCTTTTTTCTTGCCATAATACAAATTCTAACAGTCTATTCAGTAGGACTATCAGCTGTGTATCCACCTGACTTCTGCCCAACACAACTCATGGTCCCAACCCCATTTATAAGGCAAGAAATCCCACTTATTAAACCTGACAGGGCACACCTGTGAAGTGAAAACCATTTCAGTTGACTACCTCTTGAAGCTCATCAAGAGAATGTCAAGAGTGTGCAAAGCAGTAATCAAAGCAAAAGGTGGATACTTTGAAGACCCTAAAATATAAGACATATTTTCAGTTGTTTCACACTTTTTTGTTAAGTATATAATTCCACATGTGTTAATTCATAGTTTTGATGCCTTCAGTGTGAATCTACAATTATCATAGTCATGAAAATACAGAAAACTCTTTGAATGAGAAGTTGTGTCCAAACTTTTGGTCTGTACTGTATATCGACAACGGAGCTTCAAAAGTGAAGGAGGGTGCACTGCGCATGCGCAACCATCCTCTATTCATTTTCTATGGGGCTGCAGAAAATAGCCGAGCGGTGGCTCTGCTATTTCCGTCGGCCCCATAGAAATGAATGGGGCGGGGACCGCACATGCGCCGTACGCTCCCATTCAATTCTATGGGGAGTCGCCTGGGTGGTGGCAGGACTGGAGTCCTGCACCTATAAGACATTGGGTGCATATCCTAGCGATATACCCCCATTGTCTGTGATGAGACAACCCCTTTAAGCAAGATGCTCACCATGTAACACTACTTGCCTTGCTGGCCTATCAGCTATATGGCGGGCCGGGCGCCAGGAGCAGGACCCAGGTTACGCAGCTGATTGACTTGGATTTCAGTGGCTGTCATGCAGTCCCAGAAGGGCTGTTCATAGGACACAGAGACAGCTGATTGTGATGGTGAAGCACAGAGCCGCCTTCTCCACCATTCAGCTTCGCTGCCGGCCCTCCACAATGCTGGGCTTTATAGGAAGAGAGGTACAGGCTGGGAATCAGCCTCTTCTCCTCCTACGTAGCCCAGCAGGTCAATGTATATTCTGCCTATTTTTCTTCTCACCGCAGTAAAGTCTATCAGCCTTAAAGGGAACCTGTCATCAACTTTATGCTGACCTCACTGAGAGCAGCATAAATTAGTGACAGAAATGCTGATTTCTGTCACTCATGAGCTAAAAGTAAGTGGTTGCTGAGAACCAACATCATAATCATTGCAGCACGGGCCTCAAAAAGAGTCAGATCTACCTGAGAAGAGTCATGGTTATTCATAATCTCCTGGACTCTCACCCATCTACTGATGATTGTAAGTTCTCTCCTAGAGAGAAAGGGAGAAAACTAGGTGGAAGATTGTCAATCATCAGCAGGTGGGCAGGGAGAGCAGGAATTTATGAATAACCATGACTCTTCTCAGGTGGCCGGGACTCTTTTCCAAGCCCAGTCTGCATCGATTGTGATGTGGGTTCTCGGCAACCACTTACTTTTACTTTTTTAACTTATAAATGACAGACTCACCTGTCTGTACTTTATTCTGCCATTAGTATGGGCAGCATAAAGTTGATGACAGGTTCCCTTTAAACAGCCAATAACTTACTGACTGACTCTAATGCTCGGCCATACAGACTCTGGACCTTCTAGTTATTTCCTTCTCTTTCTGGAGCACTGTACAGTAGAGATGGTTTTCTTGATGTAAATATCTAATACTTGATGATTTATTTATTTTACGCACTTATATAGCGCTACCATGGGTGATTCTCTGAGACTCAGGCCTAGTCTTCTGAGGAGTCAGCACACATAGCTCCTCTCTCTTCCTCACCTAACACTAGACTCACACTAAACTAGGGGCAGACCTAGGTCCATCTCCTAGCCTCCTACAAGGGCAGAGTCAGGATTGTTAACCCTGACTTATCCATACAAAACTATACGAGTAATACAGAGCATCAGAACATTAACAAGAAACAATTTCGCCAGCCCCTTATTCTTATTCAGGGGGGTCATTTATTGAGGGTGTCGGGGGAGGTGATAGGTTCTCATTTTAAGGTACTTGAGAATCTGTGCTGAAATACGCAGCAAAGAAGCCACAACATCCACAATAGTAATTCCTCTCAGGTTTTTTGTGGCAGAATTGCTGTTTACGCCACATGTTAAAGCGCCCTAAAGCTCTTCAGTACCAGATTTGCAGGGACTGTCTATGATTCTTTAGAGATAGTCCAGAAAATTCTAGGTCAATTCTAGGCAACCGCAAAAGCTGCCCATAAGTGGGTTTTCTTGGGTGGGTTTGGGGCATTTTTGGGGGGCTTAGATATGCCAAACTACTAAAATGTTGGTAAGTATGCAGTCAACAGTTGGGCCCCGTACAGAGGGCCATAACGGGGTCCTTTAAAGGGGTTCTGCGAGACTGGGAACCCTCCTTTTCTATTGCCAGGCAGGGTTCAGGGCCCGTCACAGACCGCCAAACTCCCCGCGGGACCCGAAATGTGACTTAACATGGACACGTACATCTCCAGAGTGCCGGTGTCGGGTGAGCCTTTATTTTTTTAACCCTCAGCCATATCAAAAGGGGATTCCAGTCCTGGAGAAACCCTTTAGCATCTGTATTGTGGATCGCTATGGCGCCGAAAGCCATAATACGGTTGCTGAAACACGCTAGTTTCCCAGTAGTCATTGCACTACAAATCTCAGCATGCCTTAACAGCAAACAACTGAGAGCTGTTGTTGAGCCACCTGTTTCAGACCCCAGGTCCACAACAGCCCTCATATATCTCTCAGGTGTCCTTGTTGTCTACACCAAACAGAATTCAGCTTTCATTTTACCCCCTGCATTTATTTATTTTTTTGATAATGAAAGCTGGAAGGAAAAGCAAAAACAAAAAAAAAAACTTCTTGGTTGCTATGGGTAACAAGGGGCGCCTTTCCTTGGAAACCATCACTCCAGGAAGGAAGGGGCACGTGACCAGCACGCGACGTTCCAACTCCCGGCGGCGGCGAAGACCTTCCAGCGCGTGCGCAGTGGGCGCTTGCTGACGTCAGCGCGCCGCTACGTGCCGAGAGAGGGAACGCGGGAAGTTCGTATAAGGAGCCGGTCGGGCGCGCTCGTCATGATGAGGTAAATGTATCGCCGGGAGCGGGGGAGACCGCAGGAGGGTTAACACGGGAGGTGGCGGAGCCGTGTGAATAGTGAGAGTTGTGACGCTGTAATAGGACTACAGCGCCTATCAAGTACTTGCCCGCTTCTTGCGTCTCCCCTCGCCAATGATGAATGTATGGCTTAACCCCCTAGTGACCAGGCCATTTTTTATTTTTGTCACTCGTCGCAATTCAAGAGCTATAACTTTATTATTCCTCGGTCCATGCAGTCCTATGAGGGCTTGTTCTTTGCGGACACCACAGTTTTTAATGGCACCACTTTGGGGGTCACCGAGCTTACTGTTTTTTTTCTTTATCTCAGTACCGACAAAGAGTTTTTACGTTATAAGTTTTGCGATGTTTGTTTTTTGGCAAAAGTAACTGGATAACTTTATTCTCTGGGTCGGTGCGATTACAGCAATTCTAAAAATGTCGTTTTTTTTTTTTCCCCCGAAGACCTGTAAATTATTATTTTTTTGTTCCACGGAGCTGCACGAGGGCTTGATTTTTTGTGGGATGCCTTGTACTTTTAATTTTGTATCATTTTGGTTTTATTTTATTTTATGACTACGTTCACCGTACAGGATAACTTGCATACAAAATATATAGGGCGGGTCATTACAGATGCAGCTGTACCAAATATATCTAAACCCCAACAATGTCCCCCCCCAAATGCCCTGGCCTCTCGCACAGAATGCACTTACCTTGCTCCCCAGCACCCCCATCGCTTCTGATGCCAGTTGCGCGGATCAAAGACGCAGGCGGAGGTTGGTTCAGCTAATTGGCCGTGATAAGAATGAGTAACCGTGATGCTAGGGAGGCTTGTCCCCTTCGCGGCCTTGTATTGGCTGCCAAATGGATGCGCCCCCCCCGCCCGGTTGTGGGATGTTTTGATCCGCCAGACAGGGAGATGCAGAGGCGGCTGTCTGGGCATCAGAAGCGATGAATGTGGGTGCTGGGGAGTGAAGTCTGTGTGAGGGGCCTGGGGGATTGGATAGCCTCTTTAATCCCACTAGGAGTCTTTAACAGGCGATCTTTTGATTGGTTCTATAATACACTGTATTGCTTATTCGGTACAGTGTATTATATTTTCAGTGGTATACTGACAGTCACCAAGATGGTATATGCTGCTGGGGCCTTCATTAGGCACTGGCACCACGAAATCTCGTTAATGGGGAGACAGAGGGAGCCACCTTCCTCTAAACCACTTACATGCTGTGGTCACTATTGACAGTGGCATCTACCGTATTTTTCGCCCCATAAGACGCACCGGCCCATAAGACGCACCTAGGTTTTAGAGTAGGAAAGTAAGAAAAAAATATTTTTCATCAGATCCTCTTATCAGACTGCCCATACATTTCAGGACATCACATCAGACCCCCATATCAGCCCTCCATGTCAGACCCCCAACAGACCTCAGATCAGCCCACTGTGCCCCATCAGACCTCAGATCAGCAGAATGTGCCCCCATCAGACCTCAGATCAGTGTATTGTGCCCCCATCAGACCTCAGATCAGCGTATTGTGCCCCCATCAGACCTCAGATCAGCAGAATGTGCCCCCATCAGACCTCACATCAGCGTATTGTGCCCCCATCAGACCTCACATCAGCCCACCCAGCCACTTATAAAAAACCTTACTGCAGCGTCAGGTCATAGTGCACGCCGGCAGGGAAAAGAGTGGAGCACAGGGCAGGTAAGTAAGGTTTTTATAAGTGGCTGGGTGGGCTGATCTGAGGTCTGATGGGGGTCCCTACGTACAAGGAAGCGCTCACTTGTATTCGCCCTATAAGACGCACCGCATTTCCCCCCTACTTTTGGGGGGAAAAAAGTGCGTCTTATAGGGCGAAAAATACGGTAAGTGGTTAAACAGCCCAGCTCAGCGCTTCTGCAGGAGTCCAGCACCTAGACTAGCCTAAGGCCCCTTAGTGACTGCCGGTAAAAGGCAATATAGATGATCACTATGGGGTTAATACTAAAGATAATCCCGTTTCAGTCAGGAAAAGATGGCAGTGCCAGGAGGTGACCTAGACATGGGGGGGGGGTATAGTCTGGGCTCAGGGATGCCCTTATAGACGACAGGGCGCTA
Source organism: Rhinella marina (assembly GCA_900303285.1). NCBI lineage: Eukaryota > Metazoa > Chordata > Amphibia > Anura > Bufonidae > Rhinella > Rhinella marina. The sequence continues at coordinate 63,253 of ONZH01002626.1, read as the reverse complement.
TACACAGAGATACAGGACAGAACATGACGTCAATTAGAGAGACTGAAACATAAATAGAAAAATCACGATGAAACAATGGTTTATTTCTTGTCACAAACACATTTAAAACTTACATATTGTATGTCCCAGTGTCCGCGGTGGGCGGTACAGTAGACACCCGCTGACTTGGCGACTTTAGCCTCATTCAGACGGGCGCGAGGTGGACGTGTTTCAGCGTCCATGTTACTGTCACCATCCCCAACCTGACCGGCATTTCGTGACCTGAACCTACAGCATCGTAGGGATTGTGTCATGCTGTAAGTTTTGGACGATAACTGGGTGGTCCCCGGGGTGGCAAACGCATCCCCTATCCAGAGGCCTTAAGGCCCCTTTCACACGAGCGTGACGGATTAGGTCCGGGTGCGTTCAGGGAAACTCGCATCATTTTACAAGCAAGTTCAGTCAGTTTTTTCTGCGCGGGTGAAATGCGTTTTGATGCGTTTTTCAAGCACGTGACAACAACAACATCTCTTAGCAACCATCAGTGAAGAACGCATTGTATCCGCACTTGCTTCAGGACGCAATGCGTTTTTCACTGAAGCCCCATTCACTTCTATGGGGCCAGGGCTGCGAGAAAAAAAGCAGACTATAGAACATGCTGCGATTTCACGCAATGCAGAACTGATACGTGAAAAAAAACCTCTCATGTACACAGACCCATTGTAATGAATGGGTCAGGATTCAGTGCGGGTGCAGTGCGGGTGCAGTGCGTTCATGTCACGCATCGCACCCGTGCGGAAAACTCACTCGTGTGAAAGAGGCCTTAGTGTGTGATTGGTGAGGGGGGTCTGACCGCCGATAGCTGTGTGGTTCTGCCGGAGATAGCAGAGTACAAGCGCTCAGATGTCTCCTGTGTGTCTGTGATGGCGGAAGACTGGGCCCCTGCCGATCAGACATTCATCCTGCATCCACAGAGGTGGGACGACCCCTTTAAACCCGCCATTGGGTCAGAAATCGCAGCCTAAAATATGGCCATCTGAATTAAACATTTTTGCATGTATGACATGTAACAATGCTTCATGATGAAAGGGAACGTCTCTGCGTTACGGCAGTGTGTGGGTTCACGCTCATAGCAAATGTTAAGTGTAGCCTCCCCTGAAGGGCATCTGTCAGCAGTTTCGTACCTATGATATGACCTGTTACATGTGCGCTTGGCAGCTGAAGACATCTGTGTTGGTCCCATGTTCATATGTGCCCAGATTACTGAGAAAAATTATGTTTTATTATATGCAAATTAGGCTTTAGGAGCAACGGGGGCGTCACCATTACACCTAGAGGCTCTGCAGGTGCAACGACTGTTTTGCATTGGGTTGAACTACGGGCAGTGGGGAAGCGGGGAGCTGATGGTTCCCAACTTCACCGTTATATTGAACTGTGTCTGCTTCCTGAGGACACGCAGGGGTCCGGATTCGGACTGCAGTCTGCTGTATAGCGATGTATGGTGAAACCTATGGTAAATGTGTGGTTTCTCTTCTAGGAAACATCTTCAGGAGGTTTCTGCTTCGGCTTTGAATTCATCAAAGCTCAATTCGTGGTCATGGGATTCAAAGAAAAGTTCAGATCTGCTTTGCGGAATGGGAGTGACCCCAATGGAGAAAGACCCCCAGGACACGGAGAACACTCCTCAGAACCAAATCATGCAGATGACCCCTCCACAGAAGAGGCAGAAACAGAAGGGGAAAGATGATGGCTTTTTCATTGCCCGACGTCCCAGGTCATCCAGGTTATCCCAGCCAGGTAGCTACCTATAGATACTGATGCATGGAACAGCAGTGGGATGTGATCTATTCCTTACAGCGGGATGGGCACATAGCAGCACTGTAGACCATGACTCCACACCATGGCACTCTCCAGGGGCTGCTAGGAGTTGTAGTTTCACAGCAGCCACAGGTTGTAGAGCAGGCATCCCCAAACGGCTTCCCTCCAGCTGTTGTAAAACTACAACTCCCACCATGCCCTGCTGTAGGCTGATAGCTGTAGGCCATCCAGGCATGCTGGGAGTTGTAGTTTTGCAACATCTGGAGGGCCGCAGTTTGGGGGTGCCTGTTGTAGAGCACTGCTGTCGACTGTAGGATCCAGTTTTTCACGCCAGGAGCAAAGAAAAAAGCGAGGCACCAACAGGAAATGTTTGTACCTATTGGGTAATGAGATTTTTCTTCACGGCTGATGTTTTATTTTATTATTGCTGCTTGTGCAGATTCTTTGACCATCTTTTTCCTTTACCCAACAGGGATATCCTGGGACTCGCTCCCTGATGAGCTACTTTTGGGCATCTTCTCTTATTTACATTTAACTGACCTCCTGAGAGCATCCCGAGTGTGCAAACGATGGAACAGGCTTTCGTAAGTCCATAAAATGTGCAGATAAGCATGTAAGGCCTGAGTCCTTGTACATATGACCCCTCTTGAAATGGGTTGTCCTTGGTCTGGGGAGCCTTTGTGAAAAGCTGCTCTCACTCTGGACGACCCAGCACCGAGACTTTTCATGGCCGACTCGCTGGCCTCTGTATGCCGTGTGTAATGCTTCATATCCCCTGCAATGTATATTGATTGTAAGCGGGGGAAGGACAATTCATTTTATTCATTATATTTAAAGGGGTTGTCCAAGTTATGAAAAAAAAAATATAGCACTGTAAATCTGATGGGCAGCAATATATAACTAAGTTCAGCAAGTTTTAGGCAAAAAAAATCTATATTTCCTCATTTCCCTGGTTCTCTTCTGGTCTTTGTTTACATGCAGTAATAACAATCTCTGCCCCTCCCCCTTCTCCCCCCCTCTCTGCAAAGGCAGTGAATACAAGTGCTGAGTGACATGTCTGCCTGCTGGAATACTCAGCAGCATGTTATATGTGTAGGACTACAAGTCCCAGCTGTACAATGACACTGCTGATACACACAGGAAATTCTCCCTACCTGTTCTTGTACAATTCCTCTATAGCTCCTTGCCCAGCATTTGTCTCCTCTCACTGCTGCAGCTACTGTTTGTTGTAAAGCCTTGAGCCCTCAGTGTGTTCTGGCTGAAGGGGTTAATGTTTTATCTGAAGGAATCCAGGGAGAGAGCAGATAGCAGGAGCCCGGCAAAGAAAGGGGGCGTGGCCAGTGACGTCTCGTGTACAGACTGTTATCTGAACTCTGAGGCTTGTACACGAAACATCACAGACCAGGGAGATAAGGTGACATCACAGGTCATGTGACCCTCAGTCAACTCTGAGAAACCAGCAGCTTTAGAAACACAAAGTATATGGGAAAGTTGTTATACCTGACAAGTTAGAAACATACAAAGAACAAAAAAATAACTCGGACAACCCCTTTAATGTAAAGGCTGGGGTACGCCATCGGTGTCAGATTGGTGCAGGTCCCACCTCTGGGATCGCCTCCTATCTCCTAATGGGCCCCGACCACCCAATGTGAAGGAGCGCACGCCGTGCATAGCAGTGAAAGGAGAGCAGGCCGTGCTTGCGCAGTGTGCTGATGTAGATGGCATAGCCCAGCCATATGTGATCAGTGTCTGAGATAGGCCAAATTACGTGTTGTCTGAATCACATTTTTAGAAAATACCTATATCCCCCAACTTTTAAGGGTCACATACATCAAACACAGCTCCTAAAAAGAAGTATGTATACCCAAAATTCATTCATAATCCAGAATTACCATAAGACAGTACATTCTTTATTTCATCATCATCATATTAAAAACATAGAAGAGTCCACAAAACACTGGTGAAACAAATAAGTGAGAGACCACTGTTCACGGCAAGTCACGGTTATCTCCACATTGAAGAAGGCATACATCAGATAGTAATATAATAACACCTGCCTACTACCAAAGGGTATGCCCAAGTACAAAAAGTCTTATCAATTGTCCAACAATAAGACTAGAACTAAAGGCCATATGTAAGCCCAAAGTATATCTACCATACCCGTGTCCCTCACTCACCCAGTTGCCATTTTCACACTGGCCACTAGGCCTAAAATATGTTAAAGGGGTTATCCAATAAGTCTCATATAGGGCCCCTCATATAGATTATACTTACCCCGCTACCTGGCACCCGCGTTGCTCCGGACCCCTGCACAGCCCACACCACTGCGTCTCCGCGATTCTTGTCCCTGTCGCGGCCTGCTATTGGCTGCCTTGATGAAATTCTCTTTCTCTTTTAGGTGCGATGAATCATTATGGCACAGTGTGGATCTCACCGGTAAACATCTGGAAAGCGGAGTTTTTGGAAAGTTGCTACCACTGGGTCTAGTTGCCCTTCGCTGTCCGAGATCTTGCATCGGAGAACCATTATTTATAGAAGTCAGGTGAGACACTTCACAAACATTTTAAAGGGGTTCTCCGAGTTATATATATTGATGACCTTTCCTCAGGATAGGTCATCAATATCAGATAGGTGGGGGTCCGACACCCGGCACCCCCCGCCGATCAGCTGTTTGAAGAGGAGGAGCGCGCCGTATCAGCGCTGCCTCCCCTTCACTGTTTACATGCTGGCCGAGGGGGTAGTGGTGAGTAGGTGTAATTACACCTCACCGCCCCATTCATTTCAATGGGAAGAATCGCTTCCATAGACTTGTATGGGAGCGATTCTTCCCATAGAAATGAATGGGGCAGTTGGGTGTAATTACACCTACTCACCACTACCCCTGTGTCGGCCAGCATGTAAACGGTGAAGAGGAGGCAGCGCTGATACGGCGTGCTCCTCCTCTTCAAACAGCTGATCGGCAGGGGTGTCGGACCCACACCTATCTGATATTGATGACCTATCCTGAGGAAAGGTCATCAATATATATAACTCGGAGAACCCCTTTAATGTCTGATAAAAATCCTTTCCTAGAGTTTGCCATGTGCTTGACTTGATGCAGATGGGCAGAAAAGGCTATATCATGGTTAGACTGTATAGTTCTTTTTAGTGTGTCTCTACTGTATATTGGGTAAAGTTTCATGCACCCTGCATAACCCCTTAGAGTAGGGGGTCAAGTTCTGAAACTACAACTCCCAGAATCCTCCTTTCACTTCTATAGGAGTTACAATAACAATAGTAAGTGTGCATGCTAGGAGGTGCAGTTTTAGCAGCTGGAGGGCCGAGGGTTGCTGATCCCTGCCTTAGAGACCACTCGTGTCTTTCCAGTGGTTGGGACGTTATTTTAAGGTCTTGTGTTTTTACAGCACTTTACAATAAGTCGTTCATGGGTGTCCTGGGTCTCCCTGGAGCAGGTGTAGTCTACTGACTCCTGAGCTCCTGCTCAAATGGCCAAGATCTGAGGAGCCTCCAATCCTGGCCATTTGACCCTTTGATCTGTGCAACCAAGAGTGAACACAGCATGATCAGAATGAACTCTACCTCCCACCCCTTTCCTGTGACACAGGAACTCAGAGACCTTTAAAAGATCCCAGGGCTGTCAGTATGGCTGTATGGTTATGGGTGTGGAAATGCACAGATGCTTTTCTGAGCCTGGCCAAAACAAACCTGAAGATTAAGGTGTTAAAATTCTGGAAGTCTGAAAGTAGGGAAGATAGAATTTTAATTGTCCATGCAGGGAATATGATATATGTTTATTTGAAGGGGTTGTCAGCTAAAAAGATAAAGCATTATGGGGCAGAATTATTAAAGGGAGTCTGTCACCTCATAGGCCCCTATACAGTAGTAAAACAGCCCCATAGCACTTGTTATAAATAAAGTATTGGTACCTTTTGCGCTGTCTTGTGATCTTCAGAAGTGCCAAAAACGTACTTTAATTGATATGCTAATGAAGCGTCGGAAGAGCCCGGAGGCTGGGTTTACCGCCTTCGAGCCCGGGCTCCTGTCCTTTTCTAAAGTTATTCCCCGCCCCAGCAACTGCCTGCGCCCGCCCTGCACGTCACCATGGTCCTCCTTCTTCTTCAGCAAGATCCCACCCCTGCGCAGTCTCTCGCCGGGACGGGGCATGCGCACTGGTCCGCCCCTTGCAACAGATTTCGTGCCGTTGGACAGGCGCATGCGCACTAGGTACGGCGATGCCGTGCCCAAAGTGGGCATCACAGTGCGCATGCCCCGTCCTGGCGAGAGACTGCGCAGGGGCGGGATGTTGCTGAAGAAGAAGGAGGACCATGGTGACGTGCAGGGCGGGCGCAGGCAGTTGCTGGGGCGGGAATAACTTTAAAAAAGGACAGGAGCCCGGGCTCGAAGGCGGTAAACCCCGCCTCCGGGCACTTCCGATGCTTCATTAGCATATCCATTAAAGTACGCTTTTGGCACTTCTGAAGATCACAAGACAGCGCAAAAGGTACCAATACTTTATTTATAACAAGTGCTATGGGGCTGTTTTACTACTTTATAGGGGCCTATGAGGTGACAGACTCCCTTTAAGACTGACGTTTTAGACACGGTCTTAATAAGCCCTATAGCTGGTGGTGGATCCAACATCCAGAGCCAATTCTAAATGTAAGACAGCTTCCTAGCTGTCTTAGATTTAGACCATTTTATATGCCTAAACCAGGCGTAGAAAATGATGAATAAGATCAGCCTGTCCCCCTTTCCCGCCCACTTTTTTAGACCTAGCATGAGCGAGGAAGAAGTCGCAAATTCTGCCGCACCATGGTGGCGTATATCTGGTCATAAATGAGCCCCATATTTTTCCACATTACACAATAAACTTACCATCTACACTCTATTTTCAGTTTTGTCTGTGTCTAGCAAACCCGCCCCCCCCCCTTGATTTTCACGTGATCAGAACAGCGCAATGTTTACAGTTGCGTCAAAATGTGACGTCTGGCGGTCGTGTGATCTTTCCTCCGACTTGCCCCGCCCCTTGAATGGAATAGACCAGCCATTTTGAACTATAAATAACAGTAGGTTGTGGTATACACTTGATGGTCAGGGAGATAATGCCGCCAGGGAACCACATTGAATATATAACCAAGAGCATGCCTCTACCCGGAAAGGAAATATTTAAAACATAGCTTTTAATTAGTGTACATAAAATACAAGGCCCCAAAAAACAAAAACTTTTTAAAATAAAAAAATATATATATACAAAAGAGGAACTGGATCTAGTAGAATCTGGCTTCTGTGTAAAATGAACACGGTCCTGAGCACACCGTAATTGGTTAATTACCCGCAGCAGTCTCTCGGCATTGTTGGAAACATTTAGTGACATGGTGTCAGGTTGAACAATACTGGTTGAATTTCCAAATCATATTTTCCTTTCTGCCTGCTACATAAAGCACATGTAGACATTAGATATTAAGATGACGCCTGTATCCGGGACTACATTTAAGACTGCACCATGTGGTTCACGTGAAACTGAGTTTCATTCAGTGAAAACGAGACCTAGGGGGGCTGCTAGTATCTGCCTTGATCACGCAGCCTGCACGAGCCCAGAACAAAGGGAATCACACAGAAGAAGAACCTATCAGAAGATACTAACTCTACCGGATACAAGACATATATGCTTTTGTAATACAGCTTTGCAGTGTGTCAAAAATGTAGCTTATGTCCTGGTACATCCTGATACGGATTCGACTCCCCCGCCCACCTGTCCAGGGTGCTGCGGTGGGGTGTATTAACCAAGATATGCGACTAGAAGAACAAAGAATATGTGTTCATTGCTTGTTAGCTTGCGGGGAAAACTCTGTGAATGAGGCCCCCACCTTTTCTACTGTGTGTATATGTTTAAAGCCTGCCTATTATTATTAATCACGCCTTTTTTGTATAACAAGTATATACACTGGAAATAAAGGAGAGAGAGCTCATAAGCTTCTAGCCATATCACCATTGAGTGCCTTATGCATGAGCTGAGATTGAAACTGAACCACGTGTCAGACTCTTTCTTAGTATGCTAGCACATGCTTGAATGATTTGGAGCGAGTGACCGACGAGTTTCTAATCTAACTGAATCTTCACCCCAACAATGGCAATTCCTTTTCTTCCAGACCTCTGCGCCTTCAGCACGCAGACTTCTCTAATTGTACAGTAAGCGCAGACACCCTGCAGACCATCATCTCCCGCTGCCACAACCTGTGCAACCTGAGCCTGGAAGGGATGGAACTTTCTGATAGCATCATGTGGTAAGAGACGTGTCCACTATTAGCAATGTCATTGAGATTATTCCTCCTTGAACATAAATGTTAAAAATATTTTATGGAAATAAATGTCGGCTTGTAATAAGAAAAGAATAGTAGCGTTCTCATGCAATAAAGTGATGTAAAGGAGTTTAGTCATTCTCTTAAAGAAGAACTCCCGCTAAAATTTTTATTCCATGTCCTGCTAGAAATGTACATGATGTAATCTGTAGTGAATGTCATTTTCTTACCAGTGTCTGTATTTGTGAGTTATATCTCCCTGATGCTTCTCATCTGTGTCATGTGACCAGCAATCAGACTCACCAGATAACACAGCATCTTATGTGTGGACAGGAAGTCTAATTCTCTATGTATTCCTATGGGAGCCTCACTTTCAGTCTCATAGGAATCCCACACACATCAGTCAGGCCGTTGCCCCTGGTTACGACCACCACAGCCATGTAGTAGTGGTGGTCGGCTTGTTCCTGTTCAAACCCGCTCTGAGGTAACTGCTGCATTGTGAACGCACATTGCATGGTCATGCGGAGACACATCTTAGGGTTGTAGTATTTTTTGTCTGCGCTTCCAAAACGCAGGAAAACGAATCTTGTTCCAAGAACAATTCATCTCTATGGAGCAGGATCTGTTTATAAAGTCTGCGTTTTGGACGGATCCTGACCATTGTGTTTTGGACTGGTAGCGCAGGAATTTGTAAAAAAAAAACCAAACAATAATTTTCTGATCACTGTCACATTGTTCTTTCCAGTGCCATTGCCCAGAATTCAGATCTGGAACGATTAAACCTCGGTGGCTGCTCAGGATTTTCTCCAGAATCGCTCAGGCAAATGTTAAAAAGCTGCACTAGGTAAGACTTCAAATAAGATGTTAATTATTACTGAAGCATCCTGCAGAGACGTTATACAGTAAGCAGCTGGACTGCCTCACTCTGATGGAGTAGTTGTCATACACGGCGCTGCTCAGCCTTGTCAGAAGGTCTGCCGTGCCTGAGGCTGGGAACAGACAGCTGAGCTGTGCATAGTCTTTGTACAAAATAAAAATACAGACCTACACTTCTACTAGGGAACTACTTTAGGCTACTTTCACACTTGCGTCACAGGTCCGTCCCAGGCTCTCACAAACGGTCCTGAACTGATCAGTTTTGTCCTAATGCATTCTGAATGGAAAAGGATCCGTTCAGAATGCTTCAGTTTTGCTTCAGTTCAGTCTCCATTCCGTTTTGGAGGCGGACACTAAAACGCTGCCTGCAGCATTTTGGTGTCCGCTTGATGGAAACTGATCCAAACGGATCCGTCATGACTCACAATGTAAGTCAATGGGGACGGATCCGTTTTGTCTGACACAACAGAAAACGGTTTCGTCCTCCACTGACTTTCAATGGAGTTCATGACGGATCCGTCTTTGCTATGTAAAAGATAATACAAACAGATCCGTTCAGAACGGATGCAGACGGTTGTATTATCATGACGGATCCGTTTGTGAGAGCCTGGACGGATGTCACAAACGGATCCTGCAAACGCAAGTGTGAAAGTAGCCTTACAAAGGTAAGTGCGCCGGCTGCAATTTTCCCAGTTAACAAAAATAATTACTGTAAAAGCTGTAAATGGAAATAAAGATGATCAACATTTTTAATTTACTTTGCACATACATTGTTGTATTGTCCATCAAATAATTCTGGAGCCTCTGCGTTGTCATAACCTCTGTTATTCCTGCTGGAAATATGTGAATTGTCACAATTCCACTTGTTAATAAGGGTGTCCCTTCACAGTTACATTGAATAGTTGAGGACAACATAGTGCAAGTGTGAGCAGAGCCTTCCAGTAAGAGTGAAGATATTCATAGTATGATGCTGTATCAAGATCAGGCCGTCACTGAAAAGAAACCTTTACTTTTAGTCATTTTACTGGGGGACACCATGGATATACACTCAGTCACTAGGAGGCTGACACAAGGCAAAATGCCTCCTATGCAGGCTATGCCCAGTTCACAGACACTCGGCGAATCAGTTTTTAGCTTACTGCCATGACTGGTGAACATTTAACCATGCCTCATATAACCTCTTCTGTCTTGCAGCCTCGATGAATTGAACTTGTCTTGGTGTGATTTCACAGCGGACCATGTGAAGAATGCAGTGGAGAACTTCCCTAGAAGTATAACAGAGTTAAATTTCAGTGGATACCGACAGAACCTGGAGATAGTTGGTAGGTGTAATTGCGTGGATCAGATTTATCATTGTGTCCCACCCTCTTCCTCCCTTGTAGATTGTAAGCACTTTTGTCTGTTACACCACCTATTGGTTAGCCCAGTATTGGTGCAGATTCAAGCATCTTAAAGAGGACCTCTCACACCTCTCCTGACACGCCTGTTTTAATAGCTTCATGCATTCCCCATGTAATAACAATTCTGGAGCCTCTATTCTTATGTCTCTATGTTGTGTCATTCCTTTATTATTTCTACTAGAAGTTATAAATGAATTGCTAGCAGTCTGCAGTAAGGGTACAGAGGGGAGGTGACCAGCTGGGGGGTGTCCCTGCACAGACAGACTCTATCCAATCAGTGCTGCCATTTTCAGACTGTGCTGGGACACCCCCCCAACTGGTTACCTCCCCTCTGTACCCTTATTGCAGACTGCTAGCAATTGATTCATTCTAGTAGAAATAATAAAGGGATGCCACTGAACATAGAGACATAAGAATAGATGTTCCAGACTTGTTATTACATGGGGAATGCATGAAGATATTAATACAGGCATCTCAGGAGAGGGGAGAGGTCCTGTTTAAGCTACACCACTTTCCTTTGTTGAATAGGCATAAAAGTGTCTGAAACAATAAGACAGGTTTAAAAAATGTGCCAAAAGTGTGTGCCATATTTATTGTCTTCCGCTCCATACAAAGGTTCCCTATAAAGATGATGTGATCTTGTGATGGGACATTTCATGACGTCACAGTGTATTTCTTTTTCAGATGTAGAGATGTTAGTTCAGAGATGTCCTGATCTAATCAATCTAGATTTAAGGTAAGAATTGCATTTTGTAAAAGTATTGCCACTTTTAAGGCCCTCGAATTTTCATGCGAGCACTGTTGTCACTATCATCATATATTTGGTACCAGACCTAAAACAAAACTGACATATTTTCCATGTGTTTGTCCCACGCCTAGTATGCAGCAGTTCCTTAAAATCACATCGTGTCCTGAAACTGTAGTTGAAGCTTTGTGTGAATGGTAATAACTTAAAGGGTTACATTTTTCAAACCAGCACCTGGATCTGAATACTTTTGTAATTACATGTAATTAATAATTTAGTATAGCCACTGAGCTATTCAATAAAATGTATCTTTATAGCGCCACCTGCTGTGTTTTCTTTCTCTTATTCTTTGTTCTGCTCACTGAGATGGCCAACATGCTCAGTTCCATCCTTTATCTGCCTCCTGAGTTGTGATAGGGAGATCTGAGACACGCCTCCTGAGCTGTGATAGGGAGATCTGAGACACGCCTCCTGAGCTGTGATAGGGAGATCTGAGACACGCCTCCTGAGCTGTGATAGGGAGATCTGAGACACGCCTCCTGAGCTGTGATAGGGAGATCTGAGACACGCCTCCTGAGCTGTGATAGGGAGATCTGAGACACGCCTCCTGAGCTGTGATAGGGAGAGCTGAGACACGCCTCCTGAGCTGTGATAGGGAGAGCTGAGACACGCCTCCTGAGCTGTGATAGGGAGAGCTGAGACACGCCTCCTGAGCTGTGATAGGGAGAGCTGAGACACGCCTCCTGAGCTGTGATAGGGAGAGCTGAGACACGCCTCCTGAGCTGTGATAGGGAGAGCTGAGACACGCCTCCTGAGCTGTGATAGGGAGAGCTGAGACACGCCTCCTGAGCTGTGATGGGGAGAGCTGAGACACGCCTCCTGAGCTGTGATAGGGAGAGCTGAGACACGCCTCCTGAGCTGTGATAGGGAGAGCTGAGACACGCCTCCTGAGCTGTGATAGGGAGAGCTGAGACACGCCTCCTGAGCTGTGATAGGGAGAGCTGAGACACTTCCCCCTTAGCTGCAGCAGAAAAGACACTCCCCTTGAGCTGTCAGCTTGATATAAATCTAGCAGAGCAATGAATGTGGAGATCTCTGGATCCATGTGAGGTACAGGGCTGGTTCTAGTTTTGTTAGAAAGAGACTGTCATGTACTGTATGATGTCTGATGTCTTTATTTTTATATTAGTCATGGGATAACCTCTTTAATGAAATTCTGCAAGAGCTATGATAAATCGTTTGTTTAAAGGGGTTGTCTCATTTCAGCAAATGGATTTATCATGTAGAGGAAGTTAATACAAGGCACTTACTAATGTATTGTGATTGTCCATATTGCTTCCTTTGCTGGCTGGATTCATTTTTCCATCACATTATACACTGCTCGTTTCCATGGTTACGACCACCCTACAATACATCAGCGGTGGTCGTGCTTGCACACTATAGGAAAAAGCGTCAGCCTCTCTGGTGGCTGGGATCGTGGGAGAGCACATAGGCTGGTGCTTTTTCCTATAGTGTGCAAGCACGACCACCACTGTTGGATTGTAGGGTGGTCGTAACCATGGAAGTGAGCTGTGTATAGCATGTGGAACGACAAATCAAGTCAACAAAGAAGGCAAAATGCAGAATCACAATACATTAGTAAGTGGCTTGTATTCACTTTCTCTACATGATAAATGCCCCTTACTGAAGTGAGACAACCCCTTTGATGATTTCATTAAATTTAATTTGCATCAATCAAAGTTTGTGTAATTTTGAAATGGTTTGTCTGGGAGGATAAAATTTATTTTAGAAACTGTACAGAATGGGTTAAAATAAAAGAAGCAAGAAGCATTACTCACCTCAGTGATACAAGCTGCTATTGTTCCGACACTTACTGGGTCCAATCTCTACACAGAAGAAATGGAAGGGATAGCCCGGTCAGCCAGTTACTTATCTGAGGCAGGTCACTTGTGGCCAATGGGTTATTCTTTGTAAGGCCTTTTTCACACGAGCATGACGGATTAGGTCCGGATGCGTTCAGGATGCGTTGAGGAAAACTTGCACCATTTTACAAGCAAGTTCAGTCAGTTTTGTCTGCGATTGCGTTCAGTAGTTCCGTTTTTTCCGCGCGGGTGCAATCCATTTTGATGCATTTTTCACGCGCGTGATAAAAAAAACAGAAGGTTTACAAACAACATCATCTCTTAGCAACCATCAGTGAAAAACGTATTACATCCGCACTTGCTTCAATATACAATGCGTTTTTCCACTGAAGCCCCAGTCACTTTTATGGAGCCAGGGCTGCATGGAAAACACAGAATATAGAACGTGCTGCGTTTTTCACGAAACACAGAACTGATGCGTGAAAAAAAAAACGCTCATCTACACAGACCCATTGAAATGAATGGGTCAGGATTCAGTGCGGGTGTTATGCGTTCACTTCACGCATCGCACCCGCGCGGAAAACTCGCTCGTGTGAAAGGGGCCTAACAATACAGGCTTAGGCAGCAGAAATCAGCAGGGACTCTGAATGACAGCAGTGGGGATCAGTGAGGTGAGTAATGCAGTAATGCTTTTTTTTTTTTTAACCCATTCTGCCCCTTTTCTAAAACGTTTTATCCTGCCGGACAATCCCTAGGAGTGTGTTGGCTGCCATTGTCCTGCAGTCTGTCCAGGAATACATCTGTTCAGCGGCTTCCATCCTCGACTACTGTCTCTCCTCCCCTTGTAGATTGTAAGCTCTTCTGGGCATGGTTCTCTCTATATATAGTAGACTATACAGTAGAAAGAGCTGTAAGCATTAGGTTCCGCCTGCTGTGTAGAGTTGGGGTACTGCAGCTCCGCTCTCATTTAGTACAACAGCACCAGAAACTACACTGTGGCTGGAGCCTTCCGTCTACTGTATAGTTTCTGGGTCCGGCAGCTCCTCTAAGCAACTGATTGTGGAAGTGCCTAATGTCGGACAGTCTGATATTGATGACCTATTCTGAGGATAGGCCATCAATATCTAATGCCTGGAAAACCCCATTAATAATGCATGGTTCTGCTTTACAATGTATGTACTACACTGCAGCAGACGCCTGGAGGGATGTGACTAATGAAGTTTTCTGTCCCCAGTGACAGTGTGATGCTCACCGCCGACTGCTTCCCCGCATTTCATCAGCTCCGGCTCCAACACCTCGGTCTCAGTCGCTGTTATCAGATCACTCCTGCGTCATTGCTGTAAGTTTATTCACTTCTAAGTGTCAGTACTTAACCCCCAAGTCATACCAGACAATGTTATTATAGTGTAATAAGGTTTTACTACAGTATATTAATCTCAGTGGTGGATAAGTGATTGGGGGTGAGGTGTCCGATGGCTGGGACCCCCACCAGCCTATCGGGGGCCCTGTGTTCTCACAATTTAATGAAGCATCAGTTGCGCACGGCTTCTGCCGCCTCGTTGAACTCTGCGGGACTTCCAGAGATGGGTGAACGCTGTATTTTGCTGTCTCTGGCAATGAATGGAGCAGTGCAAGTGAGACCTGCCCCCCTATTTTTTTTGTCAGGGGAGCCAGTGGTTGGACCCACACCTATAAGATACTTGTCCCCTCTCCATTCCGTGGATAACGGATAAATATGTTTCGTGGGACAACATTTTTAACCCCCTAACTGTTTTGCCAGAGTGGAGCTCCAGCAGTGGGAAAAGTAGCTAACTGGAGGGGGGAGGGCTGCTTTAGATGCTGATACCTCCTTAATGGTAGCAGAAACACCATAAACATGCAACTTGTCTTGTTTGAAAGCAGACATTCAAAGCTTTCAGACAATACCAAAATGACAGCAATATGTTCAGGACAGAGAAAGATATCACTGATAGAAATCGAGATGCTGTGAATGCAGCTGAAAGTGATAGCAGGTTTTACCTGCGATTATTCCCGAATTGATTTCTAAAAGTGATTTCTCCTCTGTTTCGTTGACTTCAGCTGTCATTGGTCTTGTATTAAAGCCTGGACTGTAAGCTTTCAGACAAGACCAGTTGCATGTTTCTAGCTGCTACCATTGAGGAGATATCAGCATCTAAATGGTTTCATTATAGAACGCAGCCTTGGCAAACCACCTGCCTGCCACCATAGAATCCGACTGCCTGACCACCGAGATTCATGCATGAGTTGTCAGTAGTTCTAATAGTCTTAAAAATTCTGATAATCCTGCATCTTGGATTATCAAAAAATGTCCTGTATACGGTTCCTTTTCTGTATTTGTTGCACGATGCTCTTATTTAGAGGCTGGGCACAGTATCTCTGACCAGTCATACCGCCGACCTATAACACTGGACTGGGTCTGATCTCCGGTCTATGTGCTTCACTTATGGGTCACAAAATTCAGTTTCCACGAATGTCATCCACGCTGCGACTAATGAAGCAAATGGCAAAAAAAAAGAAGCCTGCAAATATGAAGCTGTGACTCCTATAGAATGTCTCTTCTTTCTTTTCTTAGTGATCTGGGAAAGCTCCTGCATCTGAAGACCCTCAGCGTGTTTGGCATAGTGACGGACAATTCTTTACAGGTGCTGAAAGAGTCGCTCCCACATATAAAGATAAACGCCTCTTACTTCAGCACCATCGCCAGGCCGACCACAGGCGGCAAGAAGAATCGCAGCATATGGGGCATAAAGTGCAAGTTGTCACTGAATCGCACAGACTCTTAGCGAGAGCGGCCTCCGCACTAGAAATCCACTAACTTGAAGTTTTTCCATGACCATAAGGGACCGAATGAATTACCTGTGATGCATGTTTATGCTGGAGGTCAGGGGCCCCTCTTGTGGACATTTTCCCCTATACTATTAGATATACCTGTATACCTAGGTGACCACTGACCAGCAGAGCTACTGTGTTATCTTAAAGGGACACTTCCATCAGAAAGGAGTATTTTTTTTTTTTTTAATTCAATATTCACAGAAAACCATTCTTTTTCTCTTTAGAATTTATCGTTTTTTTTTTTCTTTTCTATTGCCATTGAAAACCAAACGCAAAAGCTTGTCCTTGTGTTGCAGTCAAGACCTCCTAGACCTAGATAGATAGGTAAGCCATTGGCAGTTTACTGCCGCTGCGAAGGAAAGATGTTATCTACTAGTATAATAGTAGGAGTAGAATTTAGGATAACAGTGTAATAACGCTTAGATAAAGATGTCCATGGAAGAGCATTGCATTGATTAGTGTGATGCTGTGATGGAGTCACTACACGGTGGGGGGCTCTCTCTCTGGTCTGATTGAGTTAGGCGAAACTATTTGCCAACTAAAAGTCCTAACCAAGAGGAAGTTAACAAGCCAGGACAGGAAATAGAATTATATCCAGAAAAACATCCACCCATTCTTTTTAACATGGAATATTCACATATAGGTTATTAATATGTAATAAAATATTTTTGATGGAAGTGTCCCTTTAAAGGGATCGTTTCTAACGTGATAAGAGAGACACTATATATATATATATGCGATGAGGCAGAGTGAACATTCGAAAGATGAAATAACACAAGGTTGTTTTTTTTCTATCAAACCCTGTGGTCACATATTAATTTAAGTGGGGCAGTTTTTTATGATTGCATTTTACTCATTTTGGGCTAAAAATAATTTTCTCAGTTGGTTGTTATTGAAAATTTTCAGCAGTTTTTGTGATACATGCTGTAAATCTGTCTATTTGCAGACCGTCCCTCCTGAGTTCCGTCAGCTGACGGCTCATGTGTGGACTTATCGCTGATTTCCTGACCTCATAAACACTCATTTAAGGCTACTTTCACACCAGCGTTTTTGCTGGATCCGGCAGGGTTCAGCAAAAACGCCTCTGCTACTGATAATACAACCATCTGCATCCATTATGGACGGATCCGGTTGTATTATCTGTAGCATAGCCAAGATGGATCCGTCATTAACTCCATTGAAAGTCAGTGGGGGACGGATCCGTTTTCTATTGTCAGACAAAACGGATCCGTCCCCATTGACTTGCATTGTGGGTCATGACGGATCCGTCTTGCTCCAGATCCCCAGGACGGAAAGCAAAATACAACATGTGGCGGTTTGCTCTCCGGTCTGGTGATGCAACTGAACAGAATACATTTTGGTACATTCCGTTCCGTTCTGTTCAGTTCTGTCCCCATTGACAATGAATGGGGACAAAACTGAAGCGTTTTTTTTCCGGTATTGAGCCGCTATGACATGATCTCAATACCGGAAAACTCTTAACGCTGGTGTGAAAGTAGCCTAAGCCATGTTCTTATCAGTTTCAGTTTAGCTATAATGAGTGTTTGTGGAGTCAGGAAATCAGAAATAAATTTCACATGAGCCGTCAGCTGACGGAACTCTAGAGGGACAGTCAGCAAATAGACTGATTTTTAACCACATGCATACAAAATCTACAGAAATTTTTTTTAATAAAGGGCAACTGAAAAAAATTATTTTTAGTCGAAAATGAGGCATGGAAAAAATTGCCCCGTTGTCCATAGCCTTGCTTAAAAAAAAAAAAAAAAAACACAAAAAATGCTTATAAAAAATGTATATGAAATGTGCGATCCTCGTCCCCGCCTGCCATTGGCTGCTCCCCCGACACCAGATGTTTTCATCCGCGCACGGGGAGAAGCAGTGGCGGTGCGGGGCCCAGGAACGTCGCGGTTAGCCAGTGTGGGGGGGGGGCCTGGCATATGGGGGTCATTTTATAGTCTTGGAGAACCCTTTTAATATTCCCCCTCTCCTCTCCTGTTACTAGTGATGGGTCCTCAGTGCCGTATACCTGTTTATATGTAATTCCTCCGCTGTAAAGTGGGTTTTAAACTGTAAGGAATAGATTTTTTAGTAGTAATGAATAAGCTGTAAGAGGCTCTGGGCCTTTCTTCAATACCACATCATTTACTGTTGTGTCTGCGGTCAGGATTCATGATACGGGAAGGTTTGGTCACAGGGTGCACTCTGGTTTTCTGCCACAAGAGGGAGTCAGACCTTTTAGTAGTTTCTGTTAGTATTACACATGGATTGGAGAGCACGCTGGTAAAGTAGTGACTTCCCTGTATTCCTCGGGGAGGTAGCACTTTCTTAAGGAGCATTGCCCTGGAGTTGTCCTACATTCTTTTATTAGCTTTATCTGTTTTTTTTTTTTTTGCAAAGCTGAGTGACACGAGCTGACCACTGTCACAGCTAGGACATGGATGGCATATCGGTAGGGTGTGCCATCAGTGTCAGGTAAGTCTGGCATCCGCTCCTTTCTCCAGAACTGGGCACCACAAAGTGAAGGCGAGCACACAGCGCATGCGCAGCCACTCTCCAGTCACATCTATGGGAGTACAGGAAATAGCTAGTAGTGCTGTAGCAGTCGCTTCACAGCTATGGTTCTCTAGATAGGAGCGGGTCCCAGAGGTGGGACCCGCACCTTTCTGACAATGATGGTATAATCCTAGCGATGTGCCATCAATGTCCCAGATAAGAATAACCCTTTAATGGCCAGTCTGTCTAGTTTTACTGCGATAATCCCTTCGCTAATCGATAGTCTCCTTCACCAGTCTTTCTGCTGGATTGGCGGCCATGTTGGTTCTCGAGCAACTTTTCTAGGAACAGATGTAGCAAAGATTGGTAGACTTAACAGAACAGGGCGATGCTGTTTATTTCAGTGCCTGTAATTCTTATCTGTGATTTATTTTTTTAGTCTATACTTTGGTGTCTTAAGTTTGTCTTTAGTGTGTATTTTTGAGTGGTAAAGTGTAAATTTCACAAGTGGGGTCAGGAATGAAAAGCCTTAAACCTTTTATGGTGCATCCCCCTCACCCCCTCACCCCTATACCGGACGTCCTATGTCAGATTATCCGGCAGTCAGACCCTCTCCTGTTATTTTGGTGACCCAGCACTGCCGCCCCTGTACAAGTGTAGCAATTTTGCATTATATCTGTGCTATGAAAATAACAAATTTTAGCAAATCTGCTGTAATGTGAACGTGATGAACAGATCTGATTGGACGAGAGAGAGAGTGCGCATCTATAGAGATGAGACTGCTACCAATAGTGCATGGACTTTCAATCTATGCTATAGCACAGGGGTCAGCAACCTTCGTCACGCCAGCTGTCGTGAAACTACAATTCCCCAGCATGCTCCATTCATTTCTATGGGAGTTCAGAGAATGGCAGAGTAGGTATGCATGCTGGGAGTTGTAGTTTCACAACAGCTTGGAGTGCCGGAGGTTGCTGATCCCTGCTTTAGAAGGACGGCGTCACAGGATTGTGTCCTTATTACAGGATTGACTCCCTGCCCGACTGCAGGCCTAGTGACCCGGACTGTCTGCACCAGAAATCCTGTGATAACTGTAGTGTGGTCACACCCCAACCCCTGTACAAAAGAAAAACGGGACTCTTTCCCAGAAACGGCGCCACCCTTGTTTGTAGGTTGTGTCTGGTATTGCAGCTTAGCGTTATTAAACTGAAGGGGCTAAGCTTCAGTACCACACACGACCCGTGGCCAAGTGCGGTTCTGCTGTTCTTGTATTGCTGTGTGTAATGTGCCTTAATGGGGGGGGATGTATGTAGAACCTTTTATGACCTTAGGACATAGTTATAAAGTTTAGGCCAAAGGCCTAAGGAGGAGAGTTTTTAAGCTACATTAGTAAGTCCTTTTGGATATAGAAAGCCACAAGATACTTGTCGGCCTGGAGATCTTACGTTGTTGTCTACGGTCGCGGACTTTACGAGCTCCGTGCGGTTACATGCCAGTATTTGTTCACCATGTATATGGATTGCACACGCCGCTGCCTGTTGTAGAGCTGTGACGACTTTTAATGTGCTATTTTTTTTTCCTGTGGTTTTATTATAATTTTTCCCCACAATGTGTCTGCTGTGTATTATTTCCATTAGATCTCAGATAGAATCCAACATGGCTCTGTATTTAGGCCTCATGTACACGGCAGGACGGGCGCGGCGCGCACCTCAGGTCTATAGTAAGTCACTGTATTTACCCACAGAAGCAGCTGCTGGGCTGTGTCCTGAGCGCCTTCACCTACAGCCGGCGTCTGGTCCTGGCTGTTTAACCCAGCCCGTCAGTGCTCGTGCAGCACAAGTACAGGGTGCCATTTGTGTGTCAATATAAGACTTCATAGCAGCCTCAGCATATATAGTGCCATCAACCCCCACCTGGTTAGTGACAAGTAATAAAAAATACATTTCTATATATATATGTACACACACTATATGTGACTTTTCATAGTACTGATTAGAGATGAGCGAGCATGCTCGGGTGCCATTTTTGCGTACGCATTTTAAAATTCCTACACTATTCATACACATTTTAATCTATACGCAAATGCATACGAATGGCGTACAAATTCAATTTGTACATTATTCGTACGCATTTGCGTATAGATTAAAATATGCGTATGAATTTTAAAATGCGTATGCAAAAATGGCACCCGAGCATGCTCGCTCATCTCTAGTACTGAGTTTATCATGTGTCTACACGCCCGTCCGACATTTCCTATGTTTGGACATCCGCAATTCACTGGCAGCAAAAAATGGCCACATGAACGTTCCCCCATAGACTGCAATGGTTATGAAAATGTCCGTTTTTAACTGTTGTGTGAATGCACCCTTAGGCCTCGTCCACATTTCAGTGTCAGTCGCGTCCATTAAAAAAAAAAAAAGCGTGCGCATTTCATCCGATAAGGATCCATATTTGGTTTGTGGGTCTGTTTTTACCACCCGGGCGTCATCTGTAATTCACAGACATAGCTCAGCTGAAAATGAATCTATCAGTCTTCAGTGAAAAATGGATGCACTACGGATGCCATCTGTGTTGTGTCCGTGATTTTCTGGACCAATAGACTTCAATTAGTAGTGCTTGGTCCTCATCACGGACCAAAGTAGTGCATGGTCAGAAAAATTATATAAAAAAAAAAAAATACTGAAATGCGAACAGACACATTTAAAACAATGGGTAGGTGTGCTGTCTGCAGAAAATACGGACAGCACGTCAGTGAAAAACAGAAATGAGGACAAGGCTTTACAAGAAGCAGTTCCTTAGAAAAGCACTGAACAGAAGGTAATGAAGGTTCTCTTGAATCCAACTGTACAAATACTTCTTGAGAGATATATATGTAAAGGGCAAGAGTGGGATATTATATACAGGTTTATGGATACACTACTCTCAGAAGTCCCTAAAATTACATGTAAGGTCTACATCCTCTGTGAGACGACCCTGCCTGGAGTCCAGGCTGTTAAGCTCTCTGGATACAACTGTACTAGTTTGTTACAATGTATCAGTCTGGAGTCCGAGCTGTTTAGCTCACATAACATTGTCTAGACTGGATACAACTGTACTAGTTTGTTACAATGTATCAGTCTGGAGTCCGGTCTGTTTAGCTCACAGAGCATTGTCTAGACTGGATACAACTGTACTAGTTTGTTACAATGTATCAGTCTGGAGTCCGGGCTGTTTAGCTCACAGAGCATTGTCTAGACTGGATACAACTGTACTAGTTTGTTACAATGTATCAGTCTGGAGTCCGGGCTGTTTAGCTCACAGAGCATTGTCTAGACTGGATACAACTGTACTAGTTTGTTACAATGTATCAGTCTGGAGTCCGGGCTGTTTAGCTCACAGAGCATTGTCTAGACTGGATACAACTGTACTAGTTTGTTACAATGTATCAGTCTGGAGTCCGGTCTGTTTAGCTCACAGAGCATTGTCTAGACTGGATACAACTGTACTAGTTTGTTACAATGTATCAGTCTGGAGTCCAGGCTGTTTAGCTCACAGAGCATTGTCTAGACTGGATACAACTGTACTAGTTTGTTACAATGTATCAGTCTGGAGTCCGGTCTGTTTAGCTCACAGAGCATTGTCTAGACTGGATACAACTGTACTAGTTTGTTACAATGTATCAGTCTGGAGTCCAGGCTGTTTAGCTCACAGAGTATTGTCTAGACTGGATACAACTGTACTAGTTTGTTACAATGTATCAGTCTGGAGTCCGGGCTGTTTGGCTCACAGAGTATTGTCTACACTGGATACAACTGTATCCACTTCTCAGTTGAAAGCAGGACCAGCCATGCCCCTGAATGTAAACCAGTGTGTTCTTATTCACTGACAGCAAGTAGGTCTTACCACGATGAAGAATGG
Organism: Rhinella marina; assembly: GCA_900303285.1. Taxonomy (NCBI): domain Eukaryota; kingdom Metazoa; phylum Chordata; class Amphibia; order Anura; family Bufonidae; genus Rhinella; species Rhinella marina. The sequence continues at coordinate 41,034 of ONZH01002626.1, read as the reverse complement.
AAACAAAGTCTATTAGTTGTAGAACGTTTCATTTATAACGATGCAGCTTTACTTACAGAAAAATCCTTTAATTATTTTAAACCAGCACCTGGATCTAAATACTTTTGAAATTGCATTTAAGTAAAAACTTTGTACAACCAGTTATTCACTGAAGACTATTTGCATAGTGCAACCGGCTGTTTGCCCGTTTTCTAAATTCTCTGTCCTGCTCACTGAGGTGGACGCACACGCTCAGTTACATCCTTTAACTGCCATCAGCTGAAAATAAATCCAGCAGACCAATTGCAGCAATGAATGTGGAGATCTCTGGGTCCATGTGAGGTACAGGGCTGGTTCTAGCTTTGTTAGAAAGTGATTGTCATGTCCTATATGATGTCTGATTTTCATTTTTTACGTTACTCATGAGATTACAACTTTAACTCAACAGGGTTATATGACTTTAGTGACTGAGTGCTCCAACTTCCAGCAATTTCTGTGGAGCAGTGAGAGGACAGATTTCTTCTGACGGGTCAGGGGTGCCTGCTCCGCACTGATGTGGATGACAGGGCATGCGCCATAGAAGTGAAAACCAAAACTTTCAATGATTGACAGACGACCGAGCCTTGCAAAGGAAACACTGACAATTCACTTTGGAGGCGAGTTATATATTTAGTTGACGGAAGCAGGAATTAGGCGGCAGCTGGAGAAATGAAGCTCAGCCGCATATTCCAGAACTGATTGCTGTGCTAGAAAATCAAATGTAAAGAAAGCTAAAAACAGCCGAGTGCGGAATAATCTATCAAAACGGCAGCGGTTTTGCCTAGAACAGGGTATTTTTTTCTTTTTTTATACAAATGTACAACAGTCACTGACTGAGGTTTGCGCAGTCGTGTCGGATTGCCAGCAGCGCTCTGTGTAACAGACATTAGTGCATCTTCCATGGCTGTACTGATCCCACAAGCTCCTTGCACATTATCTGGGTGTCCTGAGGTCGGGGGAGGCTTTACAGTTCTTGTAGGTGAAGGCTCCCGCTCATTACTCATCCAGAAGTACAGTGCAAAGAGCGTCCTCGCCATCCATGGTTATCGTCACAATTGCTCCGTCATTGAATTCAAAGGAGGTCCCGCCGTCAACCACCATGCAAGCGTCCCAACACCGAGAGCGCACGGACACCCTGTGAAGAAAGTGTGGCACAGGTTACATTCCCTATATAAGCGCTAAGGGTTCGGGTTCCGTGCAGCCACCACTAGGGGGAGCTCAAGATCTTATTGCATACTCTTATTACATTAGTATATGGTGAGCTCCCTCTAGTGGTGACTGCAGACAGAATCATTTCATTCTCAATCAGCACATAACGCTCAACCAAAAAATAAATGGGGCTTAAAAGCTGGACACTCACTTTATTGCAATTTTCATCTGTACTTTTATGTAAAAAAAAAAAAAAACTTCAGTCCTCTAAGATTGGAGTTAATAATTATAATTGAGAATCACTTACTTAGAGGTAAAACCGCGCTGGCGGCTACTGGAAAAAACTCTGTTTGCAATGGGTTCCCGTATGCTGAAAAACATTCTCTGTTCCTCGGGGCTGAATATTAGAGAGTCGTTGTATTCGTTTGCAACTGCAAAAGAAAAAGAAAAAACATTTAGCTCACACATCAGTAATTGCACCACAAGTCACTGTGAGGTAGTCACGAAACAGGCGGGAGCACCCCTTTAAAAGTGGGCGGTCCTACAGAATGATTGTGAGCATGCATAGAGAGGCAGCTGTCAATCACCAAGTAGAGCCACCTAATGGATATCAATCATGCTACCCACCCCAAAAGACCATGTTCAGTGTGACTGGCCCGTCTTTACAACATGGCTGCTTTCTTCCAAAAGTAGTGCCACACCTGTGCAGTGAAGCACATGGTTTATGTATAAAACTCACCTCTCTCTATGAGCTCACTGTCCAGAGTCAGGTTCACAAGCTTGTGACGATTCACTAAAAGAAACAAAAATTAATTGGAATTAAAGGGGATGTCTCACTCATTAGATGCCAGCCTGTAATGATCATGAGGTGACTCTGCTCGTTTTGTCCCAGTCTATACAGCAAAGTGTCCGCAGGGATTCCACAAGTTGAACCCCCTCTGATCTGATATTGATGACCTATCCTGAGCATAGGTCATTGATGGTAAGAAGCGGACAACCCCTTTAAGGAATGTCCCCCTGAGACCTCTTGGGTTCATTGCATTCATGGACTGGATATCCATTAGACGACAGTAAAGCATTCACACTCCTTATCTGTATTTGCTCCAAAAATTTACTGCCACAACTGTTTGTTTCCTCCTCCACTCCATATAGATCTGATGAACATCACATGTCTCATCGACCTCATGACTTCTATGTACTTTACTATATAAATATGTGAATCTTCAGATACTGTTTTATAAGACGCCTGAAGAAGAAGCCTGCGTGGTCTCGAAAGCTTACAATTGTGTCATCTTTTTAGTTAGTCATTAAAAGGTACCAACCACTAAGGAATCTCAATTTTTTTAATACAACTTTCTACATAAACATTTTAAAATATTAAAGCTGGCAGTTCCTGCAGCTCCCTTGTCAGCTTTACTGTGTAGATTGGCACATGATGTGCAGAGTCATCTCATTATCATTAGAGAGCTGGCTAGTTAAAGGGGTTGTCAGAGTTATGAAAAAAAATATAGCACTGAATCTGAAGTTAAGCAAGTTTTAGGCAAAAAAATAAAATCTATATTTTCTCATTTCCCTGGTTCTCTTCTGGCCTTTGTTTACCTGCAGTAATAACAAACTCTGCCCCTCCCCCTGCTCTGCAAAGGGAGTGAATACAAGAGCTGCCCTGAGTGACATGTCTGGCTGCTGGGATACTCAGCAGCATGTTGTATGTGTAGGACTACAAGTCCCAGCTGTACAATGACACTGCTGATACACACAGGATCTTTCCCCTACCTTTCTTGTGCAATACTTTGCAGAAGTCCTCTGTGTCTGCTCACTGCCTGCAGCTACTTTTGTAAAGCCTTGAGCCTTCAGTGTGTTCTGGCTGAAGGGGTTAATGTTTTATCTGAAGGAATCCAGGGAGAGAGCAGATAGACTGCAGTGCAGGGGGGCGTGGCCAGCACAGTGACATCTGGTGTACAGACTGTTATCTGATCTCTGAGGCTTGTTCACAAAAAATCACAGAGCACGGAGAGAAGCTGACATCACGGGTCATGTGACCCTCAGTGAAATCTGAGAAACCAGCAGCTTTAGAAGCACAAAGTGTATGGGAAAGTTGTTATATTTGACAAGTTAGAAACATACAAAGAAAAAAAAAAAAAAAACTTGCAGAACCCCTGTTGTTCAGCTGGAGGACTACATAAGGCAGGATAACTATACACGGGTACCTCGTCATTCCCCGGTCTGTGGGGGGAGGGGCTGTACTACACCTCCTGTCTCTGTAATAACATTTCTCTGCCAATTTAAATTGCAGCTAACAAAGCACGCCCTGTAGCACTGTCTGTACAAACAGTACAGGAAATGGGTGCATGTCTCAAATAAATATATATATATCTATAGAACACACATTATGCATCATATATAGCCAAATATACTTAAAGGGACTAAAATTAAACACCTTCCCTTTAAGGGGTTAAGGCGACAGCCGCGACTGCAGAGTGAATGATACAGGGATATAGTACAGAAGATAACCACAGCATATCTGTAGGAGCAGGAGGCATATACATGTGTGTACAAGAACAGGACACTCACCAATGTTCAGGATTTCTTCCACGGTCTGCGGAGCCATCTTGTTTATGTTATAAGACCTATAAAAACCAAGAATATACCTGATATATAACTCTGATTCCACGTACATATACAGTAAATATATATAGTGCACCCCGAGGGCAGGTTATTCACATGTAACCATCATTGTGTGGAGACATCTGGATTGGGAACATTAGAGGCTTAGTCCTGAGAAAGAAATCCTCCATACATGGGTAGGTGTGTATGTATGAGGAAACAAACAGACACGGGGAGAACATACAGACGCCATGCAGATGTTGTCCTTGGTCAGATTCAAACCTAACACCCCAGCGCTGCGAGGCACCAGTGCTAACCACGGAGCCACCAGAGCTAACCTCTGAGCCAGTGTGCTGCCTGGATACCTCAAGGGCATAGGGCGCTACATGCCAAAGGCTTCAAGTCCAATCCTTAAAGGTAACCGGTAAGTATCCCATTGATGTTGTTACTTCTCCAAATCTGCTTTACTGTATGACCAGTAGAGCTGAAACCATTACTCGACTGAATCGAGTAATTTGACACAAAAATCCTTGATGCAAACTTTTTGCATCAAGGATTCGTTTGTGTCATCTGACCACCGAGCGGGAGTGAAGCTCTTGCTATTACTCACCGCTCCGTGGTCACCCGCCGGCACTGCACTGTCCTTCTGACACATTGCACACTATGACCTGACGCTGTGTGATGTCAGGACGACAGTGCAGCGCGCAGAGAAGAAGGTGGACGAGCTGTGGAGCGGCGCCCCTACAGGAAAGGTAAGTGTTTTATTTTGCTAGCGACATGGCTAGGAGGGGGAGATGGTGGCACTGGGGGACAAGCTGATGGCAATGGGGGAGGGCAGCCTGATGGAAAGGGGTGGCTGATGAATTTTTAGAAAGAAAAAAATGTTCTTTTGATTAGTTTTTTGTTATTAGAGTACTCGATTACCAAAATAGTAGATAGCTGCAGCCCTAATGACAATGACCAGGCAGGGGAACAGTCCCTTGGCTTTAAAGGTCTTTTAAACCTAATCCCAGAACCCCTAGCGGTCAGCTGCACCTAGGCCATGTGACTGTTCAGGATTAGAAAGAAAAAATAAAGCCTCTTTTTTAACTCTAGAGGGCCCCTTTAAATGGAATCATTGGGTCACTTAACCATGCCATAAACAATCCTGTGAACACAAGCCTACAGGACTATGTACTGCCCCCTCTCCTCCTATCTCATTGAAGGCCCCCTGGTATTCCCGGTACCAGTGGAGTTAACATTCACCTGTCATCCTCAGGCTACAAGATGGCGGTGGCGCTTCCTCAGGCTGTTCTTGGATACATGTAATTCTGTGCAGCCGCTGACCAGCGAGTGGACAAGAACAACGCATATGCAGGCGGTAGAATCCACTGCATCTGCACATGCACTGGAAACATCCATTTGCCGTTCAGCGCCTGTGCAGAATTACAGGTACCTGGAACAGCCCAAGGATGCAGCGCCGCCATACTACAGCCCATGGATGCAGAGGATGACAGCAGGGGGCAGTAAATCGTCATGTAGGTTTGTATGGACCAGACATTGACATGGGACATTGGCCAACCCCTTTAACCACCTAACTGTTTTGCCCGAGTCCAGCTCCAGCAGTGAGAAAAGTAGCTAACTGGAAGGGGGAGGGCTGCTTTAGATGGTGATATCTCCTCAATGGTAGCAGCTAGAAACACACAACTAGTCTTGCTTGAAAGCTGGCAGTCCATGCTTTCATACAAGACCAAAATGACAGCAAAAGTCAAGTCAAGCAACAGAGGAGAAATCACTGTTAGAAATCGCAATTATTCCCGACTTGATTTCTAACAGTGATTTCTCTTCTGTTGCTTGGACTGTAGCTGTCATTCTGGTATTGTCTGAAAGCTTGGAATGTCTTGAACTTTCAAACAAGACCAGCATGTCTCTAGCTGCTACCATTCAGGAGATAGCAGCATCTAAAGCAGCCCTCCCCCCTCCAGTTAGCTACTTTTCACACTGCTGGAGCTCCACTCCGGCAAAACCGTTAGGGGGGTTGAGCAGATATGAAAGAGGGATAGAAGCCGAGCTCCCTGCCAGGCTGCCATGACCTGAAGCAAAGTAAGGTAATGTTCACATCCGAGTTATGAATTCCACCAAAATGGAGGAAACCACGACTGAACCTTGACTGGCTCCAGCGTAAGAACATATATTTGGCACTACACAGAAGTCTTACCCATCGCTCAGGGTGTCGATACCGTGTGTGAACATGCTTTAAATGTCTACAATTAGAATAACCCTTTAAATCCCAGAAGGCTCCTGTAGTCACAGGGCCTCGTGGTGTGCACACTGAACCCTCTGGTCATGCTTAGAGGCAGAAGTTACCAGGCTTTGGATCCGGTCCCTGTGCAGACATTCAGTCCTGAGCTCTTCTGCTTCTCCCAAGGCCCGTCGTCCACTGAGATCTCGTAGTAGGAGGCCCTATGAAGCGAGAAGGTAAAACGTGGTTTGCAGAACTTATAGTTCGCCCTGAATAAGACAGAACATAAGTGTGTATCAGGGGAGCTAAGCTCACAGCGGGTCACATGGAAATTACACTGCAATGTAGCAGGGCAGCCCAGCCAAAGGAAGCTCGCGGAAAAATCAGAAAATCCATGCGGAAGGCGGCGACTACAAAATGGAGTTTCCCACGGTGATCAGATTTCTATTTTTTTTTTTATCATTGCAGTTTACTCATTTTGGGCTACAAATATTTTTTCAATTGATATCTATTAAAAATGTTCAGCCGTTTTTAGATACAGGGGTTAAAAAAATCAGTCTGTGAGCTGTCACTGTCTGTTTTCTTTGATTCCGTCATCTGACGGCTCATGTGTAACTCTTATCTCTGCTTTTCTGACCTCAAACACTCATAGCTCAATCACACTCAATCTCAAAGAAAACAGACTGATTTTTAACCCTTGTACTTCAGAAATGGCTTAACATTTTTAATAACCAATTGAAAACGAATGATTTTTAGCCAAAATGAATAAAATGCAATCCTAAAAAAAAAATGCCCCGAAATGTGTCCATAGGGTTTAAAAGGGTTTTCTAGGATTCTTATACTGATGACCTATCCTTAGGATAAGTCATCTGTGTCCGATTGGTGCGGGTCTGACACTCAGGACCTCCGCCAATCAGCTGTGAAGGCTTGAGAAGGCACCGGCTCCATATATGCTTGGTATTGCAGTCAGCCCTATTCACTTGAACAGGGCTAAGCTACGGCTAAGCCACAAGACAGATGAACGTGTCGTCAGTGGCCTAGGAAAAGCAGATAGAAGGCCCGGGCGCTCAAAAGGAGTGCCACTGCCTTCTCAAACACCTGAGCCGCGGTGTCCTCGGTGTGGACCCCCACTGATCAGATACCGATCACCTATCCAGAGGATAGGTCATCAGTATAAACAATCAACTGGAAATACTGCTGCATGTTACTGGGCCATATGGCAGAGGATGACAAAATGACATCACTTCCTGCTCTGCCGCTATTGGTTGAAGCTGCACCTCAGACTTCCTGCTCTGCAGCTATTGGTTGAAGCCACACCTCACAGACTTCCTTCTCTGCAGCTATTGGTTGAAGCCGCATTTCACAGACTTCCTGCTCTGCCGCTATTGGTTGAAGCTGCACCTCACAGACTTCCTGCTCTGCCGCTATTGGTTGAAGCTGCACCTCACAGACTTCCTGCTCTGCTGCTATTGGTTGAAGCTGCACCTCACACACTTCCTGCTCTGCAGCCATTGGTTGAAGCCGCACCTCACACACTTCCTGCTCTGCAGCTATTGGTTGAAGCCACACCTCAGACTTCCTGCTCTGCAGCTATTGGTTGAAGCCGCACCTCACAGACTTCCTGCTCTGCAGCTATTGGTTGAAGCCGCACCTCACAGACTTCCTGCTCTGCAGCTATTGGTTGAAGCTGCTCCTCACAGACTTCCTGCTCTGCAGCTATTGGTTGAAGCCGCTCCTCACAGACTTCCTGCTCTGCAGCCATTGGTTGAAGCCGCACCTCACAGACTTCCTGCTCTGCAGCTATTGGTTAAAGGCGCACCTCACACACTTTCTGCTCTGCCGCTATTGGTTGAAGCTGCACCTCACACACTTCCTGCTCTGCTGCTATTGGTTGAAGCTGCACCTCACACACTTCCTGCTCTGCAGCCATTGGTTGAAGGCGCACCTCACAGACTTCCTGCTCTGCCGCTATTGGTTGAAGCTGCACCTCACACACTTCCTGCTCTGCAGCCATTGGTTGAAGCCACACCTCAGACTTCCTGCTCTGCTGCTATTGGTTGAAGCCGCACCTCACAGACTTCCTGCTCTGCAGCTATTGGTTGAAGCTGCTCCTCACAGACTTCCTGCTCTGCAGCCATTGGTTGAAGCCGCACCTCACAGACTTCCGGCTCTGCCGCTATTGGTTGAAGCTGCACCTCACAGACTTCCTGCTCTGCAGCTATTGGTTGAAGCTGCACCTCACAGACTTCCTACTCTGCAGCCATTGGTTGAAGCTGCACCTCACAGACTTCCTGCTCTGCTGCTATTGGTTGAAGCTGCACCTCACACACTTCCTGCTCTGCAGCCATTGGTTGAAGCCGCACCTCACACACTTCCTGCTCTGCAGCCATTGGTTGAAGCCGCACCTCACAGACTTCCTGCTCTGCAGCTATTGGTTGAAGCTGCACCTCACAGACTTCCTGCTCTGCTGCTATTGGTTGAAGCTGCACCTCACACACTTCCTGCTCTGCAGCCATTGGTTGAAGCCGCACCTCACAGACTTCCTGCTCTGCAGCCATTGGTTGAAGCCGCACCTCACAGACTTCCTGCTCTGCAGCTATTGGTTGAAGCCACACCTCAGACTTCCTGCTCTGCAGCTATTGGTTGAAGCCGCACCTCACAGACTTCCTGCTCTGCAGCCATTGGTTGAAGCCGCACCTCACAGACTTCCTGCTGTGCAGCTATTGGTTGAAGCCACACCTCACAGACTTCCTGCTCTGCCGCTATTGGTTGAAGCTGCTCCTCACAGACTTCCTGCTCTGCAGCCATTGGTTGAAGCCGCACCTCACAGACTTCCTGCTCTGCAGCTATTGGTTGAAGCCGCACCTCACAGACTTCCTGCTCTGCCGCCCCCTGCATGCATTCCGCATACAGCACTGGTAATACTAAGAATTCTGCTCCTTCTAGATAATTTTCTCTGCTTTTTGTTCCAAATGCAAAGGAAACGGGGAAAATGAAGCAGACAGTGCTCAGCTTTTGCATGCAGGGACTCTGAGGTGCAGCTTCAGTCAGCTTGATGTCAAGTAGAAGGAAGGGGGTAATTGTGCTGTATTTGGAAGACTAGAGTTCTGGTATGTTACATGAGCCTAGTCGCTTCATTATACAGATCAGGAAAAATTGGTTAGAGTTTCACTTTAAAGACCAGGTAACTATCCCATGTCGATGTAAAGCAATCAGTAAGGGCGAATTCACAAGTGGGGGGGGGGGGGGATTTGCACAGGTAAAATCCACAGCAGATTAAGGCAAGTGGGTGACATTTTACAAATCTCATCCATGTGCTGTGGGCATCTGATGCAGTGGCCTTTCACTTTGAATGCTGTGGGCCCATTTGTGGTTTAGTCCTATTGACTGGAGCTAAATCACGAGCAGACACCGACCAAGAAGGGACATGTGCTTTCATGGCAAGGTTGCAGTTTTAAAGGGGTTATCCAACCCCTAAAATAACCCCCCCCCTTCCCCAATGACCAGGCACCTCATACAGGTTATACTTACCCTGCTCCCGGGCACCCACGCAGCTTGTGATCCCCGCGCAGCTGCCACTGCACCTCTACATTGCTCAGATAAAAACCAATGGCAGGCCGCGACGGAGGCGAGCCTCCTTAGCTGCAGCGGCAGCTGTGCGGGGATCAGGAGTGATGGGGGTGAGGTAAGTATAACCTTTATGAGAGGCCTGGGCATTAGGGGTGGGGTTTGGATAAACAAAAGCAAGAACAGCAGCACTGCCTTCCGTTGCAAACAAGGGGAGGCGGACACCAAGCGGCCTCTGGCGGACATTTGGCACGGACTCCGCAACAAAATTCTGCCTGCAAATCCCGCCGTGTAAATGGGCCCCTTAAAAGACAGAGCAAGAGGCGTTTTAGTCAAGAAAGAGACCTTGGCATGTCAGTTGCATAAAGCCGTATGCTGAAGCGTATAAAGCATGGCTGAGAATAGAGGTTAGTAAGGCTAGTTTCACATCCGCGGCACATCAGATGAGATGATCAGAACAGCCTGCTGGAAGGCTGCAGCGCACATGTGAAAGAAGCCTAATACAGACACAGCGTCGAGGTAGAAAGCAGAGCACATACTGGTACAATATCGCAGTACAGCAGAACACAATTTATTTAAAGCGTAATTATTATCTATTAAAAACATAAAACCCATGTCATTTACATTTCTTTATTTCTCCATGTATCAAAAATATTAAAAAATGCAGTCATTTAGCTTTTCCAGCTCCTAGGCAGACCCATGTGTCTCCATGGTAACAGACTACAAACTATCCTGCAGTCTTGCTTCCTGCTAATGTAACATTCAGTGGCTGCAGGATCAGACTGCACAGGGTGCGTTTGTAGTCTGTTACCATGGAGAGGGCAGAGTTACACGCCCCTTGTCCAAGTAATCTGGCTTACCTTTAAATGGGTTTTCTGAGATTTTACTAGTGATGACCTATCCTCAGGATAGGTCATCAGTATCTGATCGGTGGGGGTCTGACATCTGGGACCCCTGCCGATCAGCTGCTTGAGAAGACACCGGCGCTCCCGTGAGCGCCGCGGCCTTCCCTCGGCTTTTCCTAGGCCAGTGACGTCACGTTCATCGGTCACGTGGCCTAGGAGCAGCTCAGCCGCATTCAAGTGAATAGGGCTGAGTGCGATACCAAGGACAACCACTGTACAATGTACGGCGCTGTGCATGGTGAGCCGCAAGAAGGTACCGGCACTCACAGGAGCGCCGATGCCTTCTCAAACAGATGATGGGCGGGGGTCTCAGGTGTTGGACCCCCACCGATCAGACACTGAGGATAGGACATCAGTAGTAAAATCCTGGAAAACCCCTTTAAACAATATGCTCCAACAAGAAGAGGAATATACTTGTATTCTGGGGCCACCAGATGCGCCTTGTTTACAGCAGCCCATACAATGGTCAAGTCAGTATGTAACACTATGGCAAGAAAGTGGTTGCCAAAAATGGCAGGATATCAAAGGCCACAATTTTTTTTTTGCCATTTGGCGCAGGTTGAGGCTTATTCTTAAAGCCTTAGAAAACACCAGGGGAAGTCGTACTGGTAATCCAGTTTTCGACGAAGCACTGGGAACAAGCTTTGTGTGTTAGAAGAGAACGAGTCAAATGACTTAGAGAATTTTGGATCTGGGATCGGAGGTAAGATGCAGCTGTATGGTCCCTGGTGGTCGGGGTGCCTCTCAGCCATAAGGCCCCCCATCATCACATCATTGGAGCAGAATTTGCTCACATCATACAGCCCGTGTTATTGCTGAAGCACAAGTTCACATGCGCCGTTATAGATGCCATTTCTACAACTGTACGTATTCGCAAGCGGCAGGACAGTACAGTCCCGTCATTACTGACGAGCCCCGCTACATACAGAGCGATCACTGCCGACAGAAAACTAATTTAGTCAGATGTAACTGTACCTTGAGGACAGAGACTCCCCGATGAATACTTCATTTAATGCTCTGACAGGTAAAAGGTGGGGCCCCGAAATAGTTGCAGAAGCTGAGGAACGAAAAATAGAACAAACACCAAAAGATGAAGACTCCGAGAAGAGTGAAGTGCGGTGTACTTACAGCAGCGGGAAGCTGTGGCCAGAGGCGCCATTCTAGGACATTACCTAACGTACAGTTAAAGGGATTGTCCGGCATTGGAAAAACATGTCTACTTTTTTCCCAAAACACCACCACACCTGTCCATAGGGTGCAGCTGCAATACTGCGCACAACCTGAAGACAGGGGGAGCGCTGGTTTTAGAAGGAAGCAGCCATGTTTTTCTAATGCTGGCCATCCCTTTACATAAATTATATAAGAGGGATTCAATGTCAAATGGGGAACGAGCCTCCCTAGTATCACGGGTGACGTTAGGGAGGCTCATCCCTGTCGTGGTCTGCTATTGGCTGCTCCCCCGTTTCCGGATGTTTTCATCCACGCAGTGGAGAGATACAACAGCGGCGGCCATCAGAAGTGACGAGGGTACCAGGGAGTGAGGTAAGTAGAATCTGCGTGAGGGGCCCAGGAATTCTGGGGGGCATTATAGGGGTTGGATAGGACTCCTGAGGGACACAATCTATGACTGTATGGAACATGGCTGTAGCATTTACACTTGTGGCACAATTTTTAAGAGCTTTGAGACACATTTTTTTTGAATAAATGTATAAAAATAAATGGTCATATATACGTATGCTGAAAACTGACTCCAGCCAAAGCTTCACTCTAACTCCTCTAATTGGCCCCTAATGAGGGGCCCCAGAGGAGGAGGGGAGTCATATGAGGACTACTTTTCCCACTGAAAACACGGGAGAGACCCCTACGAATTCTGAAAACGAAGGCACTGTAATTCGCCTGTGTCCCTACTGTTCTAGCCTGTGCTGCGGCACCACTGCACAGGGGAACTCTAAGAAGGGGAGACATCATCACTAAATCTGTGCTGTGGCCCTTCTGTTCTCAGGATCGGTGGGGGCCCCAATTGATCATAAAACGTAATCATGATAATACCCCTTTACTGCCAACGTCAGATGTGTGCACAGATCATAAAGGAGCTGAATATTCTTTTCTGTAAACCTTAAAATGTTAATGGATATGCACTTGTGGTCCTAGAACAGGGATCAGTAACCTCCTGCACTCCAGCTGCTCAGAAACTACAACTCCCAGAATGCTCCATTCACTTCTGTAAGAGTTAGAAGAACAGCCAAGTACAAGTGCATGCTGGGAGTTGTAGTTGCACAGCAGCTGGAGCACTGAAGGTTGCTGATCCCTGTCCTACAAGATACAGATAACACTCTCCCAGGCCTCTGAATGCACCATCTGCCTGTTCTGCAGTGATCAGAGCCTTGGAAAGCTGGGTGACCTGTGACTGCTGCCACGTGATGGCATATCCATTGACATTTTGGGGTCTGCTGATGCAGTGTTACGTACAGCGGGGTCTTCACCTTACTTTGCTCTTGCTGACCCCCGGCGCTATGGGCCTTGCTGTGCTGCTCCAGGCTCAGCTGCTGCTCGTGTAAGTCTACGGGCGTGAGGTTTATTCCGGTGCCTTCCAGGAACAGTCTGATCCGCTGACGCCACTGCCATCTGGTGAAAAAGAAAAAAATATTCTGAGATCACCTTCATAATACCTGAGCCGGTCCGGCACCGAACCCCAGGGAGATGAAGTCACGCCGTGCACCAACACTTAAGCTGCTTTTGGGGTAGAGACACCCTTAGTGACCACATCTGTAAATGTCAAAGACCTACGGATATATCGCCCACTGGCACGACCGTCATATTGATTAGAGCAGTGATTTTCAACCAGTGTGCCTCCAGCTGTTGCAAAACTACAACTCCCATCATGCCCAGGCAGCCTACAGCTATCAGCCTACAGAAGGGCATGGTGGGAGTTGTAGTTTTGCAACAGCTGGAGGCACACTGGTTGAAAATCACTGGATTAGAGAGTAGCCCAGACATCGCACTGGTCTGGGTTAAAGCTGCAGGACGCTGCAGTTTGCAGGCGCACTCCATAAGTTCTGTGACAGCTACTTGTACCCATAGGACGAGTCCACTTCATCGACGTCTTACTTTGCAGAGTTTTTGCAGCAATCCACATTAGAATCTGCTCAACTCACATCGGGATTTTATGGCAGATTTTGGTGCTGAACTCGGAGGTTAAAACTTACACAATTCCCAGTATACCCTTGTGGAAGTATCTGCCGTACTGGTGCGTTCTCCATTTTAATACATAGCTTTAAAGTTTTGTTTCTTAGAATATAAAAATTAAACTTATAGGGGTTATCTGGCATTTCTCATGTAGAGGACATGAATAAAAGGCACTTACTAATGTATTGTGATTGTCCGTATTGCCTCCTTTGCTGGCGGGATTCATTTTTCCCATCACATTATACACTGCTCGTTTCCATGGTTACGACCACCCTGCAATCCATCAGCGGTGGTCGTGCCTGCACACTATAGGAAAAAGCGCCAGCCTCTCTGGTGGTCAGGACCGTGGGAGCGCACATAGGCTTTTATGCGCAGCAACTCGTATTTGCGCTGTAGAGGTGGCCACAACCCCTGGATATAAGCAGTGTATAAGGTGATGGAAAAATGACTCCAGCCAGCAAAGGAGGCAATATGGAGAATCACAATACATTAGTAAGAGCCTTGTATTAACTTCCTCTACATGATAAATGCCATCTGTGCTGAAGCGAGACGAACCCTTTAAGTAGTCCCAATTATAAGACGTCTAATACAAGTAGCAAATTCAAGGTCAAATTCCAATTAGAGATAACGTTATCTCGGCACGGGCTGTGATTTACTCCCTTTTCCCCCGGTCTGTGCGTTTATGGCAATGAACCAGCCGTCCTCCTTACTTCACTGTTATCTATATGTCAGGAATGTGTCAGATGTATTGGCTCTATGTCCAGTTTATCTTTCTGCTGGGGTTTTTCCCATTTTGGATGGTTTTTATCTGTAATATATTCATTATATTACATTTCATTACAGCAATGACTGGTGCAGCCTCATATTACTCCGTATTGTGACCTGCCAGTAATTGCTTTGGTGTAAAATAAAGGAATTACACTTAGGCTACTTTCACACTAGCAGCAGCTCTCTGGCCCCACACATTGGAACAAGACACAGACAAACATACACACACACACACTCTTACATACTCCAGCCCGGGACGCCGGCAGAACGTCTTCACGCGCCTCCTGCGCGCAGTGATGACGATTCCCCACAGCGCCCTCTGCTGGGCACAGTGGGGAAACGTCATAGCTGCGCGCAGGAGGCGCGTGAAGACATGCTGCCGGCATCCCTGGAGTATGTGAGTGTGTCTGTATGTCTATGTCTGTATGTATGTGTGTATGTGTGTATGTGTGTATCTATCTCTGTAGCCGGATCCGGAATGACCCCCCATTGCAAGTCAATGGAGGACAGATCCGGATTACTGGTGTGTCCACACCAAACGGATCCGTCCCCATTGACTTGCATTGGGGGTCATTCCGGATCCGTCTTGGTGCGGATGCCTGGACCGGAGAGCAAACCGCAGCATGCTGCGGTTTGTTCTCCGGTCTGAAGACGGAACGGAATGCTTTCAGGAGCCTCCGTTCTCTTCAGTTCAGTTTTGTCCCCATTGACAATGAATGGGGACAAAACTGAAGCGTTTTTTTCCGGTATTGAGCCCCTATGACGGAACTCAATACCGGAAATTAAAAACGCTAGTGTGAAAGTAGCCTAAGTCACCCCCAGACCACCCAGCAAATGTCTAACCCTTGGAGGACAAAGCTCTTCCTAGGCCACTGGCGACAGGTTCATCAGCTCAGCCCCGTAGAAGTGACTATGACTGAGCACAATACCAAGCACAGCCACTATACAATGTACGGCGCTGTGCTTGCTGAACTGCGGGAGTGCCGGTACCTTCTCCAATAGCTGATCAGCAGAGGCCTCCGCGTGTCAGACCCCCACCGATCAGATACTGATGACCTATCCTGAGGACACATCATCAGTAGTAGAATCCAGGAAAACCCCTTTAATCCTACTTGAGGTTTAGGGGCATCCATGTGAAGCTGGACGCTATAGGATGTGCCAAGATTAAAGAATGTATGACACAGCCTGAGGTGGCAGGCGACTGTTGGAGGGAAGCTTTACCTACCGGCAATCGCCTGCTCGCTAGCGGAGGAGACCCCTGCTATTTCATGTGGCAAACTCCTCTGCTACGCCATCACTCGTTCTCATGCTGTATAGTGGTTTGCCGGCAGCAGATCTTGATTAGACACCAGGATCTGCCGCCTGCAAACAATTTAACAAAAGATTTTGTTTGCCGGATTATCAAGTGTTTGCTCGTTCATCAGGCAATTGGCGGCAGTATTACACTGCCAGATGATCGTTAACAAGCGTTCAAGTGAACGCTCACTAGCAATTAGGCCTGTTTCATACTGGTGTTACTCATTCCTGCAGGAAGAGCCTGCTGGATCCGTAACGAGCGTGTACATCTGTGCTCTGCCCTGAAGTCCGCCCGGCACAATTCACTCCAGCTGATGTGAAACTACAACTCCCAGAATCCTTCTTTCACTTCTGTAGGAGTTACAAGAACAGCTGAGTAAGTGTGAATTCTGGGAATTGTAGTTTCACAGCAGCTGGAGTGCCGAAGGTTGACGATCCCTGCCCTATCCTTGTAGTATGACAGCTTAATAAGATGGACAAAATCAAAAAAGGGGCAAAATAAGGAAGTATCTGCTGCTCTGGTGAGTTCTCCATTTTAGTAAGTAGCTTTCAAGTTTCTCTTCTTAGAATATGAAAATGAAACTTAAGTGTTAAAAGGGTTGTGTCACTTCTGCAAATAGAACTTATTATGTAGAGAAAGTGAATACCAGGCACTTACTAATGTATTGTGATTCTCCATATTGTCTCCTTTGCTGGCTGGATTCATTTTTCCATCCCATTATACACTGCTCGTTTCCATGGTTACATCCACCCTGCAATCCATCAGTGGTGGTCGTGCTTGCACAATATAGAAAAATGAACCAACCTATGTGCGCTCCCGTGGTCCCAGCTACCAGAGAGGCCAGCTCTTTTTCCTATAGTGCGTAAGCACGACCACCACTGCTGGATTGTAGGGTCATGGATCTAACTAGAGATGAGCAAACTGATTCTCCTCATCTCTATGACCTTGATTAGGTGGTACATATAGTGGTGCGGGCTCCCACAGGTGACCTTGATTAGGTGGTACATATAGCTGTGCTCACTCCTCCTCTCATTGGTTGCTGGATGCACATAGAGATGACTAGGAGCAGCACACTATATGTGCAGGGTCTGCTCTCCTGAATGTAGATGCCCATACGTTATAGTTAGGTTTAGCGTAGGACCTGCCTGACCTGAGACCACCTTGGCGCGGGTAGGCGGGCACAGATGTGTTTTGATCAAAATATATTGGCCGAGAGTCTGAGATTTTATTATGAGGGCTTAGTCCATATGTTGTGTTTGCATCTATTTTCCGTGATTTAACTTATTTGGAATTCGTCCAGAATTTCTCATTAAGTATGGATTCTAATGAAGCCAAATTATTTGTGATTCGCTTTGGGGGAATCAGAGACAGACAGAGACGACAGAGGTTTCTGTCCTCCCTGAGCTCGCCCTAGGACACCTGCGTTACGGTTCAGTCAAACTCCCCACCTGCCACTGTCCTCAGAGCAGATTCGATTTGTGTAGAATTAATTGGGTTTGAATAGAATTTTTTTTAAAACAATTCGGCGAATCGAACCCCAAAATGAATTTCAAGAAATTGACTCATCTCTAGATCTAAGCCAATCATTAAAGCAGGTGCTAAAATAGTGAAACCTCTGCCAAGGGCATGACAAGAATCGTACCTGAACTCACCGCGATAAAGCTTGTGCAGAGCCTCCGGGAAGGAGCGAGTGTACCGCACGGGTAAGCAGAGGTGGCCTTCAGATCTTGGGAGGGGAGAGAAAATACAAAAAGTGATTACAATGTAGAAAAATAAATCACAAGGCATGTAGTAATATAAAGTAAGAGTAAGGGTCCATTCCCATGTGCGGATCCGCAAAACACGGACATCGGCCATGTGCCGGCACTATAGAAATGCCTAATCTTGTCCGTGGCTGCAGATAAGAATAGGACATGTTGAAAATGAACGGGTCCGCACCCAATCGGAACCATTCATATAGATGTGTGAATGGACTGTTACGTGTGCACCAGATACAGGCGCGATCCAACCAGATCCGATATCCCGCACATCATCCGCCACTCGGCTGTACTGCATAGCTCCGTCTGTTGTGCAGTGGACAGAGCTGGTTAATGCAGCCCTGCTCCCCTGAGGATAGGCTGTCACTTCAGAAGGGTTAAACATGCCCTTTAAATCTCTGTTAGGCCTTATTCACACAGTCAGTGTTTGATCAGTGATTTCCATCAGCGATTTTAAGCCAAAACCAGGGGCGGGTCTAAACATAGAACAGGAGCAGATCTTTCCATTACAGCTTATCAGTGTGCAGTGAGTAAGACCTCAGGCTACATTCACACGACTGTCACACACACTGTCAGTTTTTCAGAGCAATTTTTTTTAAAAAAATGTTTGCATCCGTTTTTAACAGCTGTTGGATGATTTTTATTGGCTTTTTTGTTTTTAAATTTAAAGCGCATCTGTCAGCAGTTTTGTACCTATGACACTGGCTGACCTGTTACATGTGCACTTGGCAGCTGGAGGCATCTGTGTTGATCCCATGTCCATATGTGTCCACATTGCTGAGAAAAATGATGTTTTATTATATGCAAGTGAGCTTCTAGGAGCAACAGGGGCGTTACCATTACACCTAGAGGCTCAGCTCCCTCTGCAACTGCCGCACCCTCTGTACCCTATGATTGACAGGATTAGGCGAGATGACGTTTATTACTACCTGTCCCTATCAAAGTAAAAAAAGCGTGCGGCAGTTGTAGAGAGAGCAGAGCCTCTAGGTGTAATGGTAACGCCCCCGTTGCTCCTAGAGGCTCATTTGCATATATTAAAACTTCCTTTTTCTCAGCAATGAGGACACATATGAATATGGGACCAACACAGATGTCTTCAGCTGCCAAGAGCACATGTAACAGGTCAGCCAGTGTCATAGGTACAAAACTGCTGACAGATGCCTTTTAAATCCCAACCCCTGCAGTATACATGATCTCTTCCATAGTGGCCCCCAGAATTAATAACATCCCTCATGGTGGCCCCCAGAAGTAATAATGTCCTCCTATACACTTGCAAGCTAAAGGACAGTCGTTATTCACTTGATGCAGAAGGACCTTTACTCCCACCATGATGATGTCACCAGGCGCTGGGAGTGCAGGTCCTTCCGCATCAAGTGAAGAGGAACTGTCTCTGCACGTGCAAGTGGATGAGGCGAGTCATTTTTTTTTAACCTCTAAAATGCCATTTTCACTGGTATACATGTTTTTAACGTCCATTAGACTGGTGCACTCCTGTCTATATTGCCATTCAAAACGGTCCCATTGATTTCAATGGGGTCCATCTGGCTGTGAAAACAGCCAAAAAAAAAAAAAAAGGAACATGTCCAATTTTTTTACGCCCGCTATTCACTGGTCTTTAAAAAAAAAACAAAAAACAAAAAAAAACAAAGCCATGTGAATACCCCAGAGACTGCAATGGTTCTGAAAACGGCCTTTGGCATTCTTCCACTCTGTCAGTGATTGGTCAGTGATTGTGAGCCAAAACCAGAAGTGGAGCTACACAGACATCAGGTATAAGGGAAAGATCTGCACCTGCTCTGTGTTAAGAGCCGCACCTGGTTTCAGCTCAGAAATCACTGACCGAACACTGACGTGTGAAAGCGACCTTAACGTCTCAGACGCTGTGTGGGCTGCATGCACTTACCTCTCTGGGTCAGTGTTCACTCCAATCACAGGCTTAGACTTGTCGAGCACTTTGCTGGCAGCGAGGAGCATTGTCCCGTCCCCTAACAAGATAAGACAAAGTCAAGTAAATGTCTGTAAGTGGCACATATATCACACCAGAGACCAAGCAGGTGGATGTCACCACCGAGCATTAAAGGGGTTGTCCAGGATTAGGGCTCATGCACACAAACTTTTTTGTTTTGTTTTTGGGTTATTTCGGGGAGGGGGGTCCCCTGTTCAGAATCCTCTGGCCACAGTGGAAATCGCTTACAAAGGGCGTCCTGTCTAAATATTCTGCTGCAGAAAATCCACAGTGGACCAGCTCTATGTAGCCCTCCCAGGTCAGCAGGAAAAAGTCCTGACGTGGCCATGTGATCTGCTCCCATCCAATCAAGCCCTTGCTTTGTACATTGCAGATGGGGCTGATGACGTGGCCATGTGACCTGCTCCGATCCAATCAAGTCTCTTCTTTGTTGACTGCAGGGGGCGCTGATGACGTGGCCATGTGACCTGCTCCCATCCAATCAAGTCTCTTCTTTGTTGACTGCAGGGGGCGCTGATGACGTGGCCATGTGACCTACTCCCATCCAATCAAGCCCTTGCTTTGTACATTGCAGATGGGGCTGATGACGTGGCCATGTGACCTGCTCCCATCCAATCAAGTCTCTTCTTTGTTGACTGCAGGGGGCGCTGATGACGTGGCCATGTGACCTGCTCCCATCCAATCAAGTCTCTTCTTTGTTGACTGCAGGGGGCACTGATGACGTGGCCATGTGACCTGCTCCCATCCAATCAAGTCTCTTCTTTGTTGACTGCAGGGGGCGCTGATGACGTGGCCATGTAATCTGCTCTCATCCAATCCAGCCCCTGCTTTGTACATTGCAGGTGGCCTCCTCTGGCAGCAGGGGGAACCGATGAGAGGGTGCAGTGGCACCCAGACCCATGTTCTTCTGGCAGGTGACCTGTGTGGTCACTTGGCTCACTCCTCGTATTATGACATCACTATATCAGATGCTCAGTTGCAGTTTGTGCCGCTCTGTGTTTTTTGGCAGATCGGGGCGAGTTCAGGGACACGGACGGTCCTGTGACTCATTGTGCAATACGAGCTGCCCGGGATCTGAGGGAGGCTGGAAGAATTTGGGTCAGACGAGAGGGAATGACAGGAATGGGAAAGCAGGCCAGTTATTAGGGAATGTCTACCTCCTGCAGAGATGATGGCGTCGGCCCACCGCACCGTCTCCTCGTCGTAATCTCGCCTTTTCACCACCCTCACATCAATGCCTTCCTTCCTGAAAGAAAGGATGAGAGAGACCGGGGTTGTGGTCAGTCACATACGTCATGGCCGAGCCGGTCAAAGAGGGAACCCTGCTGTCTTAAAGGGGTGGTCTCATCATGGACAATGGGGGGCATATAGCTAGGATAAGCCCCCACTGTTTTACAGGTGCGGGTCCCACCTCTGCGACCCACTCCTACATCCAGAACGGAGCCCCAAAAGTGAAGGAGGGCGCACGGCGCATGCGCAGCCGCCCTCCATTCATTTCTATGGGGCCACCGAAAATAGCCGAGCGCTGGCTTCGCTATTTCCGTCGGCTCCATAGAAATGAATAGGAGCGGGGGCCGCGCATGCGCGGTGCATTCCCATTCACTTCTATGGGGAGCCGGCTTGGTGGTGGCCGGACCAGAGCCCTCCAGCCACCGCCTTGCGGGGGTCCGTTCTGGATATAGGCGCGGGCCCCACAGACAATGGGGGCATATCTTAGCGATATGCCCCCATTGTCCATCATGAGACAACCCCTTTAAGGCTTCTCCGCTCTGGTTAGTGGAGGAGGTCCTGAGCTCCATGACGTCCATAGTGAACCCTATGGTCAGAACGCATCCGCCATCTGACCGAGCGCAGTACAAACACTACATCCCGCGGAGCGTGCTCCGTGCAGACGACACCCTGGAGATCTGCTGCTCCCTGACCACCCCACAATAATACTGACCGTAGACTCTCCACCACGTGCTCCACGTTCTCCGAGTGGATGGTGTGTCGCTGTAACAGGCCATTGTAACTGGAGCCTTTCAGTGCAAGCTGGAAAATAAAGTCAGACGTTACCCGGACGGATCCGCAGGAATCACAGCGTCAAACACGGGTCAATACACAGGAAACACTTGACATGTAGAGGGGCCCTTTAAATGACTGAGGTCTCAGTAAATCCGGCTGAGGATCAGCCATGAATGACGGGGTTAAACGCGGGTGAATCCGACATAAGCCGTGACAGTATTATGTCTGGGTCATCACTGCACCTCTCAGAGATTAACCATCTGCAGTCATAGGAGCAGCCAACGGCACCCACAACATAGCAGAGGCGTACAGCGCAGGGTACAGTGGAGGAGCAGAGGATCAGTACAGCGCGGGGTACAGTGGAGGAGCGGAGGATCAGTACAGCGCGGGGTACAGTGAAGGAGCAGAGGATCAGTACAGCGCGGGGTACAGTGAAGGAGCAGAGGATCAGTACAGCGCGGGGTACAGTGGAGGAGCGGAGGATCAGTACAGCGCGGGGTACAGTGGAGGAGCGGAGGATCAGTACAGCGCGGGGTACAGTGGAGGAGCAGAGGATCAGTACAGTGCAGGGTACAGTGGAGGAGCAGAGGATCAGTACAGTGCAGGGTGTAGTGGAGGAGCAGAGGATCAGTACAGTGCAGGGTGTAGTGGAGGAGCAGAGGATCAGTACAGCGCGGGGTACAGTGGAGGAGCGGAGGATCAGTACAGCGCGGGGTATAGTGGAGGAGCAGAGGATCAGTACAGCGCGGGGTACAGTGAAGGAGCAGAGGATCAGTACAGCGCGGGGTATAGTGGAGGAGCAGAGGATCAGAACAGCGCGGGGTATAGTGGAGGAGCAGAGGATCAGTACAGCGCGGGGTACAGTGGAGGAGCAGAGGATCAGTACAGCGCGGGGTACAGTGGAGGAGCAGAGGATCAGTACAGAGCAGGGTACAGTGGAGAAGCAGAGGATCAGTACAGTGCAGGGTACAGTGGAGGAGCAGAGGATCAGTACAGTGCAGGGTGTAGTGGAGGAGCAGAGGATCAGTACAGTGCAGGGTACAGTGGAGGAGCAGAGGATCAGTACAGTGCAGGGTACAGTGGAGGAGCAGAGGATCAGTACAGTGCAGGGTACAGTGGAGGAGCAGAGGATCAGTGCAGGGTACAGTGGTGGAGCAGAGGATCAGTACAGTGCAGGGTACAGTGGAGGAGCAGAGGATCAGTACAGTGCAGGGTACAGTGGAGGAGCAGAGGATCAGTACAGTGCAGGGTACAGTGGAGGAGCAGGGGATCAGTACAGTGCAGGGTGTAGTGGAGGAGCAGAGGATCAGTACAGTGCAGGGTGTAGTGGAGGAGCAGAGGATCAGTACAGTGCAGGGTGTAGTGGAGGAGCAGAGGATCAGTACAGTGCAGGGTACAGTGGAGGAGCAGAGGATCAGTGCAGGGTACAGTGGTGGAGCAGAGGATCAGTACAGTGCAGGGTACAGTGGAGGAGCAGAGGATCAGTGCAGGGTACAGTGGTGGAGCAGAGGATCAGTACAGTGCAGGGTGTAGTGGAGGAGCAGAGGATCAGTCCAGAGCAGGGTACAGTGGAGGAGCAGAGGATCAGTGCAGGGTGTAGTGGAGGAGCAGAGGATCAGTACAGTGCAGGGTACAGTGGAGGAGCAGAGGATCAGTGCAGGGTACAGTGGTGGAGCAGAGGATCAGTACAGTGCAGGGTGTAGTGGAGGAGCAGAGGATCAGTCCAGAGCAGGGTACAGTGGAGGAGCAGAGGATCAGTACAGTGCAGGGTACAGTGGAGGAGCAGAGGATCAGTACAGTGCAGGGTACAGTGGAGGAGCAGAGGATCAGTACAGTGCAGGGTACAGTGGAGGAGCAGAGGATCAGTACAGTGCAGGGTACAGTGGGAGGAGCAGTGGATCAGTACAGTGCAGGGTGTAGTGGAGGAGCAGAGGATCAGTACAGTGCAGGGTGTAGTGGAGGAGCAGAGGATCAGTACAGTGCAGGGTGTAGTGGAGGAGCAGAGGATCAGTACAGTGCAGGGTACAGTGGAGGAGCAGAGGATCAGTACAGTGCAGGGTACAGTGGAGGAGCAGAGGATCAGTACAGTGCAGGGTATATGGGAGGAGCAGAGGATCAGTACAGTGCAGGGTACAGTAGAGAAGCAGAGGATCAGTACAGTGCAGGGTACAGTGGAGGAGCAGAGGATCAGTACAGTGCAGGGTGTAGTGGAGGAGCAGAGGATCAGTACAGTGCAGGGTGTAGTGGAGGAGCAGAGGATCAGTACAGTGCAGTGTGTAGTGGAGGAGCAGAGGATCAGTACAGTGCAGGGTATAGTGGAAACCCCTTTAAGTGACCTCTGCTTGCTGTCAGTGAACAAGAACACTCATGTCCAACTAATTGAGGGGAAGGGGGGGGGGGGTATTTTAACATAACTCAACGAAAGGAGCCCAGCTCACCCCCAAAAACCTATCATAGTATAGGGGGAGGGGTCCAGACGTCGGTTGACCCAGTCAGAACAGATTATCAACCTCGGGATGTAAACAGCGGGTCTCGTTTATTCACTGACAGCAAGCAGAGATCTTGCAGCCTGTGAGGAACCGACACACAAAGTATATACTGGCAGTGATATACACCATTACATGGATCCCAATCACATGCATCACCGCGGCGGAGGGTCACGTGACACAATTCTGCTAGGGGACAAAACCTTTTCTTGGGTGTCAAGGTGAATCAAGAAAGTCACATGAACCCCCCTCCCCCCATTAAAAAAAATATTTCTAAACATCCCTCTGACTACGGTCCAGCGCAGCGTCCACGCCCCACACCTGGTACCCCTGACTCCCCAAAACTTCTAGTGCCCCGTGCAGCGCCCCCTGCCGGCCACATACTCACCAGCTCCCTCAGCTCGCCCTCCGATAGCCCCGCGTACCGGTACCGCTGCTGCTCGAACTCATAGCGGGTGGTCTTGGTCACCACGGCCACCCTGCCCGGTCTGAAACCGCCCGCTTTACCAGGCCCGTAATGGCCTGCTCGCGTGGACGCCCGCATCGGGCGGAGGAGGGCCGCGGTGGGCGCCCGGCGGGTGACGACGAGGCGCCCGGAGCACCGCCCGCACAGGAGGACCCGGCACGAGCTCATGGGTCACCGGGCGCTAGACTCCGCCGGACACGGGGCCACTTCCGGCCTGCAGGCTGCTGACAGGAGGGCGGGGTGACCCGAGGTAGGGCGTTAGGTAGGTTATTCGTTCCGACTCCCGCGTGCAGAGGAGGGTGGAGGCGGGGGGTAATGATCCTCTCCCTCCCAGCGCTGATCACAGCCCGGCTGTTATGGGACGTCCGCCATTTTCCCGTAGACCAAATAATAATAATAATGATGATAATAAAATAAAAACCTGTCTAAAAGTAATAACGCCTTTGTTGCCCATAGCAACCAATCATAGCGCAGCTTTCATAGTTCAAGAGCAGGCTACAAAATGAAAGCTGCGCTGTGATTGGTTGCCATGAGTTGCAAGGGTTCATAAATCTCCCAGTAATTGGCTGTTGGCTCAAGGGAAAAGGGGTCCTTTGATGGTTGCTATGAGTGACTCTGCTGCTTTCTGCACTCTTAACCCCTTAGTGACCTAGCGATTAGTTTTTAAATTTTTTTTTTTCATCACCTTCCAAGAACTATAATTTTTTTTATTTTTCCCTTAATGCAGCCATTTGAGGGCTTTTTTTTGCTGGATGAGTTGTAGGTTTTTAATGGCGCCATTTTGGGGTACTGTTGTTTGGCCAGGCCTGTATTGCGGCCCACAAACAGCAGGTCAGTAATGTATGGCACTGGTCGTGTGCTCACCGCATCACAGATGCGGACCTATACACTAGAATGGGTCCGCAGTCTGGAGCATGCGGTGCGGAACGGAGGCATGGAACCCCCACAGAAGCACTACGGAGTGCTTCCGTTGAGTTTCTCTCTGTGCCTCTGCACTGCAAAAAAAAAAAAAAGAACATGTAATTTTTTTGGCGGTGCGGACGAGTCATGGACCCATCTTAAGATGAATGGGTCTGGATCCGTTGCAGCAACCGCACAGATGTTGCCCGTGCATTGGGGACCGCAAATTGTGGCCATTTGCATAAGCCCTGTAATCGCCATTCTCGCGATACTCTTCTTCTTTGTGGTGTGCCAAATTGATTGGAAGTATTAGTATGTGCACATACAACTTTCACAATGATACCAAACACACACAAGCTGGTTTCATGGAAAATACTTCACACCCCCCAAGCAAGAGCCAGTTTATTAAAGAGACAGTCACTTAAATAGTAGGTATGACATAGACAAAAAGGGGTGTTACTTACGCAGAGTGATTGGTTCTTTGACACAACGGGTTAGTTCACTAACTTCAACACTGAGTTCATTGGTAAATTTGAAAGAGGCAAATTAACGTTCCAACCTTCCCCCTACAGCTATCTTGATTAAAACAAAGAAAGTGTTCACGTGACTCACATAGATAATTAGCTGCCATCTAGTGGTCAAAAATGAGTAGTACAGGCTTTACACAATAGATATATATATATAAACCTATCTCTCACAAATCCCTGCTTTTTGCGGGAAATAGACACAAGGTGAACAGACAAAGTGAGGTACTCTCCCAACGCCCTAAACAGCGAAGAGCTGGACTTTCCTTATTGCTTCACCAGGTTCCCCCAACTCCCTTTTGGGTTTGCCTTCACCTTGTCCTATTTATTCCACAACCATCCACATGGCTTTTATTTACTTCAGGATGGAATTGCATTTTTCATACAGTTGTAATCATTCTTATCTTTGACACAGTCACAGTACATATGCATGGTGTGGGCATAGACATATTAAACATTTTAAAAACTATTTTAATTTTCAGCCAGTTCATTCGATAGTCGCCAGTCCCTTCAGATCCTTGATGATACGTCCATCGGGTGTCATTCGGATGTAGGTACAGCAGAAACTTCGAGATATCTTGTAGACCCATCATTTTTCTGCTGTCGAGGACCAGTTGGTTCTGCAGAGTCATCATCGAAGAAGAGCTCAGTTGTTCCTCTATTCCCTTCACAGCGTCACCGGTGTAGTTCACAGATCTCTGTTGATGATAATAGAGATGTTAACCCTTTCAGTACCGGGCCACTTTTCACCTCAAATCCCAGGCCGTCTTTTGCAAATCTGACATGTGTCACTTTATGTGGTAATAACTTTGGAACGCTTTTACTTATCCAGGCCATTCTAAGATTGTTTTCTCGTCACATATTGTGCTTCACGATAGTAGTAAATTTGTGACAAAATATTTCATTTTTACTTATAAAAAAATACCAAATTTAGCAAAAATTTGGAAAAATTAGCAAATTTCAAAATTTCAATTTCTCTACTTTCAAAATACATAGTAATACCTCCAAAAATAGTTATTATTTTATATTCCCCATATGTCTACTTTATGTTGGCATCATTTTATACATGTCATTTTACTTTTTTGGGACGTTTGAGGGCTTAGAAGTTTAGAAGCCATTTTTCAAATTTTCACCAAATTTTCCAAAACCATTTTTTTTAAGAACCAATTCAGATATAAAGTGATTTTGAGGGGCTTACATAATGAAACCCACCATAAATGACCCCATTTTAGAAACTACACCCCTCAAATTATAAAAAACTGCTGTTACAAACTTTGTTAACCCTTGAGGTGTTCCACAAGAATTAAAGGAAAATGGAGGTGAAATTTCAAAATTTCACTTTTTTGGTAGATTATTCATGTTAATAATTTTTTTCTTGCAACACAGCAAGGGTTAATAGCAAACTAAACCTCAATATACATTGCTCTGATTCTGCAGTTTACAGAAATACCCCATATGTGGTGGTAAACATCTCTATGGGTTTGTGGCAGTGGTCAGAAGGAAAGGAGCGCCATATGGATTTTGGAGGAAAATTTTGCTAGAATAGTTTTCAGGCACCATTTTGTAATTGAGAGACCCTGACGTACCCCTACAGTGGAAACCCTCAAAACGTGACCCCATTTTGGAAACTACACCCTTCAAAGAATATATTAAAGGGTTTCTGTCATCAGAATTTAGCCTACAAAACCGAGTGTCATTTGCAAATCGCAAATCGCATGCGCATTGATGAAGCCGTGACCCGGGCGGCCGCCGGCTCTCAACGCGCGTGCGCAGATTGCGTATCGCAATGCGCAGGCACGGGAGTTCGCGATCGTACAGGGCCGGGAGACGAAAGAGATGGCTGCCCGGCCCTGTCAATCAACGCAAGGGAGGAGGGGTAAGGGGCGTTATTACGGCCGCTCCTAGGTGCAGGGTTCACGCCTACTGCACCTAGGGGGCCTAATTAGCATATTATAAAAACGCTATTTTAACAAAAACTACCATACAGTTTTCTATAAAAGAAGGCTTTCTGTCATCAGGTGTCATTTGCAATTTGCAAATGACACTCGGTTTTGTAGGGTAAATTCTGATGACAGAAACCCTTTAAGGGGGGTACTGACCACTTTGACCCCCTAAGCGTTTTAAGGAATTTGGAAAGACTTGGCTGTGAAAATGAAAAGTTTCATTTCTTCCAATAAAATGTTGCTTTAGCCCCAAATTTTTCATTTTCACAAGGGGTAACAGGAGAAAAGCCCCCCCATAATTTGTTACCCATTTTCTCCTGAATACGGCGACACCCCATATGTGGTGGTAAACTCCTGTGGGGGCACATGGCAGGACTCAGAACAGAAGGAACGCCATATGGATTTTACAACACACATTTTGATGGATTGTTTTGCGGGAGCCATTGATTTTTATTTTTTTGAGTTATTGTCTTATGTGGGGGCTCATTTTTTGCAGGACGAGATGACGGTTTGATTGGTATCATGTTTGGGTACATAAGACTTTTTGATCGCTTGGTATTACAATTTTTGTGAGTCAAGGTGAAAAAAATAGCTGTTTTGGCATGTTTTTATTTTTATTTTTTTTACAACATTCACCTGGGGGGGCCATCTCATGTGATATTTTTATAGAGCAGGTTGTTACGGACGTGTCGATACCCAATATGTCTAACTTTTTTTATTTTTGGAACGTTTTACACAGATGCATTTTTGAACAGAATAAAATATTTTTTTTGTGTTGCCATTTTTAGAGAGCCATATTTTATTTTTTTTTCGGGCGATTGTCTCAGGTAGGGTATCATTTTTGCAGGACAAGATGACGGTTTGATTGGTACCATTTTGGGGTAAATGCGCCTTTTTGATCGCCTGCTATTACACTTTTTGTGAGGCAAGAAGGAAAAAAATGGTTGTTTTGGCATAGTTTTTTTTTTTTTGCAGCATTCACCTGGGGGGCCATCTCATGTAATACTTTTATAGAGCAGGTTGTTACGGACATGGCGATACCAAATATGTCTAACTTTTTTATTTTTGGAAAGTTTTACAAATAGATTTATTTTTGAACAGAATAAAATCTTTTTTTGTGTTGCCATTTTCTGAGAGCCATATTTTTTTCATTTTTTGGGCGATTGTCTCAGGTAGGGTATCATTTTTTGCGGGACGAGATGACGATTTTTTTAGTACCATTTTGGGGTAAATACGCCTTTTTGATCTCGTAGTATTACACTTTTTGTGGGGGAAGGTGACCAAATAATGGCTCTTTTGGCACTGTTTTTATTTTTTACTGTGTTCACCTGGCGGGATGGATCATGTGATATTTTTATAGAGCCGGTCGATACGGACACGGCGATACCTAATATGCCTACTTTTTCTTTTTTTTCTTTTTTTAACAATTTTTTTTACTTTTTTGGGGGGGAAATGGCATTTATTTTTTTACTTGAAATTTTTATTATTATTATTTTTTTAACTTTATTTTTTAACTTTTTTTTCACCTTTTTTTTTTTAACTTTTGGGGGTCTGATCCCCTTCACAATGCATTACAATACTTTTGTATTGTAATGCATTGGCTGTAAGTGTATTACTCACAGTAATACACTTACAGCCTGCTTCCTGTGCGATCCAGGGGGCTGGATCGCACAGGCTCGCAGGGATGGCAGCCACGATGCCTAAGGAAGGCATCGGGCTGCCATCCAAGCCATCGGGTCCCCGTCACAGCAGAGCAGGGACCCGATGGCCTGCTCGCCATCCTGAACATGCGGCACACTACATGTGCCGCGGTCAACGCTGACCGCGGCACATGAAGGGTTAATGTGCCGGCATCGGTGTTTTCACCGATGCTGGTGCATTCCCCAGGGGTCCGGCACCTGGGCACAGCCGGACCCCTGCCTCAGGAGCTGCGCCCGCCCGATCAGCACGCCGTACATGTACGGCGCTGGTACCCTAAGGGTTAATCCAATCCACATATTATTAATCCTAATCATTGGAATTAATGACTCAACTCCTACAGCTACCTGACTTCTAGCTTAAAAAAATCGTCAGAAACTGTTCTAGGGACTCCTATGGCATTAATGTGTACTTAAGAGTCAAAGGATGTATGATGAAACCATCTTAATCTAGACCAGACATTGGTTTGCTTACTGACTTTATTTCACTCAGAAGGTGAAAATAGAACAAATGGCGTCAGTACTTGATCAGGGTACATTGGCCATTACCTTCTATTTGCATCCTTGGTTGGAGTTTCAGATCTCCACACAACCACCAGATATTTGCATGCTGATAATCTTGGCTGATAAACCATCTATCAGAGTCACTATCTGTCTCATTTAGATGGATTATGTAAGAACCATATCCTGGAGGGAAAACACCAATGAGCCTTCCTGTATAAAATCCTGTCTCTAAGGCCAGTTTGTCTTCATTTCTAAATTGGCCAAATATTTAATGCCAATTTTAGGTAATGGTGTAGGAGCCACAGATGCAATTGGACTTAGAGGTTTTTCCTCCCTTACCAATATTCTAAATTTGCCTAGGGGTTCGTTTACCACTTACAGTATTCATACGCCCAAAACATATACCATATTTTTCGCTTTATAAGATGCACCCGAAGATAAGACGCACCCCAGATTTTAGAGTAGGAAAATGAGAAAAAAATATTTTTCATCACACCTCATATCTGACCCCCCATAAATTTCAGGACATCACATCAGGCCCCCATCAGACCTCAGACCAGCCCATTGTGCCCCCATCAGACCTCAGACCAGCCCATTGTGCCCCCATCAGACCTCAGACCAGCCCACAGTGCCCCCATCAGACCTCAGACCAGCCCACAGTGCCCCCATGAGACCACTCTGTGCCCCCATCAGAACTCAGATCAGCCCAGCGTGCCCCATAACAATAAAATAAAAAACTTCACTCGCCTGTCCTGCGCCGCGGCTCCTCAGGCTTCCCGGCCCGGCGCTGCACTGTCACCTGGCTGCGTGCAGCATCAGGTCATAGTGCGCGCACTAGGTCCTGATGCTGTACGCGTTCAGGACAGTGCAGCTCCGGGCCGGGAAGCCTGAGGAGCCGCGGCGCAGGACAGGCGAGTGAAGTTTTTTATTTTATTGTTATGGGGCACGCTGGGCTGATCTGAGGTCTGATGGGGGGATCCCGGCCCCCCGGCAGTTAAAACATACAAGTGAGCGCTTCCATAATGGAAGCGCTCACTTGTATTCGTTTTATAAGACGCACTGCAATTTTCCCCCTACTTTTGGGGGAAAAAAAGTGCGTCTTATAAAGCGAAAAATACGGTATTCCCCAAATCCTGTTGGATAGGATTTCTAATAGACAGGAACCAAGGATTACACTCATTATGTTTTCAATCGTTTGGTGATGTTCCCTTCAGGATAGTCATCCTCTGCAACAAATTCTCATCCTTACTGACTCTACAGCTTCCACTGGTTTATCTTCCCAATACTTAGGACTAGTGTTCCGTCCTGCTTA
Organism: Rhinella marina; assembly: GCA_900303285.1. Classification (NCBI taxonomy): domain Eukaryota; kingdom Metazoa; phylum Chordata; class Amphibia; order Anura; family Bufonidae; genus Rhinella; species Rhinella marina. The sequence continues at coordinate 9,760 of ONZH01002626.1, read as the reverse complement.
TCTCCAATGTCCACAGTTGGTATGGCCATCTCTAAACACTGCACAATTACCATAGACTGGGTCAGTTCCTGTCACACAGATGTACTTATCTGACCAAAGCCAAGTGTCCTATCTGTCATCTGTCCACTACACTGCAAAAGTCAGACTTGGCAGTCCCTGACTGATCTTGATAAAATACCGTTGGAATTTGATCAAACTGTTTTCCCTCTAGTACCACATAAACCAAACAATAAGACATATAAAAGCATTATGGCCCCTGTAGTCCTGGCACTTGGTTGCTATGTGACGCGTGGATCCATTCCAATTGGACAGCCGTCTCGGTGGTTTACAGGACTTGATGTAGATCCTCAAACCGTGACTCTCGGACTTTCCATACGTCTCTCCTTTCACCACTACCCAATCTCCTGGTTGTAAAGAATGAGTTGTCTCTTATGCAGTCTGGATCTGGAAAACAAACTAAAACTTGGACATACACATTAGACAGTCTGTGAGACAGATAACATACTCTGAAACACTACTATGCTGCATCTGGAGCTATTGGGGAAATTGAGATCTAACCTAGGGACATTATCAAAGAGTACTTCCTAAGGACTCAGGCCTATCTTCCGGTTAGATGAAGAAGAGCCCAGGAGTAGGTATTCTCTCCTCAGTCATCTTTAGCTGTAGCCTATTCAGGTCTCCGAATATCCTGCAAAGAAATCAATACAAAGGACATATTCACATTGTTCTACCTTTGTTAACTGAATGTAGTCAATCTGCAGTCTCTGAAATGAGTAAGATGACCTCAGCATATGCCTCACTGGAACTCCCATAGTTCTCTCATCATTATTACAGCACTCACCTAGTGGCAGCATTGTTAAACCCAGGAGCCATCCACCACAGAACCCAGTCACACCTTCTCTCTCTTGATTTGCCCATGTTCTAAATCCATCCTCTTTAGGTAGAGTGCCCTCTGAGGGAAGAATTTCTTACCAACCCGTACAGAGTCTGTTCTCAATCATCACTTCTACCTTTTTCCTTTGATGTTTCCCTTCAGCCTCTGTAGCCGGTATCTGAAACGACTCAAACTTTTTGGAAGTCTACAGACCCAAAACCATCCTGTATCACACAGACTTCCTCTTAGGCCCCATTTAGACGACCGTGTTTCAAGGCCATATACGGGCCATGAAAGCCTGGCCTATGCTGCCCCAGAGGACGGGAGCGCACGGCGTCATTGGTTGCTATGACGCCGTGCGCTTCCTGAGGCCGCCGCCGTACAGTGATACACTGTACACGGCGTGTCTCACTGTACGGAGGTGGAGTGCTCCACCAGATTAGACCATAATAATGAGTGATACCAAAGGCATACCTGAATGTTAGCAGTCTTACCCTCAGCCATCTGCGCTGACATTGCTGGAGGGAGTGGTTCTGACTTGACAACATTTGGGTAGGAACAACATATTCTGTCCAAACTGATCCATCTGCAAGAAACTCAAAATTTGATTATTAATTGGAGACAATTATGTGATTTTTTAAATTCAGGAAGGAGGTGACTCATACTACTACTCCCTCCCCCCCAGAGGCAGCAGAGTAGTCAGATTCAAAGTTGTACACCTTGGAGGTGGAGTAGGAACTACATTACCATCTACTCCTACTCATGTAATACAACCCTTACACATGAGTGAATATGGAACATGTTTGTTGTGAGGCAATGTGGGCAGTCCCTAAGGATTGTATAGATAATAGGGGCACAGCATTTGACTCAGGATATCCTATTTCTTATGGGCGTTGCACTTGAGGGGCTGAACATTTGTATCCTCCCATGGGCAAGGAAATGGGCAGGTAACTACAAAGTCTTCCTTCCCCCTTCTTGTGGGGAGTACTGATGAGAAGCCACACCCGTCTTGGGCCTTTTGTTCAATTCAACTACTATACCCTTTTTTTTATGGAATTTTGCAACAAAAATGAAGGGGCATAATGATCTTCACTCAGGCCTAGCCAGTACCCAGCTTTCCCAGATGATCCTCTCAAGACCATCCACAAAGGCAGCAGTTAAGATTTTCTTTTCTCATGCATGTCTGAGGTCTATTCAAAACCCAAATTACTAACTACCCATCTTTGCTTGAGTCTAGTGGAAACTTTCTTCACACTCTCTGCTTTGTCCTGATGCATATCAGACAATGTGACTGACTGATCACCTAGATGCTTCCTCTCAGACTATGGCCTCATTCAGACCGGGCCGTGAAAGCCCGGCCTGTGCTGCCCCAGAGGACGGGAGCGCACGGCGTCATTGGTTGCTATGACGCCGTGCGCTTCCTGAGGCCGCCGCCGTACAGTGAAACACGGTCGTCTGAATGGGGCCTAAGTGAGATCCCACTGTTGAAGCTATAACTTGAGAGAGAATTCAGCAGCTTTACCTTGGACTAAACCTTCCAAATTTCATCAACAGCAAGAGAAAGCTTTCCATATTTTAGCTAACTCCCTACAGAACAGCATAGGTAAGTCCTCTGATTGGGAATTCTACTCATCATAATAAACATTTCACTAGGGGACCAAGGACACTTCTAATTGGCATCATAGGCGCAATCACTGTAGGCAAATTTTCCAAATTTTTAACTAGTGGGACATTTAATTTAGAAAAGTTATTAGCAGACAGTTTACAGATAATACATATGTTACTAAATTTTTGCGTCTGCAGATGCATTACCAGCCCTCCCTCCCCCCTGACCACCATGGGGATGGGGTTGAATTCCTGAGGAGGGGGCTATCACTTCAGGAGTACCTGAAGGGAGAGAAGAAGAAGCACCACACGCGATGGGAGGTGTTCCTGTTGGAGCACATTCCAGAGGACAGGAGGGGTTCTTGTAGAACTACAAGTTATAGAAGACACAAAAGGGGTTGTAACAGAAATTGAGACAGAAGGGGGATGGGTGCCACATGGTTTTTTTCTTCATTGTTCTCTTTTAGAGCCAGATCCTACATTTTGCAATAGAAATATTGCCATTTTTCTCAACCTACTCCAACTTTCTATCAGTCACTTCCATAAACAGTATCAACCATATCTCAACTTGCACCAGCTTATAATTCTCCTTCCAACCAACTTCTCTTTTCCTTCAATACACTTTCCACAATCCTTCATTTATTTCTACCTTCTGGTGGCATCCCTACCGACTGCATAAACGGTTACTGCACTTCTTTCCTCTCATTCTTTAACTCTCTAAGTAGCAGTTAAAGACTGAACATTACACCCTATGACATTAGAATTACCCATTTTTTCCTCTCAGCTCCCCTACAAAGGCTGACTATACTCAGCTCTTAATTGGGTCTGACAACTCAGCTCCCCTAAAAAGGCTGACAATACTCAGCTCTTAATTGGGTGATGCATCCTCACTGCAGAGGCTGACAATATTCAGCTCTCTGTCTCAGCTCCCCTAACAAGGCTGACTGTACTCAGCTCTTGAGGGCTGACTGGTGCTCCCATAGCTTGTAGCCAGGCTGACCTATTTCTCAGCTCTAAGCTATGCTATAACTATATGGGTTCCTAATCTAATGCACTTTCCTTCTTATGCAGGTCAATCTTGCAGTTCCAATATACAGCCTCTAGGTGGACTAGACAAGTCCTACACAATACTACGTACTTCCGGATACTACCGGAAAAAATTTTTTTACAATAGTATATCCGGGATGCCACCGGATATCTGTTCTACCTTTTGCTGAACAGCCGTTAAGAGCTCACCATTATATCCTATGACACTAGAATTATTAATTTTTTTGTCTTTTTTTTTTAATTAATATTAATATCTTCTTCTAATATATTCTTCCAAATCGGGAAACCGCATAAATACATAACCTAGACATCTTCCTAAAAGGGAAACCTCATAAAAACACAACCTAGACTTCTTAACCAGGGATCCACAAAATAAAATAAGCAAAAAAGAAAAAGAAAAATCCATCCAGTTAAGGGAACCTCAAAAATACACATTTTAGGCTCTTCCAATTAGGGAAAACTCAAAACCACATAATTTAGGTTCTTCCGATGAGGGGATACACTCTTCTACCTAAACTCTCGTATTTCATTCTAGGTCACAGGATACAACTGATTGGAAAAAACTTCCGCTGGCTCAGCACAACAATACAGCATGAAAAGGTACACAAAGAAGGAATTCATAGGGTTCTTTTGTTCTAAAGGATAAATCAGCCATAATTGAACCCTTAGCAGTAAATACCACCCTATCCAACACTTAGAAGTCACAAAAACGGAAATCTTAGAGTAGTTTAGTAAGAAATAAAGCTTACCTTGCCGGCGAATTATCTAGTCTAAAGGTTCCGCTTAAGTGCTGCATTATCGGTTGAATTAATGACATTCAAGCTGATTTGCCCCACGTTGGGCGCCATTATTGTAATCGCCATTCTTGCGATACTCATACTTCCAATCGATTTGGCACCACACAAAGAAGAAGAGTATCGCGGGAATGGCGATTACAGCCCTAACTTTTATTAACTCTTTCTGAGAGGGGGATGGAAAAAAAAAAACAGCAGTGCCACGGAGTTTTTACGTTATAACTAGGGATGAGCGAATCGACCTCAGATGAAAGATCTGAAGTCGATTCACATAATACTTTGAATACTGTACGGAGTGAGCGCTCTGTACAGTATTAGAATGTATTGGCTCTGATGAGCCGAAGTTATTAGTTCGCAAAGTCTCACAAGACTTTGAGTAATAACTTCATAAATTAATTTCTTCTGTAAAGAAACCTTTTTCCAAAAAAACCTCATCTGAGCCAATACATTCTAAAGCGTTATTCACACGTCCGTGTCCGTGCTCAAATCCGTGAGCATGTGGTCAGTGAGGCATCCGTGAAGGATCAGTGTTGGGTCCGTGTTTTGCCGTCCTTGTTTCATCCGTGTTTCACTGACATTGAACAACTGAAAAATAATTTTCAAAGCATCTCTTCTTAATGATCCGCGAAACACGGATGCAACACGGATGACATCGCTGAGGGATCCGTGGTTTTCACGGACTCATTGACTATGATGGGAGTTAGGGATCCGGGAACATGGATGAAGATAGGACATGCATCCGGGCTAAAAACACGGACCCACGAACCGTGCTAAAACACTGATGTCTGAACACACATTGAAATGAATGGGGGACATGTGCTGTCCGTGGAGAACACGTACAGAACACGTCCGTGAAACTCTGACGTGTGAATGAGGCTTAATACTGTACGGAGCACTCGCAACCTACATAGTAATAGGCAGGTGGTTTTAGGGTGGATTCACATGTGCTGTCATTTCATGCATCGGACAGAATCCACCTGTCTGACAGCTTATTCACATGTCCGCGTCGGTAATGAAATCCATGAAAAGACGGTCAGTGATTCATCCGTAAAGAATCCGTGTTTGGTCAGTGTGTCCATTTTTACTCTCCGTGTGTCATCCGTGTTCCACTGACACTGCCCTGCTGAAAATTAATTTTGAGAGCATATCCTATAAACGGGTTTGTGTTTTTCATGAACCCATAGACTATAATGGGCTATTTTCCTTGGATTTGTTGGAAAATCGTATCTTGACTCATAGGGAGCCACTTCCAATAGGTGGCGCTGGCGAGAAGGTTCTCTTTCTTGGGAGATACCTCTATGCATATTGGTTTTACACAAAAATTTTACAGTAGCTGGGACGTTCTCCGTGAGTGTACCCATGCCTTCCTTTTGATTTACTGTACTGACGATTCCCTGGCATTATTCTTGCCCGTACTCCTACAGTCTTTTCAGTCTGCTCCTATGGGATAGAGAGACTTCTTGGCCTCCTCTCCCATGAATAATGTAAAAAATGTAGAAAATCAGACATCATATAGGACATGACAACCTCTTTCTAATAAAGCTAGAACCAGCCCTGTACCTCACATGGATCCATCAGCATTGTGGCAGTTGAAGGATGGAGCTGAAAAAGAACAGACAGCAGGTGGCGCTATACAGATAGATTTCAGTGAATAGCTCACTGGCTATAATAAATTTTTAATTACATGCAATTACAAAAGTATTTAGATCCAGGTGCTGATTGTAACACTGCAGAATATTTTTCTTGGGACAACCCCTTTAAGGTGGGCATGCTCCTTCAAAAGCTATGGATTGGCCGGCAACTGGAACATACCCAGATCTTAGTATGGACCACCTCGCCCCACCCAGTTTCCCAGTATGTGCCCCAGACACTCCCAGGCAACATGGAATGTTAGGCCTGTTTCACACGAGTGTGACGGATTCGGTCCGGATGCGTTCAGGGAAACTCGCACCATTTTGCAAGCAAGTTCAGTCAGTTTTGTCTGCGATTGCGTTCAGTTGTTCAGTTTTTCCGTGCGGGTGCGATTCGTTTTGATGCATTTTTCACGCGCGTGATAAAAAACTGAAGGTTTACAAACAACATCTCTTAGCAACCATCAGTGAAAAACACATTGCATTCGCACTTGCTTCCGGATACAATGCGTTTTTCACTGAAGCCCCATTCACTTCTATGGGACCAGGGCTGCTTGAAAAACGCAGAATATAGAACGTGCTGCGATTCTCACACAACGCAGAACTGATACGTGAAAGAAAATGCTCATGTACACAGACCCATTGAAATGAATGGGTCAGGATTCAAAGAGGGTGCTATGTGTTCACGTCACGCATTGCACCCACACGGAAAACTCGCTCATGTGAAAGGGGCCTTAAGCATTGACTTCCCAGGTTTCTGATGAATTAACTTTTTTTTTTTTTTTATTAAAGAGAAATGTTTTATATATATATATTTTCCAAGTCGCCTCCCCAACGGCACGGAAGGAGGATATCCCCGCCCAGGGACAGGAAACAACCACGGATAATTCGTTTAAATATGGTCCCTCCTCCTCACCTCTCCAGTTGTTTCCTGTCCCTTGGATGCACGGATACGCTCCTTCCCGGCGTGGGGGAGCTTTTTTTCGCACAGGCCTTAATTATCCCGGCTTGGCCGGAGGGCCTCTGCAGGGAGCGGGTACCTGAAGCTTGGCTTCCCCCGTCTCCTGGCTGTAAGTCCTTCCTTGGAAGGCAGCCCTGGGCAGCGCTGTATTCCTCCGGCGAGGGAGAGGCGTGGGTTCTTCTCCGCGGGAGCAAAAGCAGGCGGTGGAACGCATCGGGGCGGATGCGTTCCACAGGAACTTCCGGGTCCGGCGTCTCGGGCGCGCGCATGCGCAGAAGACAGGTGAGTACATCGTGACGTCACAACCCGGAAGAGGGTTTTAAAATGGCGCCAAATTCAAAAGTGTTTGGTGTTCTCATTGAAAACATCTCTCTGGAGAGTCCTCTGCTGCTGGGAGCCTAGGATTAAGCAGATATTATGTCTGAATCAGAACCCAGAAAGCCTGCAGAACCTCAGGAAGCCCCTGCCCAGGTTGGTCCCTCCTCTGGAGTGTGAGTTAATTTTTTATCTTTCCAACCGGATAGATTAATAATGTTATATATATTCATTTGCATTATTAGGAGCCTCAGAAAGCTCCAAGCAAGAAATGTGGTGTCTGTAGGAAGACTTTATCATCCTCATATAAAAAACCACTTTGTGCAAAATGTATCCAGCAGTTGGTTTCAGAAGAATCTCCGTCGTTCTTATCCAACCTAAAAAGTATTATTAAGGACGAAGTAAATTCTGCCTTAAGTAAAGCTGTGAAACCAGGGCCAAGTGTTTCTGTTCCTACAGAAGTTTCTGCCCCATCTGAGGTTGCTGTGGCCGGACCTAGTCAGGCCCTAGAAGATCGCTCTGGCTCAGATTCTGATTATTCAGAGATGGAGGACACTTCTGGACAACCTCTTTGCCCCTTGGATGAGACCGATGAAATTTTAAGGGCGGTTAGAGCGACAATGGGGCTGCAAGATCAAAGAGAGGCACTGTCGGTTTCAGACAGAATGTTCCAGGGCCTGGGGGAAAAGAAGAGGGGTTTCTTTCCGGTTCATGAGAACTTAGTCAATATGATTAAAAAAGAATGGAAAGATCCTGAAAAAAGACCCCCAGTCACTGAATCATTTAAAAGGAAATATCCCTTTTCGGAAAAAGATGCAGCCTTATGGGATAAAATTCCCAGGGTAGATGCCCCTGTTGCTGGAATGTCTAAAAGGGTGGCTCTACCGTTTGAGGACGCTGGCCTTCTAAAAGACCCATTAGATAAGAAGTCAGAATCTTTGCTGAAAAGATCATGGGAGACTGCTACGGCTTTATTAAGGCCAGGTATTGCTGCCACCTGTACGGCCAGATCAATGTCCCTTTGGATGGAGGAATTAGAGCACCATCTAGTAGCAGGAACACCAAGGGAGGAGATTTTAGCATCTCTTCCCCTGTTAAAAAAGGCTACCTCTTACCTGGCAGATGCCTCGGCTGATGTCATAAAATTTTCTGCCAGGTCAGCAGCATTAGTTAATTCAGCCAGAAGATGTACATGGCTGAGAGGGTGGTCTGGGGACTCAGGTTCCAAAAACAAATTGGTAGCAGTGCCTTGTGAAGGCGATAGGCTGTTTGGAACTAGCCTAGATGACATACTAGAAAAAGCCTCAGAAAGGAAGAAAAAATTCCCGGTAGAGTCTAGGTTCTTTAATCAAAGACGGAATATAAGAAATCAGAGGGGATTTCGTCCTCCTCCAGGAAAAAGAGATCAATCCTTTCAGTCATCATCATCATCTAGGTCAAATACCTTCAGAGGTAGAGGAAAGAATATTTTCCTTTCCAGAAACCCTGCTTCAAAGCCTGCAACCCAATGACGCCAGCCTTCCAGTGGGGGGAAGGCTATCCCAGTTCCACTCGCAATGGAAGAAAATTTCTACTTCAGCCTGGGTGTTGAACATCCTTCAACGGGGATATCACATAGAGTTTCGAAGTCAGCCAGGTTCTCAATTTTTTCTAACAAAGCCTTTTCAATCCGAAAAACAGATCATATTGGAAAAAGAAATAGATCTGCTTATTCTGAAGAAGGTATTGATACCAGTTCCCCCCTCACAGGAGGGTCGGGGGTTTTATTCTCCGGTATTTTTAGTAAAGAAGCCGAGCGGGTCATATCGAACAATCATCAATCTGAAGAACCTGAACAATTTCATAAAATACAAAACGTTCAAGATGGAGACGATAAGGACAGCTACCAGGCTGATAATGAAGGACTCTTACATGATAACCCTGGACCTAGAGGATGCATACTACCATGTACCCATTCATCTAGATTCCCAGAAGTTCCTCAGGATAGCAGTGACGTTAAGGGGCTCTCTTCATCATTTATAGTTCAGAGCTCTGCCATTTGGCCTTTGCGCAGCACCAAGGATCTTTACGAAGATAATGTCAGAGGTAATGGCTCATTTCCATCTTCAGTCAATCATAATTATTCCCTACCTAGACGATTTTTTGATGATAGCCCCATCTCCGGAAAAACTGTTAAAGGATTTAGAATTGGTGATGGGGGAATTCCAACGCCTTGGATGGAAAATAAATCTAAAAAAATCAGACCTCATTCCAGAACAGAAGAAGTGTTTCCTAGGTATTCTATTGGACTCCATAAAGATGTCTTCTTATCTTCCTCCAGAGAAGCTAAACAGCCTGCCGCTGAGATTCCAGCAAGTATCCAGAAAATTGTCCAGCTCCATCAGAGGGATAATGTCTGTTCTGGGTTGCATGACTTCAACAATCCCAGCGGTAAGTTGGGCCCAGGCCCACTCACGCCCTCTTCAATCCTTTCTCCTGTCCAGATGGGACAAAGATCAGAGTTCCCTGGACAAAAAATCCAACTGCCGCTGTG